>RJWH01000955.1:0-433037 GCA_004363575.1 Solenodon paradoxus
ACAAGAGAAGTAGGGACTAACAGTATTGCAGAACTTTAGGATTTAACTGACATGTGACCTTCTAATGGCTTAGTGACCACTCGTGTCTGACTTGTCTTCATTTTGCAGATGCTTAATTCATTAATTTTGAGAAAAAAATAAGACTTCAGTAGTCCCATTATTGTCCTGGTAGAGAGTGACAAATAGAAAATATATACTTTTTCCTACAGAACTTGAAATTAATATAGATAGATGGCATAAAATTTTAAATATTATCATAATTTAACTGACTGATTTCTCAATAAAGGATATCAATAAACAGCACTCATAGTCCCCCTATTTTCTCACAAATGGGCTGGCAAAGCAGAGGAGACGGTAGAAATGATTTAAACTAGATATCAGTGAGAATGTCCCAAGTGACTTTATAATGCTTTCTATTTATGAGGTAGCAATGAAGGTAAATAAATATTCATTGTGTACAATATCACCATGTCTGTTAAAGCAAACTCCCATTATTTTTATTTGTGTTTTGCATACATATGGAAAGAAAGATAGGCCTGGTATGTGTGATATCTTACAATTATCAGTATATGAATCCTCATTGGCATGCAACACTCTGTGGAAGATGTTACATTTAGACTGCCTTACATAAAATGTGAGTGATGTCTATGCTTTACTGCTAGCACCTGTATCAGCTTTCTTTTCTCTTCCCAGTTAAAATATTATATAATAATGTTCCCATGTTTACCACATTTTCATACATAGGATTTTGAAATGTGATACCTTGGAAAGTTTTGTAGAAAATCCTCTGCCTAGTGAAAGCAGCTTATAATGACCTATACATCTAGAATTTGGTGCTGAAATATATCTAACGTGGTCAAAATCTGCTCCCAGTGAAACATGATTTTTTTCTGTGAAAAAAGCCTGTCACATCCTGTTCCCTATTTCCCTTTATAATGTATCTTTTTTTCATTCCTTACCAGTTCTCCAATCTCCTTCCCTTCAATTGACTCAGCTTTCAACTTTCCTACCATTTCTCTGCAAAATGCTTATAACGTATTCTTTTCCGTCTCATAATCTCTACCGAAGTCAGTTTACACACTGTTTTCCTTATATTTGAACCTCTCTCTCATCATGTTTAATCATAGAAAGTCACAGTAAAGGCAAAAGAGGGTAGCAAGAAGGTGGCTTCTACCTGGCTATGTTTCAAACGTTGCTCTCTTCTTTCAATTTCTCCACATTCTGGGCTGTTTGCTTATATTCATTCAGCTATATCTCTCCCAAGAAGGGAAGGTGAGATATGGAAGAAAAATGTCCTTCAGTATGAAGAAGAAACGGGAAATTGAAAATAAACTAAGTGAAAAAATTCAGGTAACAAGGTGACAATTGTCTTAATGACGATTGCTTCCCCTTAGCATCCACACATGAAGGTCAAACTGAAAATCAAAGCAGCAGTTAGTCTCAGCCCTCAGAAGGGAGTGAGCACAGAGTTAGCCACTTACAGGTTGAAGGATACAGAGGTTACAAAGTTTAAGTGGAATAAGTTCAGAGACTAGGGGTAGTCAAATTTGAGAATATTCCAGAGCCAGAGAAGCATTTGTATGGTCTTGAGGTCAGCTACAGTTTTATAACATAAAGCATAATGAAATAAACTGGAGACTACATCTGACTGTTTTACAGAAAGAAGAGGATGGATAGTCAGTGGTTCATAAAGGCCCCATCTTCATCTCTTGTGGGTACTTTTTTGGTTTCTAAAGGATGCAACACAGAAAGAATTTAACAACTAATGAAACAAATCTGTGTGCTTCCCTTGCTCCCAGGAAATAAGGACTGTTTTTTGTTGCTACACACCTAAGGATGTTATTTTCCTTCCTCTTAAAATCAAGGAAATTAACATCAAGTAACATGCACACACGCACATTTTAAATTTAATATATATAGATGGTACCTGACTTAAAATAGCATAACTTATGATGTTTTATTTTATGATAACATACAAGTGATACCAACTCATTCAGAATCCCTGTGTACTTTCAGTTGTGTGTACACACTAGTAGTAAGTACCCATACTGTTTTTCACTTTCAGTATTAAATTCAATAAATTACATAACATAGGTTTTGGAGTAGATGATATTGTCTGACTACAGTCTGATGTAAGTGTTTTGAGTTTATTTTAAATTGGACTAAGATAATCTAGGATGTTCAGTAATTTGTGTATTAAATGTATTTTCAACTTAGAATTTTTAAAAACATTATTGGGGCATAACTATTATAAATCAAGGAAGATCTATATTTATATATATAATCTATGCTTTATGCATACAAATATTTATTCCATCTTTATATAATAATATATGACATACAAATATATGTTAATTTTTACGTATATAATGCATATGATATTTACACATATATAAAGGATTTAAGAAATCTGAGAAATTAAAAAAGGAAAGTGAGATGATTCAAAAACAAGGACTGAGAAGAAAAACAAGGTGGGTTGTCATTAAACAGTTTGCTCCAGAAAATGTTCAGACATTGCAAAGAACACAGAAATGTAGGGCATTGACATTGTTCATATCAGATACTCTTGAAATTGTTGGATTTGGAAAAGAAAGAGAAAATAGCTGATATATAAAAAGATCTCATAAAAAAGAGAAAAACCAAGAAGAAAACTGCCCTTTAAAAATGGCATGTGGAAAATGTGGTTTTTCCCTCTTTCTTTAAAATCATTAGTTTCAGACTATTGAGGAAATGTTTTTAGGCCACACTACATGGAAACCGTTTTTCAGAAAATAGCATATGATGATAAGTTAGATTTGTGCATGTGTCTTCCAAGCATTTAGGTAAACATTGAGACACAAATATCAATAATAAGTTTGTTTCATTCAGTGTAATAGTTTCAAAATTTGGGAAACAGAGAGAGTGCATATGAACATGCAACATTATCACAATATGATCATATTATTCATAAGAGAAAATTACCTGAATCCAATATTATTTCTTATGAAATAACTAGAAGATGTGGAATAGAGGCAAATACGAGTCAGTCAAAAGTAAAACAGAAATCCAGAAAAAAACTCAAAACATGAATCCGTAGAAAAAGTAAAGGAGACAGTGAAAGGAGAAACTAAACACAACATGAAAAATGTCAAAGCCCAAAAGAAAAGAATAAGAGAACAAATGTATAGCAACAGTCTTCAAAATGCCCAGGAAAAAACCAACAAAATGAGAACAGTTACACATTAATAATCACCCTACAACTTACTGATCAAATGGGATATAGTGGTTGGATGGATTATAAAATAAAACTCAACTTTCTGCTGTGTATAGGAAACCCATCTATGTTCTAAACACAAATATAAGCTAAAAGTCAAAGGTTGGAAGAAAATTCTTCAGTTAAATGATAACTTCAAAAATATAGGGACAGTCAAGCTTAAATCAGATAAAATTGATTTTCATATAAAGAAGGTAACAAGAACAGGAGAAGGACATAGCACTTATTAACATCTATGCACCAAATGTGGGATTCTCAAAATACACACACCAATTATTAACAGAACTAAAGGGAGACATTGACAGTCATATAATAGTAGGAGGCTTTAATACCTCATTTACAATAATAAATAAGTCATCCAGGCAGAATATTAACAGGAAGAAAAGAATAATCTTAGATGACAAATTAGAACATATAGGTTTACAAGACATTTACAGAATACTCCTCCCAACAACTGCAGCATTTGCATTCTTCTCCAGCTCATGGAACATTCTCAAGGGAATCTTGGGAAACAAGACATGTTTCAATAAATTTATGAAGATTCAAATCATAGCAAGTATTTTTTCTAATCATAAGTGCATGAAACTGAAAATCAACCAAAAAGAATGATGAAAAATTCCAAAAATGTGGAGGTTAAACAACCTGCATCTATATGACTTTTAAAGAGAAAATCAGAAGAGAAGTTAAAAAAAATTGGAGACAAACAAAAAACACATAAACTTACCAGAAGGCATAAAAAGCAGTACTAAGAGGGAACTTATAGGAGTACAAGCCTCTGTCAAGAAATGAGAAAAATTTTCAAACAATCTAACACTAACCTGAAGCAACTAGAAAAAGAACAAATAAAACTAAAAGCTAGTAGAAGGAAATTATAAATTGTAAATAAAATCGACAAACTTTGACCAGGTACACTAAGACAAAATGGAGTAAACTCTGATAACTAAAATTATAAATGAAAGGGAAGTTACAACAGGTACCTCAGGAATACAAAACATAATAAAATACCACTATGAACAACTCAATGCCAATAAATTGGACAGACAAGAGGGCATGCATAGATTTTTAAAATCATGCAGCTTACAAAGGACTTAATCAAGATGAGATAGAAAACCTGAAAAGGCCTATCACAAGAAAGGAAATTAGAGAAGTAGTCAAAAATCTCCCCAAAGATAAAAGTTCTGGATCATATGGTTTTATCAGTGAATTTTATCAAAAAATTCAGGGAGGAATGGATGCCTATTATTTTCAAACCTTTCCAAAAATTTAAGAACAGGGATGAAACTAACATTATCCAGATAACAGAAGCAAAGACATAACATAAAAAAGAAAATTACAGACCTTCATTTCTGGTGAAGATAGATGGAAAAATCCTCAACAAAATATTAGCCTTTTGAATTCAACAATACATCAAAAGTATCATGCATCATGACCTAGTGGGATTTATTCATGGATGCAAGGATGAGTAAACATGTTCAAACATATTGATGTAATATACCAAATAGAAAAAGGAAGGAAAAAAAGTCATTTCACATAAGAGATACAGAGAAAACATTTGACACGATTCAATACCCCTTTATAATAAAGCTCTTAATAAAATAAAAATAAAAGAGCATACTTCAGCATAATAAAGGCCATAAATGATAAGCTCCAAACTAGAATCATACTCAATGGTGAAAATCTGAAAAGACATTCTACTGAATGGGAGAAGATAGTTACACATCATACATCTGACAGTTACTATCCAAAATATAGAAATAATTCATAAAACTCAACACCAGAAGAACAAACAACCCAATAAAAATGAACAGAAGATATGAATAGATACGTCTCCAAAAAAGACATATAGATGATCAACAGGAGAATGAAAATATATTCCCCATCTCTTGCTATTAGGGAAATGCAAATCAAAACAACAATTAGGTATCACCTCACATCTGTGGTATTGGCTATTATCCAGAAAACTGGAAACAATAATGCTTGCAAGGATGCAGAGAAAGGGGATCCCTTAAAAGCTGTTCATTAGAGTTTGGTGTAGCCACTATGCAAAGCAGTAAGGAGTTTCCTTAAAAAAAAATTAAAATGAAAGTTCTTTATTATCCTATTATCCTACTTCTGGGTATTTACCTAAAAAATACAACACTAATTGAAAGTAATAGATGTATACCTTTGTTTGTTGTAATTTTACAGTGGACAATAAAGGAAACAACTTAACTATAAACAGATGACGGAATAAAGATGATGTGATATATGTGCACAAAGGAATACTACTTAGCTGTAAAAGAAAAAAAGGATGAAATTCTGACACTTACAGATAGAACTAGAGGGGACTATGCTAAATGAAATTAATTAGATGGAGAAAGACAAATACCAAATGATTTCACTCATTTATGAAATATAAAGAAACAAAACAGATGAACAGACAAAGCAAAAAAAAATTAATCCTTGGACACTGACAATAGAACTGAGGCTAACAAAAAGGAGGAAGGGTGGAGGTTATAAGCAAAGTGTTGTAGAGGTCCAACGGACAGTAATGAAGGACTATTAGAAATTTAGTGCCATACAAGAGTGAACCTACACATCTAAAACATATTTTTTGGCAAATTAAAGTTGACTTAATTAAAAAATAACATAAAAAGAAGAAAAAATGAACATAGGCAGATGGAACAAATAAAAAAAACAAGTAAACAGATTTACATTTATCCATGTTCATCATTATATTCAATAAATGGTTTAAGTACTCTAGCTATATACTGTCTACAAGAAAAACACTTTAAATGTAGAGGCAGAATAAGGTGTTATTGCCTTTGTTATGATATCTGTTGTATATCTATTGCTATTATGTTATTTGTGTTTTATTGACTAATTCAAAACAATAAAATATCCAATTATGGAGGAAAAATATAAAGGCAGAAATACTTTAAAAGTAGAAGAATTTCAAAAATATACTAGGTAAAATCTAATTTTTAAAAGCTAGAGTGGGTATGTGGTTATTATTAGGCAAAGTGGATTTCAAGGCAAAGAATGTTAACAGGTATAGAAAAAAATTATTTTCTAAGGATGAAGGTGTCTATTAAGAGAACATAATAATCCTAAACATTTATATATGCAATGAAAAACATTCAAAATTAAGGGAGCAAAAACTGATAGAGCTACTAAGAGATGTAGACTTACGTCTGCAATTATAATCAGATATTTTCATATTCTCTCTTAATAATTGGTAGAACAAGGAAATAGAAAAAAGTTGAAATAGAGAATATTTGAACAAGATACATTCATTTGTGAATTCTATCAAATATTTAAGAAAGAAAACAATATCAATTTTACACAGTCTTTCATAAAATGAAAGAATACTTTCCAACTTAATTTATGAGACCAGCATTAATCTGACACTATAGGTAAACAAAGACATTACAAGAAAATCTAAATAAAATCCAGTATCACTAAAGAACATATGTATAAATCTAAACAGAATGAGAAAATCCAATTCACTAACATATCAAATGATAATAAAGTATGATCAAATCTGTCTTAGGAATGCCAATTTAACATTCAGAAATCAAACAGGTGCTTAATCATATTAATAACTTAAAAAAATAAAATAATCATTTTAATGAACACAGGAAAAGTACTTGACAACAATCAAACATCCGTTCCTTATTAAAAACAAACAAAACCTCTCAGAAAACTGAAAGAAGAGAATTTCTACAACCTGATAAAGGGCACTTAGGATGAACACACACACACACACACACACACACACACACACACACAGATGTACGTATATTCATATACAATACATGTATCTTTTTTCAATAAAATTAAAAATTTTATGACAAATCTCTGTGAGCTGTGGTGCTCATGAATGGGTCTTTGATAAAGTAGAGATAAAGATAGTTGCCTAGTTTGGTTTTGTCCTTACTAATTTTTTAGTATTTAGCATGTTATTGATGAAATGCTTTTTCTTGTGTAACTGACAGTTATTGCCAGTCTGTACCCTTCAGTCTGCTCCATCCTTAACCTGGGTGCAGGGATTTGACCTTAGAAGTAACACAGACATAAAGATCCTTAATCTTTCTTTTATCAATTGTTTTCTAAATCATGAGTAGTAGTGCTGTCTAATTTTTACTGTCATGTATGATTTGAGATACAGTCATGCTGACCCCCATAAATCCTTAGTCTTAAGAATTGCAGAAACTGGATTGACTGTTTTCAGACATAATCTCACTAGAATCCTGAATGTGTGCTTCTGAGTCATTACTTTTAAACTTCTGAGTTCATCTGAGCTTTGTGGTAATAAAAGTTATGATTCTGCATTTAATAGAGGCTCTTTCATCTTCAAATTGCTTGGCAAATATTAACTAATTAGCCCTCGGGCTTGCCTCTGGAGGTCTTCAAGAAAATATTACAGCCTCACTTTAAAAGCGAGAGGCAAAGAAAAAGATCGAAGCTTACAGTTCATTTAGTCTAAAACTAGGAAGTAGAGAAACCTCTCCAGTCATGTGGGCTTGGGCAACGTGCCTTCTCTGAAATCATGAACCTAAATTATTTTCTTTCTCAAGCAATGTGTTATAAATGCCATTACTTTAAAGTAACAGGATTTCTTTTGGGGGGTTATTGAAGCCTTGCATTGAACATTCCCTCTAACTAAAGAATTAATCTTCAGTTCTTGAGTCTTATTTAGGTGGCACTGAGTCCTCTTTTGAAAAGGTTCTCCTTGGTGCTTACATGAAAGGAAGAATGCATATGCGCATGTCACAATTATGTGTAAGAAGAAGTACATATAAATAACAGTATCTACAATGTGTAATGCAGATTCTTCTTTTCCCTTTGTACTAAGACAGTTTGCACAATAAGAAATGGAAGCTATCTGAATGCTTGTTCAAACTCTGCCAAAGTTCCCTTAATTTGTAGAGCCAGAATTTAACATTTCCTTACCTCCTAATTAATTCACTCAATAATCGGAAATGTCTTTCACTTTTGCTACCTCTCTTAGCAATCACAAGTGGAAAATCTAATATTGCTATTGCCTCTGTGTGAAATTTCATAAATAATATTGCTTAATTCAACAAAGATTACTTGCTAACAAGTTTAATTAATGAGTTTACAACTAGGGAGGAAATCTGGTAACCTTTTGCATTAATATGCTTATTTTTCCAAATACGGCAACAATTGCGCACCAAGATATTGAAAAAAATGTATACAGAACAGAAGCATCAATGTATTGTTGCAAACCTCAGCAGTGAGCATTTGTCTGAATCTGGCCTTGAATGTACTTGGTGACTTCCTTCCCTACTAGCAGTAAATTTCAGTGCTTGCAACAAATGACCTTTAATGACATCATTGCAGTAAAGGCGGCCCATTTTGTGCTTTGCAGTCAACCTAGGTCTTACTTAAAATAGGCCACCTTCACTGGGAGCATTTATGGTACTATTTCAAAGTGCTCAGAAAATATTAGAGAACTTTCTTTGTGGTTTTTGAAGGCATCAGAACAATAGTTAAGAACAAAGCTGTTAGATGGGAACTCTGACTCAGCAAATCTGCTAAAGTCAGAATAATTAGCAGCCAATCAAAAAGTGTTGTACATTGCTTGTTCATTTACATATCCAACAAATGTTTATGTATTTATTATTAGTACAGATACAATCCCTGCTCCCCTGAAGATTATAGTTGTGATATTGCAATGTAAAAAAAGTATTTTGTTACTTAAATGACCAATATATATTTCTCTTCAGTATTTGGTCTTCATCCACAATTCCTGACTTAGAAGCTTCCTTGGAGTTAGTCCTAAGTGTTGAGAAAGTGTGATGAAAAGTGTCTCTTGTTATGTTTATGTAGTGGCTTTAGGGAAGCTCCTAAGGATAGAGCTGGCTACTAGGGAAATCAATCATGTGATTAGAAGGATAGAACTTCCAGTCTCACCCCTAGACCTTCAAGGATAGGAAAGGACTGGAGGTTGAATCAATTGCCAGTTGCTAGTGATTTAATTAATAATGCCTAAGTAATGAAATCTCCATAAACATTCAAGAGGAAGGGGCTTCAAAGAGCTTTCTGGCTAGTGACATGTAGAGATTTGGGAGAATGTTGTGCCTAAAGAAGGCATAGAAACTTTAGGTTTTTCCTCTATGCCTTGCCATATGTAGCAATTCATCTGATTGTTCCCAAGTTATGTCCTTTGTAATGCATTGGTGATCTAGTGAGTAAATAGGTGTCTTATGTACTGTGAGCTGTTTTAACAAATTAATAAAATCTGAGGAGGTTATCCTAGAAACCTCTAGCTTATAGTTAGTTAAAAGAACTATTACCGGTGATTATTATCTGAAAATTGAGAAGGGGGGCGGTCTTGGGAAGCTCCAATCTGTAACAGGTCAATCAGAAGCACATATAAACTCCTTGGCTTGCTACTAGAGGCTGCAGTGGAGGGTGGTCTTACACAGGGGAATTTAATCTTATGAGTAGTGTCAGAATTAATTTTAAATATTGGACATCCTACTGGTGTCTGATGATTGCTAATTGATGTGAGGAATCTTCTGCACACTCCCATTGGAACTGGTCTCAAAGACATCAATAGTGAGAGTTGGAGATAGACAAGCAGCCAAGAAATGATAAACGCTATAAAAGCCCGATTAGAATGAAGAATGCTCTGGTAACTGAGACCTGGAAGGCAAGTAAGGGTCAGTTAGACAGAGAGGCAAGGTAAGAATCTGAAAGTCAAGGAAAGTATGTGCATGAAAGCCCAGAAAAGAGCAAGAATGTGGAGTGATTGAGGAGACATCGATTCCTATAGGCTATAGAGAGGAAGTAGGCTGTAATGAATTGGAGCAAGTTTTGCTGGGTTTATAAATTATTTTAAGGACTTTGAACCTCTTTTCCTGAGAAAAATGGGGAAAATACTGAAAAATTTAAGCAATGTCATTGTAATTGGTTTGGTATATTTTAAAGATTATTCTTATATCAGATTGAAGAAATATTTTATGGGGACTAAGGCCAGAAGCAGAAGTCATTTAGGAGGCTGTTGTAATTGAGACATGTGACGATGGACTTGATTAAGAAGGCAGTATGGAGGATGAATTTAGATAAGATACAGGAGTTCACACTTTTATAGTATTGAATATGGCAAGTGACAGAGGCTAAGGAATCAAAACTGGCTACCAGTTTCTGACTGGTTTCGATGTTGGTCCCATTTGCTGGCATTAAGAGCATAATGAAGAATAGGTGGTGTAGGGGAATGAGAATGAAAATGCCAGTTTCATCTGGTATCATGGTCAAAAAAAATCACAGCAACCAAGCAATTGTGTCCCAATGAAGAAGAAAAAGTAGATAAATATGAAACTGAAATGTATGTATTAGATTTAGAAACAAGGTGGTGGTTTCTTTGATAGGACATTCCATTTCAGTGGAATGGTTGTAATAGAAACTATTTCTATGTGATGACGGGTAACTAGGAGGTGAGAAAATATAGATAATAT
Source organism: Solenodon paradoxus (assembly GCA_004363575.1). NCBI lineage: Eukaryota > Metazoa > Chordata > Mammalia > Eulipotyphla > Solenodontidae > Solenodon > Solenodon paradoxus. Next base: position 10,720 of record RJWH01000955.1, read on the forward strand.
GTGTAGACCACATTTGAGAAATTGAGAGAAGATATAGGGTAATAGCTGAAAGGCAAAGAAGGATGGATAGAAGAAATTTTACAGTGGGAGAGTCAAACATTTAAAATGTTAGGAAAAGGAGAAAGTGAGAAGAAAGGCACAAGATGGAGAGCACATCACTTACGGAGCAAGCAGGACTTGTAGCACCGTTTTAGTTGTAGAGGTCCTTCCTGATCTCAGTTCAAACATATTAAAATGTACCCACAGCTCACACTGAACACATTTTTAATGAAAAAAGCTGAAAAGATTTTTTTATAATTTTACTTTAAAATTTAGTTGGTTATGGGTAATTCAATTCATAATTCAGGTTGGTTTATCAACATTCAATGTGCATACCTGGGAATTTTGGAAAATGGAGAACATCCAACTCACAAATTGTTTTCAAATGTAGTGAAATGTTTATGAATACTAAGTTTACAATGTTGGCTCAATATTAGAGTCTTCATACATTTTATTAGTTATTATATTTAATTGTCATTACTCATTTTTTATTCAGTAATATTTTTTTCTGAACATAAAGCATGTTTGCTGATACTTGAATAGTTCACAAGTCCTAGGTAGTTTGTTCATATTGTTTAATAACTGACATGGTCTAAAGAACAAGAGTACTGAGGAGGTAGGAGAGGACAGAGGGGACAGTAAAGAGACTTGATTTCAAGAGGAGATTCGTCTTTGTACAATAGAAAAAGACAAAAAACTAGTGAAGAAACAAGTTAATAAAATTCCCATTTCATGATTCTTGTATATGAAGTAAGACTTGAAATGCTATCACATCTGTATGGGTGTGAGTGCGCTTCTTGAAAAGGTAAGATATTGATATATCTTTTGGAAACTCTCCTAAAAGCCAATATCTTGGAATTTTTCCACTGATGATATTTGGAACTTATTGACTCTTTTCCACGTTCCTTCCATGTAAGCACATCCCACCCCTATGTGGTTGGAATGAACAGGTGCACAAAAGTGCTGCAAGTTATACTAAATCACTTACTTGCTTCATTTTCTCCTCACAGCAGCACCTCTTTGCCTATTTCCTCGTGTTAGAGCATAGGGTCAGTTTGAGGATGTTCCTCTTTACCTGTGTGATGACTCATCCCACTCTCCTTCAATGTCTTCTTTAAAAGAAAGAGGGAACATGTTTTAATATGCATTTTGATGCCTCCTTTTGCTTTTTATTGTAAAAGCATTACCTACTTTCTAAAATAATTAGAAAATGCAATGAAAAAATTTTAAAATACCATTGTTGATTCTTTGACCATGTTAATATGTTTCCATTTCTTTAAAAAATAGAATCTTATGGAGGTTGTTTTATAAGTTGCTTTTTTATTTCAAGTAAAATATTGTGATGGTAAATAAATATCCTTTTACAAGAACATAATTTATAATTATAGTGTATTCCATTTTCTTACCGTTGAATTCTTGTTTCTAAAATTTCAAGATTACAAAGAACATTATAGCAACTATCCTGCCATAAAGGTGTGTTTATATTATTGGTTATTCTTACAGATGATTTAATAATCTCTTTTTTAAAGGAAAGTTGTAGGTATGAATGAAGGTGAGTAGATAGGCAAGCAGACAGGAAGAGAGAGGAGGAAAAATAATTTATTTATTTGAGTTGTTCATCATCTTGATTGTTCTCCCAGTCCTGAGACAGGAACCCAGGTCCTTGGACTTTATGTGGCCTGTGTCTCCTAAGTCATAGACTTTATACCTGAATCAATAGGATTTTCCTATATATTCATTTTGAGGTCAATTTAACATCATCCCCTTACTCTTCTGAAAATCCCCTAGGGTTTTGGCATATATTTTCATCACCTTAGATGTAGCCAAGAAGTCAGAGGTGGCTTAATTAATTTTAGAGCCAATTTTGAAAAATTAAAATGTCAAAAATCCAACACTGAAAAAATTTCTGCCTTTTTAAAAATGTGAATCACTTCTGTTCTTAAAGATAGCTCCACAGAATGGTGTCAAACTCCAAAACTGCATACACAGATGCCAAACAATCCATTTCAACTGTAGGATGCCCAGTGCTGTTTTCAGCATTTACATGAATTGAACTGAGAATGAGGTCTTCTTTCCTGAAGAAGCAGTGCCATCCTAATTCACCTTGGAAATGTTGGAGTGCCTGTGGGAAACCTGAGCACATCAGCTAGACACTATTATTAAAATCTCCTAATTGTTTAAAAAGCCATCTGGGATAATAGAGTAGGTTTGCTTTGCTTTCATTAATGTCCTGAGCAGACTATATAGAAGTTAGAAAGTCACAACTTCATTGCTTTTGGCCAAAGGCCATTGCAATTCTTCCAGATGGAGAGGTACAGAGTGTTCTTCAGAAAAGGTTATAAGCTTGTAGACAGGACAGAATTAGAGTACAATTCTGAGTGTACCAATACACAGTACTTTGAGATTGGTTTTCTGAAGAGAATGTCAGATCAATACACTGCCATGTCAAATTGACTGTGATGTCTAAAATAATTTTAGATCTGGCTTTAGAAAGAGCCAGTGGGGAAAACGAGAAAAGAAGTGACATGAAGGTCCATGTTAGGTAATAAGAAACTTACCTGTGTGGAACAGGTCTTCATAACATAATGGATAAATAACATTAACAAACTTTTAGCATTATTCAAAATGTATGAGACAGAAGTCTCAAATAATAAGAAAAAATTGCATATCAGAATTCATTTTAAGAAATGTCATTGAAGTTAAGGTGTTTGTGCTAGCTAAAATTTGATCAAGTTACATAAATGATTACACCTTTAGTTCTTCAGTGTATTTTATATAACAAAACGAGCCATATGAGAAGAGAGTCTGCTAAAGGTCACAACAATGTGAAGAGACTGGCTGTGTGGAGTGTCAACTGAATAACCCATGGAGATTGACTAAAAGAATTGAACTGGATTTCTTCCATAGAGCAGGCCTGGCAAATTCCCATGAAATTAGGTCACTAGGCAAATGTTCCAGGGCTGGCAGTATATTTATGATTCTCAATCTTTCTTCTAAGTTTTTTGTTTTTTTTTTTTTAAATTCTTTGGCATTAAGAAGATACTGCAAGGAAGTATCTGAAAAAACAGAATAACTTGAAAGTACACCAGATGAATGCTAAATATGATGATTATATATGAGTTTAGAGAGAACCCTGAGAAGGGAGATGTTTAGTCATTAAGGCTAAAAGGTGAAATGCTAAATATGATGATTATATATGAGTTTAGAGAGAACCCTGAGAAGGGAGATGTTTAGTCATTAAGGCTAAAAGGTGAAATCAAGAAGCTTATCAATCAACCAATTAGCATATATTAATTGGGAATGTATAAGATATCTGATACCATAGTAATAACTTATGGTGATAAATACAATTTACTAACAACCCAAACAGGGTTACTGTGTCAAAATAATCCACACGTCCTATACAGCTAGACATTTGGAAGGTGATTTAAAGCTAAATGAAGCAACTTGTTGAAGTCAGTGGCAAGTATATTGAGTTACAATGCTCACAACCTTCTCACATCTCAGATCTCGAGGGCTGTTTTTAGAAACATTTTTTGGCACATTCACTTCCAAAAGTGTCTAAACAAGTATCAGTTCTAAACACTCTTAGAAAACTTAACAATGGCTAAATGCTTTTTTTTCTAATCAAAGACACAGGTATAAAAACTTTGTTCTTACTATCAAATGTTTGTTTGAAATCTTATGAGATACTATTTAACTAAGTTCACAGACTGTTTATCCTTTGTTTCCCAGTTATGACACTAATTTCTAGGGAGGAATGAAGACTTCCTCTGGTAACTCAGCTTCTTCTGTACTTGTGTTCCCTTTACAGAGTCAGAGGACAGCCCAGTGCCCCTTGTCACTTGCATCACATTGCTTGGAAAGGTGACTTACATTCTTCCAATTATAGGGATGAAGGTTGTCTGGCATAATATAGAAAAAAAGTAATAAAAGTTATTTCACCTGTGGTCAATGTATTTAGGACATCAACAACATGATTGTTTTTTGTAAATGATGATCAGATTATTCTAACCTAGAGAGAAAGTAGTCGACATTAGCTACTCTTAACTAAAAGTTAGATAACCTTGTAGCGAAATAGTTTTTCAGTGACTAAGATACTAAAATTTCACTTCCACATTCTTTAGAATTATCTTACTGACCACTGCTTTTTACATTTGTTAAGAATTTTTATTTTATTTTCTATCAGTTTGAGAAATTCTAAATATCACATTACACCTGTTATTAGTCTTAAAAAGAACTTTATGTCGCATATGACTAACTTCTTATCTATAATATGAAGAAAAACTAATCTTATTTGGAAATAATCACATGGATCTGCTAAATTGTGAAGAAAGTATGGATCATTTTATGTCTAATTATAACATAATGAGTAAAATATCAAAGAAATCTGTTTGGGGGAAATTCTAGTTAAAAAAGCTGCTAATTTTCCAAATAGAATTTTGGAGGTAATTGCATTCCCAATTTTATGAGGAAAGCATTTCATTATTATTAATGAGTTTAATTCTCAAAAGTTAGTGGTGATATTTTTAGTGCAGCTTATTTGGAAAATACAGGCAAATGATATAATTATTTTTTGAATTTTATTATCTCTCCAAGAAAGCAAAAATAAACAGAAAGACTAATTTTAGATAAGGACAAGGACATTAAGTGTCTCTTTGTTCTACTACTAAACAATCTTTGGCAAGCTAATTTTCTGGAACTTGATTTCACATCTATAATATAAAGAGGATAGAAATAGATCACTCCTGACAATAATCCTGAGGTATGCTCCGCAAAAATTGTTCCATGGGCAAATGAATTCGAAAATCACTATACATTTTAACTCCTGTAAGAATGTTTAGAATCCTGCAGTAAAGGAGCTTGCTTATCTTTGCTTATTACAAAACTTCCCACACTCCTTTGATTATAGACTTCTGCCTTTATTTTCTATGAATAATAATTAACATACTTAGATCACACTGAGAAACATTGGCTAGATGTTTTAAATGTTGTATTCCAATTCCACATTTTGTTGTCTCAAGGCAAGACAATGAATAACTGAGGTCCTCTCCTTTGAGTACGAAAGTTGGAATCCTATATATGTATCGCATTTCTATTATTCTTCCTTCTAGTATCTTACTGTGCCCACTTTTTTAGTTTCCATGATCACCAAAAGTTATACATTTCATACATATTGCAGACTATACCCTTTTAAGTCAGTAAGAATTCTGAGATACTAGAAAATCACTATTACCTTTAGGTTAAGTCTTACTTTATTATTAAACAAAAATCAAAAAGCATAAAAATGGTTAAAACCTTGGACATCCAAAACAAATAATAGCACTTCCTTGGTAACTGGAGTAATTCATTTACTAACCATTTAGTAAAGATATACCACAACACTGTGTCATAAGCTCGACAATAGTAAAGAAGAAACATTCCACTACATTAAAGGAGATTTTTGCCTAGCAGGAGATTAGATATAATATATTGGTAATAATGTATCATATTACTTATTACATAATAATAATAGTAAAAATATAATTGCTACTGTTTATTAAGTTCTTATTATGTGGCAAAAATTATAAATACATTATTGTTTATCTTTTTAAAAACCTCTTAAAACTTAGATTCTATTATTGTTCTCATTTTACAATGAAGAAATTAGAGGTTTATAATTTGCTCAAGGACACATAGCTATCAAATGAAAGAAAGGACTCAGGCCTAAGTCTATGACTCCAGTATAACACCATCTTAGAAATCAGGTTGAAACATGAATGTAGACAGACAGGGGATTAATGAAATGAGGAAATAGTGAGGTGAGGAGCAAATTAATTGAGAGAACTAGATTTCATAGTTGAGATCAAGTTAAAATTGCTAAAGAGTGAGATGACTTTGGAAAAAAGGAATTGATATATTTTTCTCAGGAATGAAGAAGTCATGTATGAGAAGACAAGTCAGAAATGTGAGGAGAATAGAAGCCTTTCAGATTCATTTCTCCTTTACATGTAAAACTGGGAATGACTCCTTACATGCATCCCTTCCCAGAGACATGTTTAAATTTGATCTTCCTTTTTCACTTAGTGCGAATCTTAACCCAAAGCGACTCTGGACCTTCCCATGATCTATCAAGTCTAACTTATCAGATGAAATATCAGAATCTTGATTTCTTCATAGAGACTCAGGACCCTAGCCAGAACTCTTAAAAATAAACAAATAGTTAAACAAAACAATAACAACAAAACAGAAATGTCAAGCATAAGTGGAAAATCATTCTCACTGGCTTCATGGGCACTTTTGGAAGATACAGGCACTCCATCTTCTTATCACAGGAACTTTCAAATGCAAAATATCCATTTGTTCTTAGAGAACAGCAATTTGTGCTGGAAGTCTAGAGAAAAAGAACATGTCTCAATGTATTACAAATATAAATATTTGCCTCACTTTGAAAGGAAGTTTTCATTCTTATTCCTTATATCTTTTTTGTTTGTTTTGGGCACACAGAATCTTAACAGTTATCAGAGTCAGTGACTGGCTGGCAGCTTGGTGCCATTGAAGATAACTGTGTGTCCTATTTACGTAAGACTTCCCTGCTTAAAAGGATAGAGAGAAGAACCCTCTCTAACCCTTCATCTCTCTTCCACTAATAACCTTTGAACTTCATGGGGCTTAAGCAAATTAAAGTATTAGATTCCACCATGACTCAAGGTAATGAAAACCTTTCTCCAAGATCTAAGATGAGCTGAGAAAATAAAGACCGTATGTGAACATCTTAGGTCCATGGCACTGAGCTATCCAGTGGGTATTTAGAGAGGTTCAGGAACATCTTATCCAGGCCTCAGCTAGAGGTAAACCATGATTTGGGACCCAACTGCTTTGTGTTGTGGATTTAGCCCTGCTGCAAAATCACCATGTGGCCTTTGGCATTTTAAGGAATTGGTTAAATGGTTTCCATGAAAAATTCTTCCAGTTCAAAATTTCTAGGTTATAAAAGTAGGCAAAATGGAATATCTGAATTCAGAAAAAATTCAATGCTGGTTATGTGCACTTCACAATGCAATACATACATATCTTGAGAACAGGGGCAAATTTCCTTTTGTCATTCAGTGATTAAATGAACCTCTTAAAAACTACTTGTTTTTGGAAATCACATGAATAAATTATATAATTCTATAAAAAGTCCAAGCAGTGTGCTCCACGAAAACTTCTAGACTTTGTTCTATAACCTGAGTGAAAAATCCATTAACATTGTTCACCTCTGAGAGAGTCAGCAATCATCAGGAATTTGTAATTTCTTTACCTTTGAATGCCTGGATATTTGCTGTAGCAATCCCAGACTCTGTTCACTCTTGTGCCCTCTTACTTTACAAGAGGAAGAGATAAATATAATTTCACAACTTGGGGAAGAACTGGAGTTCAAGAAATTTAATAAATGTATCCAATACTTATAATATTATGGAATTAACAATCTCTCAAATTAGAGAAAAGAACTGACTTTATTGTGTGTTATTTTTTAAGTAATAATGCATTATTTAGGTAGAACATATGTGTTATGTCCTGAACATAATCCTTTGGGAAAATGCTGACCTGTATTCGGAGTCGAAGATTGTAGCCTTGGTAGAAAAGAAAAACTGACTAAGTTTGGGTGCATAATTTAGTTTTTTTCAACACATATTACACTGTGAGATCAAAATTAAATCTAAAAAATATCATTCTCTTTGTCTTAGCTACCATTTTCTACTGCATTTCCATCAAGAGTCTAAGTATTGTTTTGTATCCTTGAGAAAAATTCCTATTTTTTCCTCAGACTTTCTGTCACATGATAGGAATAAACCTCAAAATAAACTATACTCTAAGCTATATAAGAAAGGGAAAACATCTTTGTATTCACTGAACTGGTGTGCTTCCTGATACTGCTAGTTACTTATTAAATATTTATTATATAAATTAATTAATGAGGGAATTAAGATTTTGAGGATCTTATCGACATATGAATATATGGAGCTTGCAAATATCTTTGTGCTTCATTTTGATCCTTTGTAAAATGTTTTAAGTTTGGGTAAATCAGCTCCTTTCAGAGATTGCCTTCCTAGCGTAAACCTATTGGATATTATAAATTCTGTAGAAAATCTAAGAATAATCTCCCTACTGAATCAAATTGATCCTAGCAGACCTGAACCTATGAGTTTCTGGTATTGTAAACTTTCACTAAATACCAGCAAAACGATGTCTAGAGAAAAATATTCTTTTAGATTTGCTAAAAAATAGAGAACAGTATTTTTTTCCTTTGTTTTTTTTCTTAGAATAATTTATTATAGCTATAAGGCCTACCCCCAACACTTCTACAGGGTCATTTCTAAGAAATTCAGTTTAGATTTTTCTCTTAATGTCTTTTAATAAGATCTTTTGGAGTGAAATACATTATCGTGGCCAAATATACTTTATAATATATTAACACAAAAATAAAAGAAAGCTACCTTGTTTTTCCCTCAACTATGTTCAGTCATGGCTCTGGCAATCCTGGGTTCAATTACTAGCAATTCTGCCAGCATCTTGACATTTCTTTAAGGGTCACATGGAGGAGGGACAAAGGTGATCTATTTATAAGCTACCACTTCCTTTGTTCTTTCCCTCTCTTGCTCCTATGTAACAAAGGACTAAGTAGTCATCAGCTATATGTTAGTTCTCCTTTTTATGTCAAAAGCTAGTGAAGAGCTATTACGCGGATAGATGAACATTACTTTCACTTTTCAGGTTAAAGATTCTCATCATCATTGGGAAGACTAAAAAAAATAACAAATTACTCATGTGAAGTAAAACTATAATTTTCATAAAATAGGTGACAAAAAATTATTTCGTTTTCCAAAATTCATTCATTCAAAAACAGAGAACAGTGTTTATTATTCCTCATGAAGAAAAATAAGAGTGGGCTATAAGAAATCTATACAGTGTGTATAAAATTATTCATTTATCTGAAAATGTTTATTAAGTACTTAGAGTGTGGTAGGTCTGGTTCTTGTTTCTGAGAATACAGTAGTGAATAGAAGCAAAAAGTTCCTGTTCTCAAAGCATAGATATTTTAAAAAAATAATAGTTTATTATAATTTCAGGTAATGTTATGAAGAAAAATAAAAACAGGTTAAAATAAGGAATAAGAACATATATGTGTCTGAGAGGACAATATCCAAGTGGAAACCTGAAAGACATGAAGAAAAATATTAGCAATGAAGGCCTATGGTGGTACTAAGGAAGTAAGTGAATGGTAGAAATGGTAGTCAGGACAGGCAGAGTCCTAGAGAGGGGTTCTTTTGAGTCAAGCTAATGTTTGAATTTTATTCTAAGTTTCATGGCAAGGCATTGAAGATTTTGACAGAATCAAATTTTAAAAAATAACTTTGACTACTTTATGGAAAAAGAATGGAAACTGGGGGTTGATTAGGAAAGTTTTAAAGAAATCCAGGCAAGCAAAAAGGGTGCTGAAAATAGAGAAGTAGCAGCAAGTAATGCCATTAGAAAGCCCTTCCTCTCTCTTAGATTAGCATGGATATTTCCTCATAAATTCTTTCCCAGAGTCACACCGAATATCTCAATCTCAGAAGTAAGAATTCAGAATTATGTCTCATATTGTTGGGTTTGAAACTCACGTTTCCTCTTCTCCTTAAGTCTAGTCTAGTTAGATTACACGGTTGTTTACATAAACTCATGATATGAAAAAATGAGACAAATTGTATGAGATAAATGAAATGAAGACATAATAACAGAATCATTGAAGCAAAGAAAGATAATCATGCATTAAGAGGAAAGACTGATGCAGCGATTTGCATACACTAACCTTTCTTTAACTTTCCCATAGAGATATACATGGTTGAGCAAATGAAATAAAAATGAAATATTCCAGTAAACTGTTTTATTACATTTCCAACCCCTCCCCAAATCTAGAGAATATGACTAAAGAAAGGATTTTTGTAGCATTTATATTCATGTTTGATAGTATAGAATATAACGTGAATACTGAAATATTAAACTTGCCAAGAAATAAATGTTGATGACTTTATGTTGAACAATATTTTTTGATTTGAGACTACAAGAAAATTGGAGGTTTAAAAACATTTGAAATATTTAGTGTTCTTCCTCGAAATAAGTAAATTTCCACCATTTCAGTCCACAATCTTGATGAAACAAGAAGAAATTTTCACCTCCATTGTTTAAATAAAAAAATGAAACATGGGGAAGTGAGAAGAATTATTCTCAGTTCCACAAGGACAAGATCTACTCCAGAACCTGCATATTCATACCCTTATTCACTATGCAGTCTGTTACAGATTCTGGTCATCTGACTGGTCTCCGCAAGTTTTGCTACATCATTTCCTTTTGTTATGTTGTTCCACTAAGCAGAAAGCTAAGTTTCCCTCAAAGAAAAAAACAGAACAAAAAGGAAAAGAAAATTGTCTCCCAAAAAGAAGTTTTAATGAAGCACATATGTCAGACATACACAAATAGACTATCCACCCCTTAAAACAGTATATTCTTATGATATTTCCATTTCCAACCATGTGAAGATATAGCATTCATGCATTCAGTAAGGAGTCAAGTAAACTAAGAAATAGAAAATGAAAATGAAACCCAGGAAAAAGGATTAAAAGTCTCTAAACCATTTATTTCTGAAGGATAGAGACTGAAAGTTAATTTCGTAGCTTCCACAAACATAACAACTTAGAATTTGATGACCAGTGACTACCCTTATCATATAATTGAGTATCTTTTCTCAGATGCAAGTATGTTGATCTAACTCCATGATGAAAGCAATTAAGAATGAATTTCTGGTTAAGTATCACTAAAACTTCCAGAGAATAAAAAAAAAAAAAAAACCTGTTGAATATTAAAAGAGTTTGCATCACAAGAGAGTTTTGAAAAGCAAATTCTGTTCCTTTGAGGTCCCTTTCAGCACTTTTCTGATCCCAGCCATTTCTTCTTTCTGTCATTGCATATATTGTCACATGTACCTTTCCCTTTTCCTTCTGTTTTCAAACACTAAATTATTTCAAAGAATAGTTCAAATCCCACAAAATGAAATTCAGTGATTTTTATCATTTATGAATCTTTACAATAAAGCATAACTTTGTAATTTACAGATATAACTTCTATACTTTCAATTGCTACAAGGATTTCCTATTCTTGTGACTTTTCTTGGACATGAATTAGAATCATGATGGGCAAGAAGAAATCATTGACTGGTAAGAAAAACTAGTCCATTGTTGAATATCAGCCAGTTTAATGAGCTTTCATTGTTCTCTACCTATCTTTGTGCATACAAAAATTTTGGACATGAAATTTGGTATCTTCAACTTTTTCATTTAATATGTCTCACAAATCTGAATTATCTACTCTACCGCATGTAATATCACTCATGGTCCAAAGGAGTCTAATTTGAATGCTCCTCATGAATTCTGGAACATCAAGGCATGTGTCTTGTTTTTGATTTATCTTTAGAATAATTTCAACCAGTGAGGAGTCAATTTAAACTTCATTTTCACAGATCCTGGTTATTTGAAAGAAAAACTTCTGGAAAGTAAATAGTTTTGAAGAGATTATAATAATTTTACCAGAACAACAGAAGAATAATTCCAGTTTTGACCTCAGAAAAAGTCACTGGGATTGGATTTCATATTAATTCATGGAGAAGGAATGAAGTGGTGTCAGGGATGAAGATGTGTAAGTGAAAGAAAAAGGGAATCAGAAATTTCCATGGTACTGCTCTATAAAATGTTGACTAAAATCCTTTAAAATTGATCTCTAACATATAACAGTAAGATTACCACTCCAAGGTTAAGAAATTTTTTTGCAATTGTAGGTAAGGTAAATTGCATGTAAGGTAAAAGTTCTAAGATAATAGTGGATAGTGGAATATGATAGTCCCAGAATTGGGAGAAAACTGACAAATTCAGCAACTGAATTGGCTAAAAGACAAAGTATCAATAATAATAATGATGATAATCATAATTCTCTTCATAGATCAACAGTAAACACATTATCTCATCTATTCTACAGCTACTGTTTGAGGTAGTATTCATTAAGTTATTTTGTGAAGTAGAAAAAAAAACATAGAGAAATTAAACAATTTACAAAGAATCACACAGGATATAAGTGGCAAGCTTAAAATTCAAGCCTAAACTATGTGATTTCATAGCCTTTATGTATTTTTAATCCCTATGCTTTATGTCTTCTACAGAGTAGTACAAAGGCATAGGAATGTTCTTGCATTAAAGAGCAAAGCCGTGTAAATCTCCCTTATAAGAGAAGACTTAAAACAGTCCATCTCAGAATGAAGTTGGGTTAGGAAGGGGACTAGAGGGGCTGAGTCATAGGAATCCCGAGGGGTGACCTCAATTAAGATAGAATCTGGCCTGAGAAATTCTATAATAGTTTAGAAACCAAAAACTTCCTTTGTATTTTAATGTGATAATTTAGCATGTGGCATATATTCAGTTTTAAATTCTCATTTTCAGCCTATGATTTTTTTAAAGAATAGTTAGCATTTAATTGATAGGTTCCCATTTCTCTAAGATGGAAACCTTTATTATGCCTCTGTGGAAACAGAAGGCAGAAGATTGGCCAACACTACTTTTAAAGAGTTATTCGCTTCCAAAAGAAGTTGAGTTTTAGTTACATCCTCAATTGTAAAAGAAGTATTCCAGAAGAGACACTTAAAAACCATTTCCTGGACAATGGATGTTTTTCTCTTAATTAGCTCTAACCTTCACCCTTACTTTCAGTTCTAAACTTTTAGAGCAAACAAGACATAATCAACTCATGGTCTAAACCTGAAAACCATGCATATTCAGATTTATGTAAATATATGCAAATAAGGCACAGCCACTGGACTTCTGGGATGTTGCAAATGGAGCCCTTGGTACTGCAGAGGTCAAATATCCTTGGCTTAGAGCTCAATACTACATGCAGATCTTTTAGGACAAAGGCATTCCCTAAACACAGCAGTCTTTAAATGCTGTGATAATTCTATGGTTGAGTAGGTTTCAGTCATAATTAGGAAGGGGTGACCTGGTTCAGAGAAAAATTAAGAGCACACTGAAAATGATCTCTAATATTCCACTTTAAGCTCGTACTTATTTCCTTCCTTCCTTCGCATTCCTGTTTTTTCCCCATAATTTCATTAACAGACTTTGCCAGTTACCATTTGTCTTTGATGTGAGTACTGAATTTCCCTAAAACACCTCAGACGCAGGATAGCCCAAGGTCACACTCCTTGGAAACACCTTACTACCAAAGAGCTGCCTGCCTAGAAATGTGTAGGCACTTCTCTGAGATGCTGCACCATCAACAAGGTTAAACTATCAAAGACTACAGTAGCGGGGAAACTACAATGACTATTATCACCACTACTAAAAGCTTTGGAACTTTAATTGCAGAGTAACCTGTGAAAAAATCCATTTGGCTTTGGAATAGCCTTGTGGGGACTTTCTGCATACTCTTGCAGACAATAAACCAGGAAATTTCTAGTCCCACAGCAGGGTAGAGGTTCGGTAATACAAGTGGGAGTGTTCATGCTAAATCAGCTTTAGACCTAGAACAATGAGTCCAAATCATCCTCTACCATCCATGTGTTCATGGCTATTGAGTTCAAAATCAGGGGTTTTCACTGTTTTTAACGTAGGATTCAGGGAATTATCCTGAACAGTTAGACTTTGAAATTCACTTACATTTCATGTCCACAAACATACATCATGCAGGAAAACTTTCATAGTTCCTAATACTGGTCTCTCCCAATTTACTGCCAAGTCATACTGCTGCCTTAACTTCAAACACTTAGTCTTATAGTTTGACACTGAGAATGTTCCTGTTCCTTTAACATGTTTCCAGGACCATGGCCAACAACAGATTCAGGTCATTAAACACGTTCACAGCTGAATGAATGAAGAAATGACATGATAGTTTTAATTAACTCTTTGCAATTGAGCCCTATGTTCCTTGGATAAGGTTATTACTTCTGTGTTCCTCTGATTCCATACCTACAAAGCTGAAATCAAAATATAATTCTCTTCAATGAAATGGTATGGAAAATAAGAAAGAGAAAAAAAACTGGAAGCATTTACAAATATCTATTTTCAGATGAGAAAGTTCAAATTAGCCAAATTCCATGAGGAATTTCAGTAAAATCTTAATCATTCAGGATAAAAGTTGTAGTTCTATAGATGACAAAAATGTAAAAACAAAATATTAATAAGTAGGGCAAGTAGAGCAGGCATGTAACAAGTCATAGATGGAGTATGTTCTGTTAAGTATATAGAGAGTGCTAAAGACATGAGAGGGGCAATAGCTGGAGAGAGTTATTTATATGAGAAAAGAAAAAACATCAAATTATACCTTGGATAAAGGAAAAGGATCAAAACCCAACTTTCAGCTTGAGAGAGAAGTACTTTCATTCAGACTATAAATAACTTTCACTTCTGTTTAGGTATAAACATGTAAGTTGTACCAATATTTGAAAGAGAAAGTTGTACTCACTTCTAATTAAAAGGTATTATATTCTCAGTCATCTATGTTGTCCAAGAATCCATTAATCAAAGATGCCATTACATCTTTACTTACATTAATTCCATTATTGTATCATGTGAGTTATGTTCAGACATTTATTACCCAATAATTTTCAGAGAAAAATGTAATAACTTGGGTGGAGATATCATTAATGTGAGGAGATTTTTGGCACAGGAGTTAATGAAGTGCATGAACTAACCCTCCAACCCCTATTATAATGAACTTTTCCAAATTTCAAGGCTAATGGGTAAGCTGCAAATGCTGTAAATGAGATTGCTGGATTCAGGCAGCAGTCTGTGAATGTCAATTTAGTCCTAGACTTTTGCAAGGATAATATCAGGTAAACAAAATCAGGGCTCTTTCTCATTTTCCGGAATATAATATGCCCATTATTTTTTTAACAGCAACTTCCATTACAAGGAAATCTTTGTAAATAAAAAGCAAATTACTTTTAAAATAGGCAGTAGGATGGTCCTTTTCAAAATCTCAATGATAAAACAAAATATCTTTATAAAAATAATTCTAAAAAAAACTTTATAGGTTATTACAAGAGAATTTATTGTGCGTGTTAACTTTTATCACTATGCTTGTCAAACTGCAGCCTTATGAGATAAGTGATAATGGTAGTCATGCAGCATTCACGTTAGGAAGTAGGAGCAATTGTAAAAAGACACTGTGCTTCCTATTGATATATAACTTTGGTTCTAGACTCTTGAAATGCCAGAGGTTTACTGCAGATCTGAAAAAGAAAAGACAGACAAAAATGAGAAAATTTAGTTTTTGGCTCAACCACAGCATCTTGACGTTTGAAGTATCCTCTAGAGTTATCTAGACCAGACAAGTTCTCCCAGTCAGAGATGAGGTGAGTTCTGAAGCTGAGGAATTCAATTGCCCCAGCCATGGATATGGCAAGGTACCAGGGAGAGCACCAAGTCCACAGGGAGCAGTTTTCATTTTTTAATAGTAGAAAATCAACTGAACATGTAAGTACAATAATGTGTAAAATACAAATGTATAAAATGTGAAAGAGAGATGCTGGGCAGAAGGCAGAGGGTGGAAAATATCCCCTGCCCCAGGCTCTGCTACCCAATCACATTTCATTTTGTCTTTGGGAAATTATCAAACACTGAGAGTTTGTGGGATCGACATGTATTAGGAATGTTGTAGTTGCTGTGTGAGTGAAAAAGATCAAGCAAAATTTTGATGATGATAATGATTGGTAACAATGAGAAAGACAGAAATTCAAAGAAGAAATGCAAGGGCATTTGAGAGTGTGGTTATGTCTGACATTATTGGTCATCAGATTTCTCTTTTCTCCCCTTTAACCACTCACAATTCCATGGGAAAAAGTGTAACTGGACCGTGGGGATCCATCAACCATGTCGGGGATAGGGTAGAGTGAAGCAGGAGAATAGGGTTACAGCAGACTCAGAGGTTTGTTGGTTGAGTGTCAGTTCCTAGAGAAGAAGAGCTGATTAAGTCACCCAGCAGATTGAAAACCATTCAAATAGTCTGCTGGAAGTAGATATACACACATGCTGGGATAAGCAAGGAGATAGGAAACAAATTTAGTTACGGCTAACCGGGATGGACATCTGAGTACAATACTAAGATACATGCTAGTGTGGTCAATGTAACCAAAGCCCTGATGTTTATCATGTGAGAGATCCACAGGTTAGGGGCAAGCAAGACCCTAGGCAAGCTTGGCAATGAAAACCTGTCAAGGCACTGTGAGAAAGCAGTCAGCAACAGAGCACTTTGGAAACATGTTCCTAGGTCCTCAATTCCACTAGAGAGTCTGAGCTCCAGGTTCTACAGATGAGAATAAAGCAGGGTCCTCCCTGGAAGAACTGGGAACCAGGAAAATGACTTTGAAATAAACAGGGATTAAATTTTTTGTTTTAAAAAAGAAGACCAGTTCTTAGTTTAGAGCTCAAGGTCCAAGGAAAGATGCAGCAGGAATGTTGAGATGGTAAGTCCCGTGGACTTCTGAGCTCGATCTGTGCAACACTCTGGCCTTCAGAGTGGGGGACTTAGTGGAGACTACAGGATTCACAGGAGCTCTAAAGCTATGTCCTCTGCTGAGAGAGAATGAGAAGGATCCTTAGACTGTACCAATCGCTCTGAACAATATTTGTGGGGAGGAGATGACATGTAAGTGCTTCCTGCTCAATGGTGATATCTTTTCAAAGTCAACCTTTCCTAACAGGGTGTGTGATCTTTGAGAGACTAGAACTATGAATCTCCAGTAATGCGTAATTCCTGAACTAAAATAGAAATGTGTTGAAACATATATTATCTGAAAATAAGATAATACCGTTAGTAAATAATTTCTATGCAAATATTTTTATATATGTAATTTCAAGATACATAAAAATTTCTGAACAAAGATCTCTTGATAAAATTTATAGATTTGTTTATATATATCAACTTGTAATATTTTTCATGCATAGAAGGATAAATTCATTGCTACATCTCAGTGTTGTATGTTTTACTTATTTGCTTAATTTGCAGAAGATTTTAATGTCACGTTGTTGCTGAAGAAGGACATGGAAACATTTAGAAGCAGGACTCAGGGTTTTAACTTCAAACGCCCACTCCTTTTGTGACTGCCAAGAAATAACAAAATATTTGTCTCTAAGATAGTTAGCTTCTCTGCCATATTCATTCTACAACACATCACACTGGCATGCTTTCTGCAACACCACTCTCTTCTATAGAGGATGGAAATCTTTTTACTTGGTTTTTCAGCTTTTTTCACAAAGATGAAAAACACCAGGAACACACAACATTCTCCAGCAAATTTGCTTATCTTGAGACTATTTTTCATCTAATTTAAGGGTAAATGTCAGAGAACTGCTTTACTATATTGGAACTAAAAAACCCAAATTCCAAACATAGACAAAAAAATGTGGTTGTAACTATGACAGGCATGGTGCTTTTATTTTTCCCAGAACTCTCTCTCTCTCTCTTAGTACTGAGGATTCAGTGCCCAGAGGAAGAATAGACATCTCTGTTTGTAACCTTATGGTGACAACATTGAACATTTTCTTTTGTCTTTCCAATTCCCTTCTTTCCCCTAGGACACTGGATGCGTTACATATAAAACCAACCTATGGCTTCTCTGACATATTTGCCCAAGCTGGAGTTATATACATGTGCCAATCACCAGTGAAAGGTGATTACTTATTCAGTAGAGAGGAGCTTTGAAGAACAGTGGGACATGGTTCCATATAAATGACACGTTTTATCTGTTTTTCAAATAATTCATGGAAAATACTGACATAAAGTGCCAATTATTTTTTTCCCCATGAATAGGACTGGCAGTCTTATTGTATACTTTAAAAGTCACTTACAATTTGCTCACATTTTTTTAAATTCCCTGGAGAAAAAGAGGTATTTTCTTTGCTCTGAAGATTAAAGTTCAATTTTACTTCATATTTGTGAAAGGGACTCTTAAAGATATTGCATTCTCATATCCTCCCCAATATCATTACAAGCCATAAATATCTGATTGATGTCTAAGAGGAGAACCTCCAGAAGCTGCATGCTAGTTAAAATAATAAAGTGCTCCTTATCCTTTGGATGCATTTGAGAGAATAGCAGGTGGTCATTGTTTACCATACTAAAGTGAGCCACTGCATTTGAGACAGCTCATTTTGGAACCAAGCTTAATGCCATGCCTGAACGATTCTACTTCTAACAAAGCCGCCAACAGACACATTCTTGTTGTTTAATTTAAATGAGAATTAGCTGCTGCTGCATGAAGGCCCAAGACACTCTATGTGGTTTTCTAGACATGTTTACTTAAGTTAGTGGCTGCATAACTTGGAGGGGGTTGGGAATATTATCCAATGGAAGCACACTCTTCATTTTCAACCTCTCCACCCTATGTTATATTCCAGCTGACACCGCAGGGAAGAGAGGGAAGGTGGCAGCATTCTCTGGCTAATGTCAGGGGCAGCTGTGTCCCTCTCACTCCCAGGAAAGGACACAGATTCTGGGAAAAGAGTGGCCTATATATTTTCATTAAAGAAAGAGCATGCAACTACTCTATGAGCAAGCAGAGTAATTGTTGTAGAGCCCTTCTCAAAAAGCACTTCATCAGCATGAGCATGGGCCAGCTTGTGCTGTAGCTGCTGAAATTTCTGTCGAGGGGGTCAAAAGAAAGACCACAAATAACCAAAACCCTGGAAAGTGTAAGTCACTTTTTCCCAAAATGTTCTCCACGATGCCATTGTACAAGACTAACTGTATCCTGGACATTTGGCAAGTGTAGTCACATGAAACATAAACCATTAAAAAAAGTATTTTATAATGTGATCTTAGAAATTTTGAGTTCAAATACACAACTGTCAGAGAGCTTTAGAAATGATTCACTGAGGTCCTGGTATAAGCAGTTATGTCAAAGCAGGAGTCAAAATGCCTCCTTCTAAGCAATGGCTCTGGTTCCAAAAGCCAGCTTGTTTTTATATTTGTATTTATGATACTGCTCTTGTCTCTGCTCAGGAAACATTCAGTGTTGTACTGTCCCTTAAAGAAGATCAATCATTTGTGTAAGACCAAATGAGATTTTAGAACATAGAATGGGCCCCAAAATTATTATAAAAGCACAATAAAATAGTAATACAATCAACATTGCTACTTGAAGAAAAAAAAATAGATGCTATAACTCAGGTTCATAACAGCCACCTTAATTTCCATATGAATTATTATTACTTCAAAGATTTTTTTCTTGATTCCTTAAATGCAACCTGATAAATACCTATATTTTGTTTGTCATAGCATTTATCTGCTCATTTGATGATTTTTGCTAGTGATGTTGGGCATTTTTAAGATTTAGTATAAAGATGTATGTGGACAAGTTGTTTCTTCTATGATTTCGGCCGGAAGCAATGTAGTTTCTAGGAGCACATTACCCCATAAATGTTCCCATTTCTTTTAGGAAATTATTCTCTTCCTGTTAAGTCTCATGTTCTTCAGTTTAAGGATTCTTAATATGCTTATCTTGTGATTTTTACAGGAGGTCTACAACAATTTTGTGAAGGCTTCAAAAATTCCCAAGTTTCAATCCATTGGTGGCAGTTTGGGTAACAGATAGATAAATCTATTGTATTTTATGGAAATACTGTATCTTATTTATGATTTTCATACAAACATCTGAACTGACAACATGAATATGATCCTCCTAGAGAAAGTAAAACATATATCAAAAATAACAAAAAAAAAAGGTAGTTTATATCCCTTTTCTGATAGTAGTTCATTTCCCAGACTTTTTGAGGTATAATTGACAAATAATAATTGTATATATTTAGGTTATGCAACATGAGAATTTAGAATATGCATATATGTGTACACTCAGAATAGATTAATGCCATATTTCCAATACTGATTGATCTCTGGGGCTATAGGACATACCTAATCTTGAAGCACATCATCCGTATCAACATTTTAAGTTCTGCTTCTGGGTTTCTTCAGCACATTCTGAGTTTCAAGGAGCAAAATATTTCCAATAGCCTCATTTGAAAGAAAAAATAAAAAGCTCTTTCCTCTCTAGAGCATCACTGGTGAAGACCAAATCATAACTGTCACTCTTATCTAAAAGATGGGGCTGAGAGAGGAAAGAGGTGTGATAGAATGCTAAAATCAGAAGTGGTGATGGAAAAAGACTTAGAGGTTTAACACTATGAAAGCAGAGGAAAAATAAAATAGATAATATAACACGTGTATTCAAACATTATTTGGGTTTTCAATGTACAAAGCATTTCATATTTAACCAAATACCAAGGGATTTGATGAGAAAAATGTTGTTGACCTCTAAACATATTCTTACTGAGGGAACAAGAAAGTTTTGGGAGATATCCAGACATCTAGAGAAGGATTGGGCAGATTTATACAAAGTGTCCTTTTATACCACAGTACTTTAAAAATTACATTGCTAAAAAGTAAAGCCCATTAGACTGAGTTCAGGATTTGGTTTTAGATCTATAATTTTGACCACTTCATTAAGTTTTCTGACTCTCAGTTTCCGTCCCTAAAAGACAAGTTGTCTTATGCCCCCAGTTTAGTAAGGAGGATATGATTGTATAGGGGCGACACAGAAAACAGACCAACTCTGCCTGGGGAGATAAGAGGATCTCCACAAATATTTAAGTTGGACTTTGACCAATAAGTACAAACTCATAAGGCAAATAGAGATGGAGATTAGGGTTTTTGTGGCAGATGGCAAAGGAAAGAGCATTTATTCAGGCCCTCAAGAATTCATTCTTTCATTCAGTCTTTCAACAAATATTTAGTGAAAATTTGTTATTTATTAAAAGTTCTTATTCATTATATATATTAACTGCTGATTCATATTATTAACTAATACTGTTCTAGATGTTACAATACAGCAAAAAACAAGTCAGACAACATTTATGCCATTGAGGTATACAACTTAGTGAAAGAGAAATAGAATAAAAGACATTATTATTATGACAATATAATATAATTAAAAATTCACATAATAAATACTGTAAGTAAAACAGAGACAACAACAGATAAACAAAGTGTAAAGGTAGAAACTATTTTAAATTATACAGTCATGGAGGAACTTCATAGGAAGGTAATATTTGAACAAAGATCTAGAGACAAGAAGGAATGAGTTATGACAAATTCTGGAGGAGTTCCAGGCAGAGGCATCACATGGAAAACATCAGCACATGAAAAAACACTGAGGTATAGTGAGACTATGCTAAACTATAGTATGATTAGATGGTGGTAAAGTTAGAAAGTTTGCCATCTTATAGATACCTGTAAACCTACTAAGGAGTTTTAGTTTTATTCTAAGTACAGAGATAGAGTTAAACAGGTGAAAGACATAACATGACTAATATTGTTAAAACTTCACTCATAGAGGGTAGATTGAGTGTTGGCATGGGGAGAGGTGGCAAGAATGGAACTAACTAGGAAAATATGTTTGCAATAATCCAGTTAAAAAATAATGATGGATTTTAGAATGCCACTAGTTGAGATGGTGGACCATGGTAGGATTATTTGAAACATTGTTTTCCATGAAGTCAACTGGATTTACTTAGAGGTGAGAACAAGAAGTGAAAAAAATGACTTCCATTTTTGGCCTAAATAATTGCGGGTGCATTTCACCAAGATGGGGTAGGCTAGAGTCAAACGTGTTGTAAGGCAGGAAAAACAAGTTCTATTTTGGGTATGTTGTTTGAGATGCTTATTAAGCATTTAATCAGAGACATCCAACAAGCTTAAAGAAAAGCAGACACACTGCTTGAACCGTAGCTGGTGCATGGTTGTCTATGTGTAGGAAGTAACTTAGCCTAGGCTGAAAGAAAAAGCAAGTACCATGTTAAGGAGAGGATTACAGGAAACATAAAGTTGGATTTTTCCCTGTAGGTAATGAGAACCACTGAGGTTCCTAATTAAGGAACTAGTAAGACCAGTTTTCAGTTTCTGAGCACTCACCCTGACAAAATTGTGAATGATTCAAGGTTAGCAAGAGTGGTGGAAGAAGGAGGACTGGTCAAGAAATTATCATTGTTACTGAGAGAGTTTGGACAAACTCTCAGAAATAGTGGGTTTCCTTGTATCGACAGATAAGTCCTTGGGTGTAAGGTGAGAAACATACATGGGAATAAGGGATAATAAGATCGGATTGCACAAAACAGTCAAAAATTTTGCAAAAGAAGGGCAATTCTCCCCACTGAATAAGAAATAGATGAAGACAGATTTTGAAATGGTCTCTTAGAGGTATCTGATTTGGTAACCAAATACAAAGTCTTTGATGTTGACGTCTTCTGTTCATTTATTAATAAATATTTATTGAATACTCAGTGCTCCTAACATTTTCTAAGATCTTTGCATATGTGTCTTCATGGCAATCTTAAAAGATAAGGACTATTACATTGTCATTTTACAGACCAGGAAGCTGGTGACTGAATTTGCTGAGTGCCCTGGCCAAGGTCATGTAGTCATCAGGGACATCTCTAAGATTTGAACCCAACTCTAACCCCTAAGCTCCTTTTCATTCCACTGAATCAGCACCTTGTACCAGACCAATTATGTCAAAATTCTTTGGGAAGGGACCAGAACTTTAAAAAAATTCTCAGTTAGTTCTAATGTGCATCTGGATTTGGAAATGGCTACCTGATTTTTTAAAAAGGATAAATACCCATAGATTTCAAATTTAAGTTGAAATTCATTAGCACCTTGTTTATTTTACTAATTTTAGTATTTGTTGGATTTCAAAGTTGATGGAAAAAGCGTTTCTGTGTACTTTAAAAACCTAAACAGTAGCCAAGAATCTGGAAACATGTTCATTAACCCCTTAGCATTCAGCACTATGTCCAGATCATATCCTTACATTTGATAACAGCCTTTTATTGTTCTTTTACTTCTATTTCATCTCATGAACTGTAGTCCTTTAACTTAGAAAAAAAAAGAAACATCTTTAGATTTTCCTTGGTAAATATGTCTTAGAAAATCAAATTCCAGCTAGAGAAATCTGGTTTGGATCAAAGTAACAAAATCATTAATCAGAATCTTTCTCCAAAACTGGAGCCAATCCAAGTCCAAGTCATGATATATAAAGAAGGGGCCAGATATTTAGAGGGATATTAATTCTTCCTTATTGTTGATGTGTTCGTGCTGACAGAGGAGACAGAGACCAATGGCAGAATACGGAAAGACTGCATTTGGGTATTTTTAGCCTGATTAAAATAGGAATGATTTAAAACTATTTCAAACAGCTCTTCCCACAGTATTCTGCATAGCTTCCAGCCTAATTTTTGCATTAGAGCAGTTTGGCTAAAGGATCTGGATGTTGGGAAACCTCTCCCATTCGAATTGAGTCCCCAACAGTCTGAAGCTGCACTGTATCAGTCTAAACAACATTATTTGTGTGTGTGTGTGTGTGTGTGTGTGTGTGTGTGTGTGTGTGATCAAAACACAGACCACCGATGGAAACTGTCTTTTAGTATCTTAGATGGGAAATCTCAGCAGTTCTCAGGGACTGCTTGAAGACATTGAAAAATTACACTGCATTTGGCAAAGCGACAGTTTACTTGCTGAAGAACAAGCTCAGGTGACAGCGATCAGAGTGAGGTTCTGAATCATGAGATATTGCTGATGTGAACCATGAGTGCACCCCCAGGAAAAATCAATTTCCAGCCATCTTGAAAAAGAAACAAAGAAAGAAAGAAAAGGACTGGCATCCCTGAATTCCATAACCATGGAGGGCAGGGTAGGTGTGGTTGGTGTGACTTGGTTAGCCAGGATTTCCCACCTTGTTACAATGGTAACTTGCATTTTCGCCATGGAAATCTTGAGAAAACCTGGGCTGCTGAGTGTTTTTGGTACTGATGAAGGAGAAACACACTCGCTGTCCCACACCCCATGTTTTGCAGGGTAACTTCGATAGCACCCCATTTGGCACTTCTGACAGTCTGACTCATCTCATCTACTCGGAGGAGAAGCAAGGATGGAATGAACAAAGCACTTACCTTTTGTAGCCAAGGAATCAGGCATGTCTCCAGATTTTGAACCCAACATCTGTACAGTCTGAGTTTCATTGCAGTGATTTTCCTATATGCAATGCCTTACATGTAAAAGAGAATCAAAACAGCTTGAGAAGAAAAATAAATAATGCTTGACTGAGATGTCCCAGGTTGTTGCCTGCCCTGGTCTCTACAAGCACAGAGAGGCATGCTGAAAGTCACAGTGCTAATCAAGACAGTGAGCGATGGAACCTCATTTTATTTCATGTTTATTATCAGCCTCTGCTTGTTAATATTTGCACAATTGGCAAAACAGATGAAAAAGCTGAACGGAATTCTACAGAAAGAAAGAGGACCTCTCCAATCTTTTACCTCAGCCTAGAGATAAGTTGTTCTAAGTTACCCAAGCCTCAGCGGTTACCTCAGCACACTTCTCTAATCACGAATCTTTATATTTGGTTTAATGGTGACACACAATTGATCTCAAATTCCACTTTCAATGAACTTTTCTCCTTTAAAAAGGGACAGTCTTCCTTTAAGAATTGAAAACAGGTCATTTTATTTGAGTCAGAGTGAATGACATGTCCAGGGGACGAAAATATCCAACCAGAGATTATAGCTAGGCTGACAGAATTGTAATTCAACAGGAACATTTGGAATAATCTGGTATTCTCTCCACTATGCTTATGGTATAACTAGTAAAGCTGAAGATTCAGGAATCATATTCCAACTCAAACCCCAGCTTTGTCATTTTATGTCCAGGAGCAAATTGCTTAACTTCTCATAACCTTAGTTACTTCATTTTAAAAACAATTATAAAATAGTCCCTACTGTGAGGATTAGTTGAGATAACGTCTGTCAAGTGCTTATAGCATCTTGTGTGTGGCAAGTGGCAAGGATGGTAATAAATATTAGCCCCTATTAACATTTATTATTATTATTGTTATTATTATTATTATATTTATTTAATCGACAGAAAGAAGCAAAACTCTCTGGTATTTCCAGTATTAAACCAGATCTTAAAAAAGGAAACTTCTCAATTTTCATTATGACATTTAAGCTTGTTTCTCTGAAGTTTTGGGGAATACATCCCAGCTGTTTTTTTTTTTTAATTTTTAATAATAAAGACCTTTTTTATATTCTCTCTTAGCATCAAGGTAACTAGATTGTAAACATTGAATTCATTTTTAATTTTATTTAATTTTTTAATAAATTATAATTGAAATAACATTGCATTTTAACATTTTATAAGTTTCAGGTGTGCATAATTATATATAAACATATCTTTATATTAATCATTCCAGTAAGATTGCCACTAAAGTCCAAATCTATCCACCATATAATTGACCCCTTTTACCCAATTTGCTTACCTCTCTTCCCCCTTACATTCTGCCAACCACTAATTAGGTTTTACAACCTAAATGTTTATTTTTATTTTATTCAGTTCATTAATTTGTTTGGATTCTCTATATACCACATATGAGTGAAATCATATGGCAAAACTGGGATTTTTTATTATACAAGATCTTGCCTAGGTGGGGCAGTGTCAAGAGCTGAGATGAACAAGCAGGAACAGGCTTTCCATGTGGTCTACCTCAAGTGTATGTTTAATGGCTCTTCAACCAGCCAAGTGTTCACCAGGCTGCGAAGTCCTGTAGGATGATGACTACAATAGCTACACTCACAGGGTCATCCTGCTTCTAGCCAATGGTAGCCTGATGGGGATTGTGAGTGTCAGGACTTAAGTCTCACAGTTAATGGAGATAGCTGAATAGATGGAGTAACTGAGCTTAATTGATTTTTCCCAAGTTATGGGTGGGAAAGGGGTCGAGAAGTTATTGAAAAGATTTTCATTGTTCACTAAAAAAGACCAGCTAGGACCCCGTTTATAAAGCAGCAAAACAAGGATAGTGGACAACCAAGGGATAGATTTTATCAAAGATAAATGAGTTAAGATATTTTTCATTTGATTCATCTGTTTTTTTCTTAAGAAGAGGCACTCCCCATCTTACTATCCTATCCTGCCTCCTTTCAGCTCTCATTTATTTTAAACAGATTATGCCCAGACCTGAATCTGTTTTGCCAGGATGCTCTACTAAAACACTTCAGCCCTTCCCATTTTTCTCCTTTCTAATTTTTTAACTACAGTATGATGTAGAAATTTTATTCCTAAAAGTAACTGATTTGTGTTGATATCATTGAAATGTCACAACATGGACTTGATTGCATTTCAGGATGATTAAAAATGCATATTTCTTACCCTTAAACACAGGAAATCATGTTTCTCTTTTAGAAAAAGAACTGACCCCTGAAAAACTTGGACTTTATTAGAAATTCCCAGCATATAATTTTGAGGATCATATAAAAGGGTCTGTTCTTTCTTTCAACATAGCATTTCTATAGTAAATGTATTAAAAGCATTCTAAATGCTTCAAGATATCCAGAAAACATCTGAACCAAAGGTTTTGTTTTTTTTTTCCCTTCTTAAACAAAAACTCCTAAAAACACCACTCATTCATTTATGTCTTTTCATCTTAACAAAATGAATTAATGGCTTTTAAACCCTTTGTTCTAAAAAAGGAAAGTTCTTTCCATCTTGACAACTTAAATGATAAGTTGCAATCCAATGTGTTTTGAAATAGACCAAACATAAATCCATCTTCAACGGGGACTTTTAATTGGAAGTCTCACTGACCCTTCATTGCCACACAGCTTGTGTTAATGAAGACTGACATATTGTCCTAGCTGGATATAGACTTTCAATAGACTCCCCTCAAGCCTTAGCCACACCAACTATTAGGAAGCAGATGTACATTTCCCAGGTGTAGGAGGGATTACAAGGGATCACTCTAAACTGCAGGACCTGGATCACCTCTTTAGAGATAACAGGTATCTCGGCGAAGAAAAATGGAGCTGGGGAGGGGACAACACCTATGCAAGCAGTGAGAAGTGCAGGAAAACACCTCTGAAATGAAAATGAAGGTAAAGAGGAAGAAAAGAAACAGTCTTTTATAATGGAGAATTCTGTTTGTGGACTGTTTGGAATTATGTAATGGAATCTTCCTGGGTTTCTAAGGTTGCTATAGGAAGCATTGCAAATCACATCCAGAGATTCGATGATTTTTTTCTTAAATAAAAGCAAACCAGGAAACAAGGAGAATATCTAGTTTAGTGTGTGTGTGTGTTGAGCAGAGATTTTGATACTGAGACTATTCCAGGAGAGGAAGTTTTAAGGCCAAAATTAAAATAGCACATTTGTTTCATGCAATTTGACTTCAGAATTCCCCAAAGCTCCTTCCTTGGGAAGCCTTATTTTTCATTTGAGAAATGTTGTGCACCATATGGATTTTTTTTTTTTTTTTTTGGTTTACATATTACATTTGCCAAGAATATCTTTTGAGACACAGAACTTCATTTTCCATGGGAGTCCCAAGAGATAACAGGTATCTTCAAAGCTCTCTATATTAGTTAAGTAAATGTAAACATGCAGAATAGAACAACTCTATTTAGCAAATAGAGTGATATACTCATAACTTTCAAGCTTTGCAAATCATAATTATAGCAATCTCAATAATTATTGTCATTTAATGTTCAAAGAGCACCAACCTTCATTTAGAAATAAACTAAAACTGGAATCCAGTCTTGACATTAGTCTATTAAGATTCAGAGCCTCAGCAGAAGGCATATACATGTTTTAACATTTTGACTTAATTTACAGATGAATTCAATCAATATATCAGTTCCCACTAAACTTACAAATTGATTGGTTAAATTGATGGAAGAAATTGACCTATTGTGTTGTCACCTCATAGGCTTAGCAGCATAGATACAGAAGTGGTGAGTTAGTTACAGGGAAGAGGAGAATATCAAAACAGTCGAGTATTGTATTTTCCTCTTAGATATTTCCACATTTGTTACTGGTAATATTTTGAGGTATTGGCAATTCTCAAAGGAATAAAATTTACTAAAATGAACTTAAAATGGAGCTTTAGAAGTACTGAACTTAAAGGGAACACATTCAACCTTTCACTGACAAGCTCCTCTGGACTTTTCTGGCTCCACTTCTTATTGTTGGCAGTCTTAGACTAACAGTCTGCCTCATGATCCTTCAGTCTTCTCTTTGGCACTCAGGCTTATTGGGTATTGCAAACTGAATCTGGAAGACTCTTAGTTGTGGGGTTTTAGTTAATGAAGAAACTGTCTTCTCTTCATTTACTAAATAGTTTTAAATTTGAGAACAATTGCTCTTGCTGTCTGATTTCATCTGCTGAACCACTGAAATCTTATTAGCATTCAAACTGCCCACAGTGACAGAACATGGAGAAAGAATGGGGACCAAGCCCTTTGAAGATCTTGAAGTTCACATAGGATTTTTTTTCTATGTTTTTCTAATTTGAAATTAGAGTACACCAATCTGCATGCTTCCTGATGAATGTTCCAGGAAATATCATATATATATATATGTATACACACATGTATGTATGTACATATATACACATAAACACAACATTTTAAAAATCATCTATATAAATAGGCAAGTTGTTTTATGATGATATTCACAGTAAAATTGTTAAAATAAAATCCAAGAACTATTGTATTTGGCACAATAACTCAAGGATATAATGAGAACAAGGTGAGGGAGCAGGTAACAACAACAGTTTAGCAGAATAGAACATACTAATTAAAAAAGTCTTGCAGTGAGCTATCTTCCCAATATTCCAAAGCAACTATGTTTGGCTATTTGGTTTCTATTTCTAATTTGTTGGCATCTATAACTACTATTTTAACTTAGGTTCAGAGAGGGTGGTAAAAATGGATGGATATCTAGCAAAAATAATGACTCAGACTAAAGGAATTAATAAGTGGTGAAGTTTTAAAATGACCAGTTACAGAGGCGACAACTATGGGCCAGACATGATAGCAAGTACTTCACAAATTTTGTCTCTACTAATCCTCGCTACCTTGTAATTTTTCATGGAGAGTAACTTTGAGGGTCAGATAGAAGTTCCCTCTACTTCTTTGCCATGCCATTTAACTGTATGTGATTATGAAACAGTGAGATGAATCTCTCAAAGCATTTGTTCAATGGTAATCAAGTACTGGGCATTGTCTGACACTTTCTGTAAATGAGTATTTGTAAAGGAGTGTTTATGCACAGTGAATATCTTTATATATAGGACCATATTCTGTGTGAGTGCAGTTTACTATCAGGGTTTGCCTATGCCTTCACAATCATCTTCTGTAACCAACATACCCTCACCTTCTTCACTCTTCTCATGAAACTCATTTACAAGGCATTGAATCATCTTTACTGTTCCTTCTGAATCATGTCCAAATTCTCCATAATTCATTTTAATTCAGCTCCAAGCAAAATATAGCTCCCTTATAAAGACTTGTCTGAAGTTGAGTTAAAGAGAGGGATTAACATATGATTTTTGCATGCCTTATACCTATGCTCTAATCCTCACATACTCCTGTAAATTATGCACACTCTATTTCCAGTGGGGAAGTTGAAATACAGAGAAGATACATAATGCATATGTGCCTACATAGCACAAAGCCAGCAGCAATTTAGCTTTCCCTTACCCAATGTAATTTTCATTAAACACCAATACTCTGTCTCAACTTGCTCTTTTGAGGAAACAATATAAACATGTTCTTTGCAATATTAGAATGAGTAAGATGTTGTGTTTTTGTTTTGTAAGTACATAAATAGTATTTGTATTTTTATATAGCTAAGGGCACTTCAGCCTTGAGCAGAGTGCTGTAAGTATAATGATTAGAACCACATTGAAGTAAAAATAAAGAACAAATGGTATTTTGAAAGTAAAATTACTTAGCTCAAGTTTTTGGTGTGGATTGTTTTCTGGTTGATTTGAGATTCTTAAACTAATATCATCAAAACAACCTAAAAGAAAATTAAGTCCTCAGTTATGTTATATTGGGGGCCATTTAAGTTGAGTAAGACAAAAAATAGTGAGTAGGGTAAAGGATTCCAAAAGTGTCTATCTGAAGGCAATTACTTAATGACATATCATCTTTTGCCTTCCACTATTGTTAATAATGTCCACAGTGTGGTAATGTACCCATTAAAACCCTATGTCCATGTTAGAAGGATTTTTTTAGTGAAAATGAAAGGTATCTCATTGTATCTATATTTATCAACAGAAATTGGACTTATAAATATCCTAAGAATAAAGAAGACACATCAAAAGATGATGATTTCATTTAGACATAAAGGAAAAGTTGTATATGTTGACCAGCTTCCTTCTCCATCTCTGTTTATAAATATTGTTTATATTATCTTTGATGTTGCCACAGTTACAGACTGTTTTTGCCTCTGGAAACTTGACTTTTCTTCTCCTTTGGTGGCTCCAATCTCTGGAAGTCTGTGCCCAAATTGTGCTTTCTCTATGAGAGTGATCATGGCAGTTTATTTTAGAAGCATTTTTAGGATTTCATCAAATCTGTCAAAGTCAAAACCCTAGAGGTGAAGTCCTCTACAAGTCAAATAATATCTACCAGGCTCTGGTATCTCCACCTTCCATTGGAAGACTATATAATACAGCTCGTTCAGAGGTAGGCTTGCCTTTAAGAAGCCCAAAGTGCTTTAGGGGTCAGTTGAAAGGCTGAAAGTTCAGCCTCCAACTCCTCTGAACACTTTGCCCTTGTGCTGAGCCTCTCAGCTCTGGTGACAGTTAACAGTCAGATTCTTAGTAACATGGAAACTTGATCACCACCTCAAGGCAGGAACTATCAAGCATGTGACCCCAAGGTGAAAGTCTCCATGTTGTGTTACCTCTCCCCTCAGCCAGGCCATTCCCCAAAAGCACTGCTTTTCAGTTTATATTTATAGTCTCTTCTCCTTTTTCCTGTTCTTTCACAAGAGGCAGTTGACAATGGTAATAAATGTGATCATACTCAAGGATGGGGCTATGACAGGTTCAATAAGAAGTGGCCTGATTTGTTGCTTTGGGGTTGAAAGCACAAACTTTCATGAAACAAAAATATTATATCCAGGGTAATGATTTATATCCTTGACTCCTGTTTGATTGCAGTCCATAAATACTTGCAAATGGTACTTACTGCATCTCTAGAGGATATTAGGAACATGCTCAAGTTTA
This sequence comes from Solenodon paradoxus, assembly GCA_004363575.1. NCBI lineage: Eukaryota > Metazoa > Chordata > Mammalia > Eulipotyphla > Solenodontidae > Solenodon > Solenodon paradoxus. Next base: position 41,921 of record RJWH01000955.1, read on the forward strand.
TTTTATATAGCAATTACTGATTTAGCATAAGCATGGGCACTATTTGAAATACATTATTTTACCCCAAATAAGACTTTGGAGATGACGATATGCAACCATGATTTTCATATGCTGCAACATGATCTATGTGACTCTAAAGTGCTCAAAGAAATCAAATGATAGATGAACTATTGAGGCAAAAAGCTCAATTAATACTCTGACAAGGATGTCATCTATTTTTTGTTTTTCATCCTGTAATAACTAAGCTCCCAAACCTCTAATACATGATTTAGGATAGGCATCATTCCATCAAAAGTTAGAAAGTACCAAGGTATCTCATTGTAAACTTTTTGATAAGGCAAAATGTGAACCTTGCTCAAATCTCTGATTTTCTTATTTTTTTAGTGGTAAAGTGGGCACACCCACTTCATGATTGTTTGGTACTTTATCACATTATTCTATTTGCCTGTATTTTCAGGTGTAGTCTTATTTCATCTCTCTTCTCATCCCAGAAGGGTTTCTGCTTTTTCTGGTCCATTTGACCAGCCCAAAGTCTTGGAACTATGTCAAAGAGATACCATTAGCCATTTATAACTGATGTCTTCACCAGCCAGAATGGAGAGGAGTGCCTCGTGAATTGAGTGCTTCATTTATACTACAAAAACATTTCAATCCCAGGAGGAATTTATTTATACTCTCTATATTTAGTACTCAGTGAATTAATTTATTTAAAACAGTGAACTATATTTTTCCATGATATAAATTTGATCCCTACGTGGAAAAGAAAAAGACCTTTCTAAAAGCTTCTATTAAGTTGTGGAAGTTGGATCCAAAAGATGTTATTTAAAATGCTATTGAAGGAAGATCTCACTATAGATAGGATTATGGCTCAGGAACAACTTTACATACACTGTTATAATAAGCAGCTACTTTTCCTTCCCTATCTCATCTGAGAGACTGCCCAGAAGATAGAAACCAATTAACTCTTTATTTTGGCACTGATAATCCTAGGTGTTCTTCTAATGGGTATTATTCTTAATAAATTATAGATGAGCTTGATAGTAAGACAAATGCCATTATCTCAGTTATTTATTCATGGGATGTTGTCTGTAACACACCCACACTAGTTTTTCTCTAAGCTTGATATTGATCAATTGCTTTAATCAGTTGTACCAAGGGATGCTAAAAGACAGCAATCACAACTTTGAGTATCAGCATATCTCTCTGGGTCTCTGCCAGGTTAGGGGTGAAAACTGTGGCTATTTTCTAACTTGGTAACAAGAACACTAAGTAGAAAATAGATGAATGGCTCCTTAACATTTAGACAGGTGAATGTGTGTCATTCCTTTACCCACAAGAACTCTTCACTTTGACTTCACTGTCATATTCTGTTCACACATTTTGTTCAGCTGGGATATTATTGGAAGAACTACAGACATCCAGCTCCGTGCCCTCTCAATGATCCCCACATATCTTTTCTGACTTTCTTTTCAAGGCTAGCAACAAACTCTGCTGGTTTCTTAGAAACACATGGTCAAGACCTCAGTAGATAATCAAAATTCTGTCTAGAGGCAATTAAAGATGATATACTTGGGGCTCTATTTTTATTTATACTGTGTAATGAGGCTCCAAATTAAAAAAGTTATATTCTAATCTCCATTAATGTAAAGAGTTGCAGTCTTGTGAGTGTAGTGGTCCATATGAGGTGACAATTTTATCATTTTTACGCTTTCTTTCAGTGCCAAGACTCAGCATTTCCTGAGAACCAGTACTGATGCAAATATCAGGCAACCACCACCTCCCCCATTTCCCCTCATTCTACTGTGGAAGTGGGTTTCATTTGAGCAATAAGACATGACAGACTGTGCATTTGTGGGCAATTATGGCACACCTTAGGTGGTGTTAGAAAGCATAAGGTCAAAGATGGAGCCTTTAACTTCCTAAGAAGTTGTAGTAATGACCCTGAAATGCACAGCTTGGGTACCTTATTTCAATTGTAATATGGAATACATTAAAACAAAGAAAACAGGGAACAAAGACATAAGTGGGAACTAGTAAATGGGGGTATGAAATCAATGTCAAACAATCATAAGTCTTTGTATTTGGATTGCTAAAGGCATTTTCAAATGGTTATCCCTTTCAGGCACAATCAGACTGATTATCTGTAAAGAGATTCTGACCACTTTCTCTGCATTTTAAAAATGAATATGGTAAGAACATAAAACATTTTATCTGAGAAGAGGATTTTGCCAAGGCCAGTGGCCAATGGGATTCTGCATTGGTTTTAGATTTTGACCAGGGAGCTAAATGGGATAGAGGTATTGGGAGAGATAGAGTACCTTTACATTAGTAAAGCATTACTGAGTAGCTGCTGAAACATTCAAAGCAATCTATAAAAAGATAAACCCTATGATAGGTTACAGAAATGGCTCCCCCAAATATTCTCATACTAATATCTGGAACCTTTGTTACCTTATAACACACACACAAAAAAAAAAAAATTAAAGAGAGTGTTGGCAGATGTGATTAGGTTAAGGTCATTGATATGGAAAGATATCCTACACATCTTTATTTAGACTCAGGTGGGTTTGAATGCAATCACAAATTTTCTTATAAGAGTAATGCAGAGGAAGATTCCATACACAGACACATAGAGAACAAGGTGATATGACTGCCAAGCAAGATGGCAATAATGCAGCCAAAACTCAGGGAAGCTGGCAACCTCTACAGGATAAGAGGGGTAAGGAATGATTTGCCCCTAGAACCACAAGAGGGAATGTAGTCCTGTGGGCATCTTTATTTAAAACCAGTTTTCTGATTTTTTACTCCTGACTCCCAGAACTGTGAGAGAATAACATTTTGTTGTTTTAAGTCTTCCATTTTTGTGGTAATTTGCCACATCTGCAGGAAATTAATCCAAATCCCAATAAGTTCAAGGCATCCAGTCTTTCAGGTCCTAGCCCTCCCAAGGGATTTCTTCAAGTTTTTATTTTGAATTTAATTTTACATAATGCTCTGATTTCAAAGAATCCAGAAAAAGACATTTTGAGTTCCACTCAACCATTTTTTTCCCAGCTAGAGTTTTCCGAGAATCTAAGATATAGGTTCAAAGCTCACAAATACTACTTTATAAGCCCTCACCTGTCCTCATCCTTGTCAAATTCAACTTCTCTTTCCAGATAATTTCAGAGATTCTTCCATCAGTCTCTTAACCTGAGAGATTCCGTCTCCTGTAAAGAATATACATACATGCATACATATATGTGTGTAGATATATATGTGTGTGTATGTGTGCATATATACATATGTGTGTGCATATAAATATACATAGGTATATGCATTTATAGATATTATGTGCATAAATATATATTCTGTTTATTTACCACAGAGACACCAGGTTCTCCGTCATCATCTCTCTGGTGAGGGTACAGCCCTTGTAGAAGAAAGAACTTTTGTATCTTCCAAAGTGCCTGAACTAGGCTTCACAACTTGAAAGGCTTCACACTTTGTATACATTTTTTTAACCTACAGCTTGTGTGAGTGGAACAAATCACATAGAGAAATGGCACCAAAAAGGGCATGAATGAATACACAACATGCCCTGCTGCATGGATAGATCAGTGGACACTTCCCACCGCTTTCCACATGCATCACATTTACCTTGGAAGGTTGTAGTCACCAGCACAGAGCCTATTAGGGTCTCACTCACTTAGAGACCAGGGACTAAATCTAGATTCTGTTGTACTGAGAGTTGTGCACAATCCCCTTTGCCCATTCTTCAGACAAATCATGGTTATTTAATTTATGTCTGTTACCATTTGTCATAACAATTCAAAGATACAGATGTGTTTCATAAATAGTCCACCTAGTGTAACCTAGGGACAAAAGTTCATAGACTTCTCCTGAAACTGAACACTGAACTCCCTCAAAATTAAAGTTGGCTAATTTTAGAGCACTACAGCATACGGCACTTATAAAAAATAATTATTTTTCTTTTCCTTATCTGTCACATAATCTAAGACCTGAAGAGTACATTGGATATTTGGGTGTCAGTGATATGATTCTCATTTGATAGGAAAATGTAGGTTTCTTGGACTTTCCACCCATATCAATGGACTTCTGTTTGGTAGTTGAGAGGCACTGTCCCTATTGAAGCACTTAGCTTCTTAAGACAGAAAAAAAAAATCTTTCTCCCAAGAACACTTTCCCTGAATGTTTCTTGTTTCACTTACAACTTATTAGTCTCCCAGCGGGTGTTAGGGGAACAAAGAAAAAGAGAGAATTTTGTTTACATTTTAAGCCTAGAGTGAAAGAAAATCCATATAAAAAAGGTTATCAATTGATACATTATTTTAACTATAGTTCTGTCCTTCACATTTATTTAAAACTAGAGCAGTGTTCAAAGAGAAATAAATAATAATAATAATGATTATAACAGCTGATAATTATTGAGACTACTCTGTGCCAAAGATACAGATGATCTTATTTCATCCTTACAATGACTGTGGAAACTGATATTAGAATTAATCCCAATTTTGCGGATGAAGAAACTGAGGTCGGTAAGACTAACAGATTTGCTAACGTCACAAGCAGCTAGTGAGTGGTGGAGCAATTAATCTCTTGAGCATGTGCTTTCAGAGAGAAGCAAGATAAAAAGAGTGATTCTTTTGTAGCAGATATGTATAAATTTTGGTTTATAAAAATCAGGTGGTTTACCGTCCGTAACCAATTTAGTATCATCTCTAAGACCTTCCTCCTGGGCTGTAGGAAATAAAAGCTCGATTACTCTTGAGGCTTTCTCATCATTGCCGATGGTTCGAGTACAGTTTGGGGATCTACTGACTTGTCAATCATTGGACAGGTCTTGGCTCTTCTGTCTGTTGGGTGGTTGCCAAGAGTCACGTGGCCACAGGTTACATAATGATCTTGCTCTGTGGCCTCTGTGTCAATCTTAAGGATTGTATGCAGGTCCACTGCATAATTGCTTCTCCTGAGATCCTGCCTATGCCTCAGGATGTTGCCAAGTGCAAAGAGCAGAACCTCACTCTCCTGGACCAAGGAAATTTGAGTTGCTCTGAAGGAGCTCAATCTATCCCTCCTTCTCTAACCTTCCCTCTTTTTCATCATAAAAGATATGCACTAGGCATTCTTTCTTGAGTTACTATTCTTTTCAAAAGTCTTCAAATTTTGATAGTTTGCTCTCTTCCCTGCTATAGATCATGATATTTACTTGAATAGAGAAATAAGGTAACAATATCTCCTTTTGCTTGTTTTCACATTAGTAATTGCTGTCCCCCTGCTCACTATCACATTCACACACAAGCACACACACACACACACACACACACACACACACCCATGTGTATATAATTTCCCATTCTTCTGATGCTTAATAATATTTTTTCTCCTGTTCAATATATATGTTATATATTATAACATATAGCTTACATTAGCTAGGCTTTGTCCTGACAGTACTAATGTTATTATAGAAATACAGTAAATATTATTTAATTAAAATTCCAAATGAACTGTACATTATAACTGATGCCCATGAGATAGTTGGCAGTGTGTAAGTGACTTGACCTACTTTTTCCTTTATGTCAATTCATAATCCCAATGTTTGTTAACATGTCTTATAATTTTTATTTTATTTTATGAATTATCTTATAAGATATGATTGCTAATCTAGTTACTTTAATATTTAGAAATATTATTAAATAAATATTTAAAGTCTAATTTCAAGAAAATTAAGAACCCTGAATTATAATACAAGTATTCAGAGAGTGGGGGTAAAATTCTAGAGAAGATATATTATTCACTGTTTGCACTGCTTTCAATATTGCCATATATTTTTAGAAAACATATTGCTTATATTTTTCTTGAGTGTATATCTCCATCACTTGTAAATCCCTGGACTATTAGTATATACAGGACATGTGTAGAGATGCTTTCTCAGACCTCATCTTCAGGGATATTTTATTTCCACAGTTTAGTACCTCCTTACTAGAATAGAGCACTCAATAATTTTTTCTAAAGATTCTATCAGTCTTGATCCAATGTGCTAGGTGATAAATGACTGAAAGTTGGCCACAGAGGGGAAGTAAGCAATGAGTCATGCTGTTTCCTAGTAACCAGTCAGTAAATAGTTTCCAGCAAGTATTTTAAACCCCCAAGCACAATTACCTTTGGTATTATCCTTAGACAGACTGCCCTAATCTATATCTGTGCTTGCATTCTACTTTCAGAGCTTCCAAGAAGAGAGAAAAAAAAATAAGATAATGTTTGCATATGCCCATTACTTCCTTCAATACCCAAATGCAGACATAGTTACATGAGGGAGGCTTTCACATCAAATCTTGTCCTCCCTTTTTTTTCTGTGTTTTGTCTTCCATTTGGTTTTCTGTGTTTTGCTTTTCTTCAAATTTTATTAAGTGGTGTTTACTATAGGTTATTTTTGTTTACAGATTTATGTCTCTATGTCACTGTTAAATCAGTTCATACTGATACATTGTTACACGATTTAGACCAAAGATAAGCAAATTTTCAGATTAGAATGCTGTAGGAAATTATCTTTCTTACATATTCCATTAACTAAAGATGCTATAGACCAATTATTTGAAAATTATGATTGCTTAAAACATAAATTCTCCTTAAAAAAGAGGTCAGAAAAGAAAGAATTAAGTCCTCATAATCTATTAACTTTATTCCCATTAGAACTCTCATCCAAATATTAAGGGCTGGATTCTGTAAGATGAGAGTCCTTAATAGGGATAGAGAGGAAAATAGAGTTAAATTTTGGAGAATGGAGCCCCAGAAGATGTACCCATGTAAGTGGATATAGAAGGGTACTTTAAAAAGACTGTAAATAGCAAAGGAGCTTTGGAACTAGCAAAGGAAGGAAACAAAGATGAATAAGTTGCAGGAAAAATGAATGATAGGGACTTAAAGGGGCACTACAAATTGTCTTAGGAGAACCTCTAATGTGAATTTGCAAGTCTGAATTAAGCTGCGAGCTCTGTAACTTATTTAGTGTGTTTTCCTCTAAAACTCTATACAGTTTAAGTACGTGAGAAATGTTTACTGAACAGATGCGATGTACTTCCTCCGTAAGAAATAATAATAATAATGATAATCTTTATAAAAAGAACTAGCAAGAACGTTCAGTGTGATTGTGAGGTAGCTCTACAATTTGACCGAGAAAGCTGCTTTGTGGTTTTGGGCAAGTTACCCCAAAAGTTAGCTCTCTCATGGATAAACTTAAACTCAGTTCTTAAAGTTATCAGTTTACATTGCAGTTGCATTTTATTACTGGGAGAAAAGTGGTCAAATAGTCAAGTATTAAAGTCATACAGAAGGGGCCATAGGAATGCTTGGAAGCTGATACCATGGTCATTGGATTTCTTCCTCTGGGTGAACCTATGTTATTCTAGTCTTTGGAAGCTAATTATAAGACTCGTCACTTCTATTTTACTACCAGTAATAAGACATTATAACTAAATGTAAGAAACTATTTAGTTCAGCTTACTTTTAAAACTTTTTATTAATAAATCAGTCACCTATTTAAGTATTATTTCATATTTCAAGCATAATAGAAACTTTTCCAGAATACTCTTTTTCTTTCTCTCCCAAACTTCACGAGGTGGGCATTGGCTCTGTATTTATAACCTGAGGTTTAAAGAGCCTAAACAAATTGTTAAATTTGACAAAACTGATAAGAAGCAAAGTTGAGATTTGAACCTATGCTTTTCTGGTTCTGCAGTTCATACTTTTAGCCTCTCTGCTACATAGCTTCCCTTCTGTAACGCTCAAGCTTGAAAAAGTTTGAAAAAAAAAAGTTAGTGCTTATTATCTAGTTAAGGAATAGTTGCAGAATTATATGCCATCATTGAATTGTAAATCCAGCAGGGATATTAGAAAGCATTTAATATTTTTTACATAGTCATCCACACTTCATTTATTTTTTGAAAGCATTTAACCTTGTGGTTTTCAAACTACATTTCCCATATTTCTCAGAGATATTCAGAGGGAACTCCTGGGAAAGGAGAAAGAGATAAGAAGTGGGAAGAATCAAGAAACCAAGCTCTGGACTTCCAATCCCTTTATCAGAGATGGAAGCCTCCTTCATATGCAGTTCTGCATATGATTTCATTTGGGAAGGGAGGCTTACCATTCTGATAAAACAAAAAAAAATGGTTGACAATTGCTAAACTAGAGCAGAGCTTTCATTTTATAGGTGAGAAAATAGAGACCTAATTGTAATTTAACTAAGGTCACAGTAAAATCATCGCTTCTTTGAGCTGGGAGCACCCTTGAGAGTTATTTGGTCAAGCCATCTATCAGTGTTGACCTTCCTAATTGTGTCACCCATGCTCAGCATAAATGCCTTCATATCTGTGCCTCACAATCCACCAAATGCTCCCCTCTTTCTGGTTATTAGAAAATATCTCCTTAAAATAAACTAAAATCTGCCCTTCTGTATACCTAGGAGCCAATTAGAATAATTAAAGTCATTCTCCTCCTGACACTCTTCCAGATATTTGAAGATACTGAGCATCTCCCTACTGAGTCTGTCGTCTCCAGGTGCAATATATCAGTTTCCTTAAATGATCCTCAGACAGCATGTTTTAGTGTAAGTCTAGTTGCCATATTTAAAAAAGTACTCATTTGTTTACCTCTCTTTTAAAGATTCAAGTGTAGCATTGAGCATATACTTCAATGATATTTTAATTCATGTATCAATTCTTCTTTTGCACATCTATTTTTTATGCCAACTCTCAGGTGAGGAATGATAGACAAAAGAAATGATATGGAGATACTATTATCTGCAGAGGGTTCTTCACAAAGAAAAAAACCTTTTCCTTTGTTTCTTAAAAAGAATACCCTCTACTAACCAAATCACCGCAGCAGACTGTTGGTGTGTTCCTTCTTGAAGTAAGCCTTTGCTCATTGTCATTAGTTATTTATAGTTCGAAGAAGGATTGAAACATTTGAAACCAATAATCAACTGTCTGTGGGATAAGTTGAATCAAATTTGGATTGCTCTACTCAAGACACATCCATGACAACAATGAACCCATTATATAGTAGGAAGCAAGATAAAGCCATGGTAAATTCATTTAAAAGTGGGAGCAATTTAAAGTATCTTAACAAATACACTTACAAATGACATAATACAGGAGAAAACAGTAATATTACATGAATATCATTTGTAAAATTTTATAGAATGTATTCCAATTTGCCCTAACTTACCTCTCCTAATGGAGTGAACCATCAGACAAATAATCCAAACTGAAAACCAGATGTCATTAGCCCATAACCCTGAAACACATCGGAATTTATAATTCCAAAGCAATAGCTAATTGCCTTTCTATTCATAGGTTATTTCGTTAAATATTGCAAGTGGCTAGTGCTTCCTTGTGCTCATCCTGACAGAATTCTAATGCATTATTTTGAGTGGCAACAGAGTCAAACTAAAACTGAACATTTGCAAGAAATAATCTGTAAAACAAGTAATAATCCACACAAGTTTAATTTAGAGGTGATTATGTTCTGCAGTTACTTCTATTTTTGAACGTCTTTACTTTTCATTCTTACATCACTTTGCATTCAAGGTATAAACGTGTTTTGTATGTATCACCTTATTTATTGTTAATAAATAAGGTAATATATTTGCCCTGGTATACATATTTGCCCTGGTATACACAACTAGGTCTTTTGTATTTGGAAAAATTGAAAGTTTGGATTATTAAGGAGTAGTATTTCCAGAGAGGAAAAATGAGAAATCCCACAGAGAATATTCAGCAATATTTAAAATTCTTGAGTATTTCAGTTGGAGACCACTTGGGGATCATCTAGTTAATGATGAAGATTCTGATATTAGAAAATTTTTAATGTTCTATTTAGTGAACTAAAATATTTTTGAATTTCATTTGCATTTCCTTAGTTTGAAATAGGAATACTGATAGCAGCTTTTCTCTAATAATAGAATTCTCACAATCGTTGATGGGACGGTGCTGAGATGAATGACAGTCTGTCTGGACATGTAACTGATGTGCATACCTAGCAAGTTTGCACGCAGGATGACGGCTGGGGCTAGAAGTCTGTGGCCTGCCACTTCTATGACACTAATGTTGCTTTCAGCAAACAGAACTCAGGTATTTTTTTTAACCTAGTCTCTTCATCTCTAAAATTAGAGGTTGGACTAAATCTTTTAAATGTCTTTAGAGTTCTAATGTGCAATGATTCTCACTTTCTTTATATAATTTTTCAAATGCATAATATATACATATATCACAGAGATGCAAATTCACAGACACTATAAAAAAGGAAGAAAGCAGAAATTAAAAAAGGAAGATTATATTATACTTGACTATATTTCAAAGCTAAGTGATCTGTGAAGATGTTGATCTGATATTTTTAATGTTGCACTTTTTAATAGGCAATAAAATCTCCCAAAAGGAGACAGTCATCTTCTGCATAAAGTTTTGGGAATTTGGCTATTCAAATAAGCATCAAGTTTGCTTTGATGTGCTGTATTAACCTTGCTCCTGAAAGGGTTTGCGCACATCAGCCCTTTCAAGTAAAGGAAGAAAGGGGTTTGAACAAAACTCTTTTGGTTTGCTTGAAGACTAACGTTGTGACTCTCGACTGGCAGTACCACCACATTCCTCTAGTAACTGATTATGTCATCACAGACAGAGATTTATGAGCCCTGACTCGAAAGAAACAGAAGGCAGGATGAATTATGAGAAGTTCCAGGTCTGCAAACACTTTCTTCAATAATTAGCCTAAGGTAGGAGGAGGGAGAAATTAAACTCACCAAATTCCCATTTTACACTGCCCAAATAATACATGACTTACATCTGACTGAGTACAGAAATTCATCTTGAGGTGATCCCGTTTAAAACTCATTTGTAAATTCAGTCTGAAGGGCTTCATGTGAGAGGAGCGAAGGGCTAGAAAATGCATTGGGGAGCAGGCAGTCCCTCACCGGACAGCCTGGATGACGTAATAGGGCTTTTTGATGATGGGTGTTTCTCTGAGATAGCTCTCAGGTAAAGGCGAAATAGTTTTGCATTTCGAGAGGAAGAGGGAGAGCTCATCACCACGATGAACACAGCTTCTGTGCCTCCTTGATATAAGCACAGTGGAGCCAGCTTGAGAGGCAATAGTGTCCCCATGCCCTTCACAGCAGCAGTGTGAGTTTGGCCACCAAAGATAAGGACTGTACCCTTTATTTAGTGTGCCACTACTCAGAGACATTCCATTAGCAATAAAATTCAACCCAGTTATTCAACCTATGTATGTTTGTCCCCTTTCCTAAAGAAGTTATGGGAGATAGCATCTTGGGGAAAAAGAAACAGAAATTTATTAATATATCATTTAATAGTATCTACCATGCAAGAGATTATCAGGGGACCTGGTAAGTGATAATAGATAGTATATCGAGTGGTCTACCTCTTAAAAATCTTCTAATCTAGCTCAAGAGACAATGCATACATGCATAAATAGAACCAAGAATCCAAGGCAAAGTAAGGTGTTAGTGTTGGATACAAGAAGTCAAGTGGGAGCTCAAAGGGGAAGGAGGGCATATACTGGTGGAGCTGCAGTTAGGTCAGTTGCCTCCCAAGGAGCAAGTCAATACCCCTTGGATCGAGTCCTGGGTCCAGGAGAATCAACCATTGTGAACAACTAAATAAAATAAAATAAAAATATGTTTCTTCTTCCTCTCTTCCTGCCTGTCTGCCTACTTTGCCTTCATTCCTGCCTGCAATTTCCTTCATTTTAAAAAAATGGGGAGGGAGGGAGACCAGGGGCTATAGGAACCAATAAATGTTTCCAGGAGTTACCTTCAAAAGAGACAATTTTAGTAGGTGCAAGACAGTGAAAGCCTATGGGAGGTTATAAGCAGAATTTCGGATTCACCAGAAAGAAAAGTAAGGAGAGAGAGAAGTAAGTGGAAAGTAAAAAGTAAAGCAATACGAAAAGTGATTTCTTGGGAGAGAAGAGTATTGGGGAGAAAACAGAGGGATTTAAAGATAAGGCTGGAGAAGATACTGAGAAAGTAGACAGGAGGCAAATAGTCCTTAGGTACCTACTATATGCTAGTGCCATGCACTATACATATTTTCTCATTTCATCCTCAAAGAGCCCACGTGATCAATAACATACTCTTGTTTTGCAGAGGAGACCCTAATGTTCAGAAGTATTATGTTAATAGAAACGGAAGGGGACCCAGTCCTTCTGGCTTCAAATCCATTGCTTTTTTCTACTATTCTCTCTTATGCTCCTATATCCTCTGTAGGCATAGTTTCATCTATCAAAATATGGAATTAAAGTAGATAAGCTCTGAGGTCCATTTTTAACTTTGAAATACTATGAATCCATAACTGTAAATATGCAGGAAAAAGTCAGGAATATTACTTCAGAAAAAAGTGGGACACCGAAGAATTCCGTGGCAATCTGATAAATAATGTCAATGTATCTAACTAACTAGGACCCAAGGATTCCAGGCCAAAGTATTCTCAAAGAGGGATAACCTGGAGGTGACTGTCTTTATTAACCATAAAGGTTAATCCAGAACCAAGTGAATTCGCAGTCAGTGCCACTGAGGAGAGAGGCCCTTTTCTACCTGGATTGACTGTCAACTTCTTCCCCATATTCTTCCCCAGCTGATTGGTACAGATGGTCTCTCAAAAGCAAAGATGGCCTAAAGTCACTGAGGCCTGATTTCAAGCATATTTCATCCCCTGAGCAGATAACTGGGAAGAATAAGAAATTGTAAGGAGAGATAGAGTACAGAAAGAAAGATGTGAGATGGAAAGTGAAGCATGGATCTTTAACATACAAGGAAACAAGAAATGTAGAAACAAAGCAACTCAGAAATACAAGACAAAGTACAAAACACCAAAAATTATACATTAATAAGCCTTTATAAATGTGTCAAAATTGCAAATTAGTTCATGGTGAAGGTGGTGTGAGAGGCTGAGGGAAGGCAGGGAAATGATGATGAAAAGTAAGACATTACTCTATGGAATATCCCGTTTCTTGCGTAGGGCTAAACAAGAGCATGCGTGTTCGCAGAGACTTTGTCTATGTGCCCTGAGGGGCTCTGACTACTAAAGCAACAAGACCCAGAGAATCATTCCGCAGTCCTCGGTCTTTCTCCACTCCAATGACACATGTCAAATGTTTCTTTATTTTTGAATGTCTGAATTCTATTGAGAGAGAAAACTCAAAAAAATCCAGGAATACACACTACAGTGCTGTGATGGAGCACTCAAGTCTCTGAAAAGTGTATATTGAAATATGAACTCATAAATCAAAACACAGGACTAATTCATAATTTATCCTTGAAATGTTTTAAATTGCTTGGAGAAAAGAAACTCAAGACATCGACTCTTCACCTGGCATGGGCCCAGTGCTTTATTTGTTTCTTCATCTTCCTCAGTCACTTTGGAGTTGGATACTAATGGCTGAGGTGTGCAATGAGATGCAACCATATTCAACCAGGACCAAACTGAATTTAATTAACTTTTTGAGGATGTGGCCTTTATTTGTTAGTGTGAATACATGAAGGAAATCGTGTGAAACATCTTAGAGCAAATTTTCTTTCTCTTTTCCTTAATGGACATTTGCTTTGTCAGACTTACATTCCAGTAGAGCTATAAATATAGAAATGAAATATTGATTACTTGTCTCACTCATCCACAACTTGTGTGAGATCACATACCATGTAGCTGCAGAGACTGAGGGGGTGGGGTATGTGAATGCTTTCAGGAACTGAAATTCATTTTCAAAACGTGTTTTCTCACTAGACTATTTCAAGAACCAGAAATAAGGTTTAGGATAGACTTTTTCCCATGAAAATTAAGGCCTTGTCATCCTGAAATCTTTCCCTTCCCACCCACAACGCTGGTCAGTCTCCATGCAATTGGGCACCACAAGCACGCAGATAACTGGCATTTGCCCAGAAGGCTTGGGAGAAGTTCGCTGCCACCCAGGCATTGACACAAATCTCAGCTGGGAATGGCAGGCAAGCAGTGGTAACAAGGGTAACAAGGGCTTATTTTGGTTTCAGGCAAGAGGCAAATAATGCATTCCCTAGATGTTAGATCAAAATAATCACTAACTTTAACAAAGCAAGTGGAAAAGGTCTCACAAGAGCAAGCAAGCAGCCACTGTTTCCCCTAAACTTATTCTTGGGCAGAAACTACGCTAGTTTTTCATGAGTAAACCTGCTGGATGCCACCTTAACCACATTATAAAACCCAATTGTTTTGACAAATTGATAACAGGAGACTCCTGATAAGATTCATTGAGAACACAACAGCACTTTGATGGCATTCCTAGCCAAAAAAAAAAAAAGAAAAAGAAAGTTGTAAGCCTGCAGAACTATCAGCAAACCCAAATTGAATGCACATTCTACAAAATAATGAATTTGCATTCTTCAAAACCAAACTCACAGAAACGTTAGGGGAAATGCTGCTATTCTTTGTTACCTCTTTTTAATTTTTTTTCTCTATTCCCTTGCATTATAGTCCCAAAATCATCCTACATTTGTCATGGTGACTGTGGCAAGGGGTTCTATAAGAACCTAAAACTCTGAGGGAGGAAACTTTGATCCCAAGAAGGATGGGGCAATTTGGATTGCATTTTATACATGTTTTATCTCTCTGTTTTCCCAGCACTTGGCCAGGGACTCATGCATAGTCCCAGGAAGTGTACAGAGGAATGGAATAACTTAATGTCTTCTTCCCTTGAAAGTCATAAAAGGAGAGCCCTTAGGAAATGGAAAGCACTTAGATGAGCATGGAGAGGGAGAAGCTGAAAGAAAGAAGCATTGTGTGTGTGTGTGTGTGTGTGTGTGTGTATGTGTGAATTCCTGTGCACCCCCGAGCTGCTAAAACTGGAGATAGACTGTCATCTATGTGGTACACATACACATAAATGTGAGAAGCACTTTAAAGGATTTTAAAACTAAGCTGATATTGGAATAAAAATGCAAATAAAGGCAATTATAATTGAAGTAAATCAGATTATCGTTAAGACAAAAATAAAAAATTTCTCCAAAATCTAATCAAGATTCATAATATTTTATTCATGATGCCTATAACAAACCTCAAAATTGTGTGTCAGAAACAGGAAATATAAACTCACATGAAAATAGGCCACTGATAAATAGATGCCAACAATGAGATGACATCAATGTTGGATTTCTGATGAAAACTATGAACAATCAATCATAAACATTCTTAAAATAAAGTTAAAACAGAAAGTATTATCAAATAAAGAAAAAACATAAGGGGCCACATGGAAATTTTATAGCTGTCAAGTATAATAACAGAAAAATTAAAATTTATGGCATGGGTACAGTAATGTAATGGACATAACAGACTAAAGTTTCAGTGCACTTGATGATAGAAGAATAGATATTAGTCAATCTGAACAACAGAGAGAAAGAGGTTAAAAGATAAGTTGCTTAATGTCAAAAGTGTAATATACATTAGAATTCCAGAAGGAGAAAAATGAAAATCAGAAAAAAAATGGAAGAAATTATGACTAAAAACTTACAAAATTTGATGAAAGACATAAACATTTAAATTCAATAAGCTCCCTGAAAACAATAAATTACTCAAATAACATTGTGATTAACTGTATAGCCATCATCAGAAACCATGGAGGAGACATTAGAAAGGGAGAAATAAAGGTGTCCCTATATACAGATGATAGGATTTTATTTGTAGACTATCTCAAGGGATTCACAAAAATACACCTGCAGTAGTAAGTTTAACAAAAAAGTATTTGGTATATAAATCTAATAAAACATGTGCAGAATTTTATTCAGAAATCACAAAATGCCAGAGAAATAAATCAGCAATCCAAATAAATGGAGAGACATACAGTGTTCATGAAATGGAAGGCTCAACATAGTAAAGACAAATTAACGTACAGATTTAATTCAGTTCCTATCCTATCCTCAGCAGGATATTTTGTAAACATGAACAAGTTGATTCTAAAACTTATGTGGAAATAAAAATGGAACTAGAATAATCAAAATGCTCTTTAAAAAGAAAAATAAGGTTGAAAGAATACCTGATTTAAGACATCTTTCATAAAGCCATAGTAGTCAAGAGAGCGTGGTATTAATGAAGGGATAGGCACACTGATTAATGGAACTGAATCAAGAGCCCAGATATAGACACACATAAAGATGAACTATTGATTTTTGACAAAGGTACAAAGACAAGTCAATGGGAAAAGGATATTTTTCTCAATACATGTTTTGAAACAATTGGACATCCATTTGCAAAAAATAAAAATGAATTTTGACCTACACTTATATTGTATAAAAAACTAACCCCAAATGGATCTTAGACATGAAAGTTAAATTTAAAACTAGAAAAATCTTTAGAAGAAAATATAGGAAAAAATCTTCAAGATCTGGAATTAGGCAAAGAGATCTTACATATGACAATAAAATCAAATACATCAAATAAAAAGTTGACCGTTGAACTTATTCAAAATTTAAAATATTTTGACTTTGTCAAAATTTGTAAAGAAATTAGCCACATTTTAAGAACGGGTAAGATACTTAATGGTTCACGAATGAGAATAAAAGGAAGACAAAATATATACACAGACAAGATGTTCTACAGCATTCATCTTCAGTGAAATGCAAATTAAAACTACCATTATATCTATTAGAATATTAAAAATAATACCAAGTTCTTATTAGGATACTGGAGCTACAAAAACTCTAAGACATTTCTGGTGGAAAGATTGTTCAGCTTCTCTAGAACATACTTTGTCGATTTCTTGTCAAGTAAACATATGCTTATTATATTATGCAGCAATTAACTTCTGAGTATTTTACCCAGGAGAAATGAAAATATGTTCACACAAAACTTGCACATAGATTTTCCATACCACTGTTTATAATTGCCATATACTGGAAATAACCCAAATTTCTTTCAACAGGTAAATGGATAAATAACTGTGGTATATTCATACATGGAATATTACTCAGCATTGAAAGAAATGGACTACTTATATATACAAGAACTTATATGAATATTAAAAACAATACATTGAGAGAAAGAAGGGTCTCAAAGATCCTTTATTATATTATTACATTTATATAACACTCTTAAAATGACAAATTCTAGGGACAGATAATATTTCAGTGCTTGCTAGAGATTGGGGGATGGGTCAGGTGTAAATACAAAATGGTAGTATGAGAGTTTGGAGAGATAATCTAGTCTATTTTCTGATAGGGGTTACACGATTCTATATATGTGTTAAAGTTCATAGAACCATATAAAAAGTCAATTATACTACATGTAATTTTTTAATTAAATTAAAAGAAAAAATTAACAATAATTTACTTGATTAAATTTACCTTCCAAATGGAAAAAGAAAATTAAGAAGAACCACTATCTGAATTTGACTACTTTGATAGAGGTGAAATTCATTTTGTTTCCATATTGCTTTGGGTAGTTTGGTGGAAAATATCCACCAGTAAGAATTCAGTCCATTTGAAGCTCACCAACTGCCATGACTACACAGTTGCCTGCTGGAAGCCATCATCTCAGCATTTGGCAAAGGAGTAAGCGATCCTGCACAGTCGGTGTGGCATATCTATTCCTACAGAAGAGAGAACTACCTGGGACTGTAGAGACTAGGAATGTTTCAAATGCTGATAAATGATGAGGTAGGGGACTTCCAAGGAAGGCTAATAGCCAGACTTCTAAGTGTTCTCGCAAAGTGTCCTTCCAAGTATCTTAATAACTGCATCATAGCACAGAGTATGCTCCTTACGCTTTGAGGTCAGAGAGTTGATCAGGTGCAAGAGAGTGTGCTGATGATTCCACATGGTCTCTATGGACACTTACAATTCTGAGCTGACATTCTTTCTTAAAATCATTCAATTCTCCCTGCTGGATTCATGCTCAACCAGCATACTTCTGAGTTCATTCTTTTATTCAGTCATTTACAACTCCATCATCTTGGATGTGACAAACATTACATTAGGTGCTGAACATACAAAGATAAATAATGTATGTCCATGTCCACTGCTTCAAGTGGCTCATAGATTTTGCTGCAGGGTTGAGAGTGTGATTGCCAGTTGACAGGTATTAAAGTCCCTGTGGCAATGATTTTCTACTTTGTGATAACAAGTTTAGGTACAGTCAGTCACTTGTGAATTTACTTAGCAAAGATCATTATCTCTGATTTTTTCTTATTGAGAAAAAATCATGAAACTTTATGATTGAAGCCCAAACTGATTACTCCAATGAGTAGTTGCTACCTGTGAGAATTCAGCCAACATCATAACAAAAGATCCAACTTAGAACCTGAAGGAGGGTTTCTTTTATATTTAAGCTACACTCAGCAATTTTACTCTAGTATTTCTCTCGTTATTACCTTTATTACCTTATATCATCTACCACATGCCCTCTTCAGCAGGTGGCACACACTGTTTGAGGTCAGGAGCTGAGTTCCAGTTATGCTTTTCATTCTCTTTCCTTCCTATCCTCAGCAGATGGTCCAGAGCTCTGGAAATGATAAACAAATTAATTGTAAGTTATGTTTAAGTGAGAGAGAGGAATGGAGGAAAGTTGAGGGCAGAATGGAGAGGATAATTGGGGGTGGCAGAGATGAGAGAGAGAGAGAGAGAGAGAGAGAGAGAGAGAGAGAGAGAGAGAGAGAGAGAGAGAGAGAGAGAGAGAGAGAAAGTGTTTTTTCCCAGTGTCTTAAGCCACTTGGAATTTCAAGTTTTATAAAGTGCCTCTTAAGTAAAGTATATTTCTATTTAGACTAGTACAAGAAATACACTTTTCAATGGAAAAATGGGTTCTAATTTTGGCATTAGCTATGTTATCTTTACAAAGTAATTATCTCCAGCCCTTGGTTTTCTCAACCATAAAATAAAATGATTGCACTAGAGAATGTCTACATCATTTTAGTGTCCATTGATTCCAGTATTTCTCAAGAAAAACTCCTCTTCTTATTCTTCACTATTTCAGTTTTATAATTTGTTTCATCATTTTCTTTTGACACAAAAAGACTTTGTGAAAACTACAAATACGATAAAAGATTTTTCATAAATGTCATATCATACATGTTTCCTCTTAGGGCTCCTGACATTCCACATGTTTTCAAAGGTAATTGGAAATACTGGAGACAATTTAAGGGTCATTATTGTGTTAGCCAAGAAAATAGCTAATGATGACTTTAGCTACCGGACTATTCAGCTGAGCATAGAACCCATTAGCTCAATTAAGTAAATCAAATAGGAAAAAACATTCAGACTTAAAAAGTCACCCTCCATACCTACTACTTAGCTATGAGGGTTTTATTTCATGATGAATTCAAATTGTTTGTTCCTTCTGTGAAGAAATTGACCAGATCATCTGACTTAGCAGATGTAGTAATTCAATGATCACTTAGCATACATAATTATAAACCAAAAATTACATTAAATAACAATTTTAAGAAAGCAGGTAAGACCAGAAACCTTTTGTGTAAACTGAATTTGAGCTTTCTGGGTGATTCACTTCACTATACTGAGACAGATGAGAAACATCTCCGAGTCTTTTCCCCTAAAAGTCATTTTTCAATCCTGGAATAGTCTGTAGGTTTAGATTTTCAGGAAGGAAAGGAACTGTCATTGAGAGGAACATTTATGATTCTAAACATTATAATTCTAGTTGTTTACAGCATTCAAATATTGAGTAAGCACTTAAGATTTCAAAGACCAAGTTCTCAAGATAATGCTGACTTCAACTGGTAGGGTTTTTTTTTTTTTTAATTATTCAAATGGGTAATTCATAGGATGCTTGACATGACTCATGGAGAGAAAAGAATACCACATCTTCTATTATTTAATATTTATCAGATGTGGTTATTATATTCCAACCACGCCATGGCAATGCAGAGTTTGTCCATAGCACACATATCCAAAAGTGATGCAGTGAATATTTCACCAGTTATAAATTCAGCAAATGATGTCATCAGCAGTATTCCAATAAATGTTTTACAGCCACCATTCCAGTGCTGCTTTTCATGGCATAGACCAAGGTGTAGACCTTCTCTTCATGGTTTACTGATATCGGGCTACCAATGTGATGTCATCTGACTTGAACAACTGTTTGAAATTTTAACAGTAGGCTCCAGCCTATAACTTAAACTAGAGAGTAAGGAAAAGAATTACTTACAGGTCATTAGAATTCCAAGAAAGTTATTTTTAGAAAACAAGCGTTCACCCAAACTTTAAGAGTGTGTTGGATCACTTAAGAAGACCTGTGTGAAGGTGCTCTTTAGACGAAAGCTGAACTTCAGGAAATCTTCATCTAAATATCAACTGTCTCTCATTGACTATCTGATGAGAGGCAGGTCATTCCATTTTCCTGGACTCAGATGTAAAACAAGCAAATTTCTTATCTGAGGTGTGTAAATGTTCTGTTTCTTCTATACTCTATGCAATTTAGTCCAAAAGACATCTTGGGTGCAAATCATTAAACTGGATGTGGATGCTAAAACAGTACTGATCACTATCCAGGTAGGAGAAAGAAATCTTTAATACTTCCTCAGAGCTTGCTAGGATCTTGGTCCCTCCCTAAGGGAGGGTTTTTACTGAGCTTACATATGGCAAAGCAGCTCTGCTTTCTCTCAGGCTGTCTCCTCCCTTCTACCAATGATTTTCCCCCATCTCAGTCCACTCAAAGCTGTTTAATCCTTCCTTTGCTATTATTATTTAAGAAAAGTGACCTTTGATTGCTATCCCTTTTCCTTTTACTGCACAACATGAAGTAGGCACACAGGTGTATATATATATATATATATATATATATATATATATATATATATGGGTGTGTATATATATTCTTTCATATTCATGAGAAATATTCATCACTAGGAGAAATACAAGAATATCTAATTTATAAACAACAATACATTATTTAGATCCCTTAATATAATAATGACATGATATAATGAAACTAGTCACTGTTACCTATTAAACTGTACCTTAATATTCACTATGTTTTACTAATACTTATCCACTTGAACATCAATTCTGTGTTTAGTCAATATATGGTGAATCAATCAATCAGTCAATGGCTGATCTATCTGGGTGGGTGAAACAGATCCTCTAGTTCATTTTCAGGCCTCTAGTGTTACGATGTTTGCTTTTTTCCACTTTCATGTTTTTCTTATGTTCTCTCTTTATTTCCAGAGAGTGGCAAATAGCTTCTTGCATGGTGGGTGGGATTTTGGCAGAAAAATTGTACTCTTTACCTGTCAGCTACCTTTCAGAAACACATGAACTGAGAGAATGAAAAAGCAGAAAACATGCCATAGAATTGCTAACAGTTGGTAGAGCAGCAAGTGCACCGGAGTAGGTGGCATTTGTCCCTATTTCTTTGCTCTGATCTGAAACTTGTACAACAGATGTACTGGGGGTTGGAGAATGGTGGTGCTCATTTGTGGAGGTGAAAATGCTAAGAAAATACACAGGCCACAGCTAGCAGATGTAGCACAGTGCTGCAGGCTGATGAACCTGTTGGTCCTGCCGGGTGGTTTTCCTTCAGCAACATTTTTAACCATTTCAACAGCAAACATTGCTAAGCTGACAAGTGGTAGAGCACCAGAACAAATTGTATGGGACATTTGGAAAACATTTATGTTTATTTCTAAGCAAAATTTAACCTCTAATTTTACAAAATTAGCATCTCAGAAACCTTGTCTGTTATTGTTCTCAATCATGGAGATGTCATAAGAGTTTTTGTAATTCTAATGTTACTTTTACTCTAGAAGCAACTTGTTTTCTTTTTATGTGTGTAGTATGTAATACTTTCACATTGCTATTTTTAGTTTTATTTCTTTTTCTAAATTTCAGTTCTACTTTCCTCATACAAGTCCACAATACTATGGCATTCATATTTCTCTAAGCAAAAAAAAAAAAAAAAAACCTTAGAAAATTGTAGGAATTATCATATAATTAATATGCTAAATACATTCTTCTTAGGCTCTTATAGTATATTTTCATATTAAGATGATAAAAAAGAAAATCCCTGAAAAATGGGTAGTTTACTTAAAATTATCAAATCAGAGTTAATCCTTAACTACACATTTTAATCAGTGTGCATATTTAGTTTAAATGGATTTTTGGTCTTTACTGAACCAATGAAAACTTTAAATTGAATAGATTTTTACTACCCCAAATAAAAAATAATTAGACATCTATAGAAATGCAGCATGTTGACTTTATAGAAAGTTGGTGTGTGTGTGTGTCTCTCTCTCTCTCTATATATGTATATTTACATTTGTATATGTATATAGAGAGAGAATGTCTGTTTTTAATTGCATAAACTAGCTAAAAATTTAAGATAATTGATATTTTCCTTTCATTTGTTATGATTTAAATCAGTTCATCTTTTTTCTTTCGTTATTTACATGACAGCTAATAACAGGTCTGATTAAATTTAAACGTTTTCAGTCAGTTACTACTTTGTGTGTAGAAGCATTGTCTAAAGAAGGCATATGTTTCACAAACAATAGTTTTATGTTTCTTAGTAAATATAGTATTTCAAGAGACCAATTCTTTATTCCCCCATTTTGAGTCTCTGTTTACCCTCACAAAATATAATGTAAATCGTACCATTATTATAAATAATGTTATCAATAAAGAGAGTAAAATAAAGAATAAACTGAACGTGCTTCATCTCATATATTTCATTTTAGGGAAATGTTTCATTCATGACAACTCAATATTTCTAATCATAACCTGGACTCTAAATCTGCTGAAAGGATTACAGTAGAGAATATTTAATTGAATATAATTTTTAAAAGTGGCTTCATAATACTTAATCTCTGTTATTGTTAGCTCTTTCAAAGCCTTTGCACTGTAGCTAGTGGACACCACGTCACCAAAGACACTGCCCTTGTACCTGCTGGCTCCCCTTCATACTGTAAGTTCACTTAGAAGAGAGTAATGCTATAAGCAGAGTAATTAGAAAAGCCTCATGATTGTGGAACTCTAAAGGGATTAGGCTGACAACAATTAGAGCTTTTTGGAGTTTGGTCTTAGAGTGTGGCATTCCCTCTCATTTGAACACACATTTATTAACTGCAGGGATAGCGGATAAGGTTGCCTCTTCCTTGCGTTTGATGTTGCCATGAATTCATTCACAAATGCCAATGTGAGTCTGTTTTCCTTTCCATGCATCAGATTCTGGAGACTGCTGGATATATCACTCTGTGTATGACATGCACCCACCTAGCACAATCTCGTGTTCACACAGTGGAGTAAATGGGTAAAGAAATCATTCATGCATCTTTTCCATCTCTTTGTATGTGGACATAAATTGTTTCAATATTGATACATATTACTGCATTAATGACAATAAAATATGGACAAAAAAATAAAGTCTGTGCCTTTAAAAAAATCCTGAACTTTTGTATTCCATCAGTCTGCAATCATCAAATTTTAAAATGAAAAGAATGTTTCTTGAAAGAATGAGATCTTGAAAGAAGTACAGGAGTGAAAATAAGTTGCCTTGGTAAAAAGTAGAATTAGAAATCAGGAAATCTAGGCAGTCCAAATGTTTTATGAACATGGCATGTTTCACTGTAACTTATATGATTATATGGTCTCTTCCCTGAATGCATAACTGACATTTTGCAAGGAGCACAGAGAAGAGAACTCCGCACTCAGGAATATAAGCCTCATTGTCAATTAGTTTGTAGGTGATTTTCACATACCTAGAGATGCTGCTTAAAATGTCTTAAAAATTAAACTGGATTCAAATTATATATATACACACATATATGTGTGTGTGTGTGTATATATATAAACAGCTATATGTAGTAAATAACTATATTAACATACTGTATCACTTTTATAATATATCATTATATTTGTATATATGAACAATTCTATGTAACATATATCATTATATATCATATATCATTACATGTATGTCTATATGATACCATATATTAAATATGTATTTTATAAATGTATATATAAATTAAAGGAATTGAAAGAAGAGGATTAGGAGAAGTTTTTAATCTGATAATTAAGTGTGTATATTTTTATAATATATATATTTATATATATTTATAATATAATGTAATAGAAAGCACTATAAAAAATGCAACTCCTTACATGAGAAATACTATGATATTTGCAACATTTACCTCTGTCACAATGCATTACTTTGAGTTAATGCTCCATATGAAAAAAAACAGGAGCAGAATAAAGAAAATAAAATCACAAGTGCTCCTCCAACTCTACAAATTAACATTGTCTTAAGAATTTTACATCTTTCTTAGACAATTAGATTCATCCCGAGATGTTTTTAAACCAAAACTAAAAGTCTCTGCTATAGAGAAAAAAAAAATGCAAGGCATATCTAAACAAAGGACCTACCCCTGATTGAACAGAAAAGTTCTGAACTTGACATTCTTCTTGAATAGATGCCCCAGGGTTATTCTTCATTGAGATGAACTATCTATCCAGTTGTTTACTTAGAGTCACCAAGCACATCCTTTTGATTAATTAGGACAGAGACCAGAAGACTTTCAGTAAGGCTGTCATTACTTATGTTCTTAGAAAGTTGGTAGAATTCTAGAGAAATTTTAGTTGTGCCATGGTGGTTAAGATAAGTTTGAGAGCTTAAAAGAACTATGGGGTGCCTCAAAGAATACCAATATTTGGGGCTTCCAAGCATCTAGTAGGCTGTTTATAAATATTTTTAAAGGAAGAATAGAAAATAGGAAAGAAGAAAGGGAGGAAGAGGGGAAGGGAGAAAAAGGAAAGAGGAAAGGTGATGGATACTAATATTTACATTAATGACTTTGAATGGAAATGACAACATAGAAGCAATCTTATTACAACCCCCAGAGTAAACAAATAAACATGATTTTCTATTGTACATCCTAATTACATGTTTTGTGCCTGGTGTAGGCTCAAGAAAAAAAAAACAAAACAAGGATATATCAATAAATGAAAATGATGTATATATAGAGCTGAATAATCAAATACTTGTCTGATGTCTCCAGAAGTTTTAAAGGAATGTTGAAATTGATTTCATTTTTTTGCCCCTAACATGTCATTTTTGAGAACTTAAGATCATATATGTATATCCTATACTAGAACTTCAGTCAGGAAAGTTTCCTTCTGTCCCTGAGGCACTAAGTGATACCAATTACTACTTAATCATGTTGAACTTGTGTGGACTTGGTTTCATTTTAGATTTTTTTAGGAAATGTCTAGAGTAGACCTTATTCAGAGCATGATTCTTCTTTGTAAAAGGAATGGATTTTCTGCTGTATCAGCTGGTGTCAAAATGCTGGCAAGATGTTTCCACTCTGTCTGGACAGGAACTCCAACATCTCCCAGCATGACTCACATTCTAACAAATCCATTGCATTTTCTACACCATTTCAGCAACACAACTCCACCGCACAGCTGTCTCTTCCCGTGCCCCACCCCCCAGATTCTAGTAAATTAAAATGACTGGAACTTGATTTCTACTTTCTCTGTTCAGAAAGATCACCATGCTTTGAGTGGCTCCAGCTTTCTGTGCCTCAGTCAGGAAATTCCCCAAGCAGAACATGGTTCTGGTTTATCTTCTCTCTGGGATAGCAGACCTGCACTGACTGCTTCTGACGTATGAGATGATTGCTTCATATATTTTGTCCAGTTGTATAGTTATTTACAAGAGGAGATTTAGTTTGGTATCATGCAAAATATGCAAGCAGATATATTCAAGGATTGCCTTAATGAATTGTTAGGGAAATTCAGCAGAGAAATGGACATGAAAGAAAAGAAAGAGAATGGAAGTTCTTGAGCAAAAGACCACAATGACCTAGATTAAAAAAATCATCAGGGGGAATTGATGGCAGTTGCAAAACAAGAGTCATTAGATTTAAAGAAGATTGATAGAAAGTGTCCAGTCTTAAAAATGCAGGGAAAACAGGTGGAAGGAAAATGAGGATCCTCAGATAATTGTGGCACAATATAAAATACATTATTTGTATATAAATTGAGTCCCAAAAGAAGAGAATGATATGTTAGGAAACAATGACTCCAATGTTCTTAAACTTTACGATATAGGAAGCATGAATTTACACAATCAAGAAGCTCAGCAACCCTACAGCAAAATAAATACGAAGTAAACCAACTAAGCACACCACAGTCAAATTTCTAAAAACCAAAATGCAAAAATAAGCTAAATAAAATAATAATTTACATACAAGGGAAAAAAAGACACGAATGATTGCCTTGCTTCTCCTTTGAAGCAATGAAGTCCAGAAAACAATAGAACAGTATTTTTTAAATGATAAGCAAAAACAAAATATATATAAAACACATGGAAACCTAGAATTCAGTATCAATAAAAACTATCCTTCAAGAGTGACTGTAAAACAACGATATGATCACAAAAATGAAAACAGAAGGAATTTGTTCAGGCAGACCTGAATTATAAGAAATAATAATGAATATGCTTAAGAATGAAGGGAAATGATAACACATGGAAATTTGGATCTACAGGAGAGAATGCAGCTCTCCAAAAATGGCAAACGAATGTGTAAGTATAAAAGACTATGCTTTCCTTTCCTTTCATAATGCACTAAATAGCTACGGATTATTTAAAATGAATATATATATATATATATAATAATGTAGGATTTATTTAGCATTTAAAGTAAAAGTATGACGGTAGCAGAAACATTATGGAGTAAACGAAATCATGCTGTTCCAAATGTAATACATTTGAAACTGTGAAATGTGAATAATTACCTAAGACAAGTGAATTAGAAGTGAATTAGAAGGTCAGAAGTACAAGTGTGAGGTATTAAGCATGAAGTTGTATAATATTGATTCAAAAACAACTTTGATAAATTTTGGATCTGTTGTTATCCCTTATTAATCATTTAAAATAAAAACTAACCCAATCTTAACCACAAGTCCATTAAATGACAATGATCTAAAGCACAAATAATAAAAGCTGAGATTATTAAATGAATTAAAAATCTATAACCTAGATATATGCATATGTGACAGAAAAATAAACAAAAAGTTGAAATGAAAATAATATATATTTTAAACAATAAGGAAAACAAAGCTGGCAAGTCTATATTGACTATATTAATGTTGGATAAATTTCAGTCAGAAAGAAGAGAATTACTAAAGACAAAGAGAGTCAGATTTTACTGATAAGAAAGCTCAATTCATCAGGATACATAATAATCCAACACGCATATTGTCCTAGTAATTGGCCTTCAGAATATGCAAAGATAAACCTGACAGACGTAAAGAAGAAACAAATAAATCACACCAGTTGGATATTTTCTCATCTTGTCACAATAATTATTAAATTATTTATAAAAAAATCAGCAAAGATATAGATCTAAAACTACTAACCAATCTGATTTTGTTGACATTTATAGAGCACCATAAACAACTTTCATAAGCACATTCTTTTCACTGTGCCTGACTCAATACATCTAACAATAGATCATATATTGAATCACAAATTAAGATTTAATAAATTCCAAAGCATACTGTCTCATAATATATAATCTCTGAATAATTAGAAACTAACAGAATTCACACCTAGAGAAACCTAAAATATTTGAAGCATTCATAAGATATTTCAAAATAATCAATGGATAATTTTTTTTAGTTAAGAGTAATTTTCAAATTGAGTTGGTTAGCAAGGAAAACACAGCACTTCAACACTTGCTTGCTGTGGCTAAAGAAGAACCTAGGGTGAAATTTGCTATTTTAAGCACATTATTAGAAAGAAAGCTAGGCTTAAAATCAATAACAAAGCTCTGAATTTGAACAAAAGAAGGGAAAATTAAACTGAAAGAATCAGAAGTTATAATAAGAAAAAAGTGACAAAACAAAATTAATGACCTTTCTTGAACCCAAAACTTGGGAGAGAACAGCACCAGAAAGGAGGACCCAACCTCTAGCTTACCTAAGACACATGCTGCTGCATGTCTCACACATCAGTAAGAGAATTCAGCTTGAAAATGCTAATAAGTTATTGAAACTATATGTGGATGGAAGCCTCTGGGTCACAGACAGAGGGAGGTTTGTGTCTTCTTGCACTCCTCTCCTCATGTACACTACAGGCACTCACAGAGAAGGCAAAAGGAAAGACTCCTAAGAAAGTTCTCTCATGCACTGACCTGAGGAAACTGGGAACTCTGCTGTATTTACTCCCCTTATGGAACAAAAAAGCTTATATACACATATATATAGCTATATATGTATATGTGTTTATTTATGCATATATTAATGTAGAATTATATGTGCAATAACTACATATTAATATGTGTATGTCTGAGTATAGAAATATATGTGATATATGCAGTATATTGTCAAAACATATTAAAAACTTACAATGTATGTATTATACTTCTTGTAAATTAGATCTCAATAAACTTAACTGAAAAATAACTGATCAGCAGAACAAGAACCATGATATGCTTTAATTTCTTACATCCATACTGAATGCAAATTTATAAATATTTACTTTAAATTTGAAGTACTATTCTGATGGATCTTGGGAACATTGCTATTTTCCAAATAATTTGTCCAGACTCACGTTATAAAGATCAACTCTCCCAGAAAATGTGAAGATAAATAACAATTATAAGTAAATTTTAAATTTTGTATTATTGTGATATATAGTAAGATTGGCAAGAACATTGCATGCAGTCCAGAGATAAAAATAGACTTGAAATTTTCTAAAGACAAAGGTTGGTACTAATTTTTATGACCTTTTTGTATTTACAACCCAGGCCTCTAACATTAGCTTAGTGATCATGTAGTAAGTTAAGTCCCTACAATCTACAAAAACTTTCTAAGAGTTTGTATTATCAATTGATTTTATTTATTTTTTTCTTTTAGGAAAGTTGTAGGCAGGAAATAAGGCAAGCAGAGACAGGTAGGCAGCAAGAGAGAGGAAGAGGAGGACTTTATTTAATTTTCACCTTCATTGCTCTATTGGTCCCAGGATTTGAACTTGAGACCTTGAGATGTATGCGAATGAGCCCAACCCCTACTCCGACAGGTTGCATTTATCAATATATTTTATATTGAACACTATTTATTGCTAGTTTACATTTTATCTTGTTCCCAAAACTATTTGATACACTCCTCAATGTTTTCCTAACTTAAGGGAAGAAATGAAAGAGTAGACTGTGTACCTTCTCTGAAAGATCAACTGAAGACACAAAACCAACAAATATAGAGACTTAGGAAACCAAAGCTTCCCCTCCTTTCTGGAGCCCAGGAAGGAGCTCCAACTTACTTGGTCTTGGGGATGACTCTTTGTTGGAGTAGACATCATCAATTCTCTCCTTGAAAAAGTGAATACTGTGCGCTGTAGATGGGAATGTAAATTGGCACAGCTTTTAAGGAAAACAATATTGATGTTCCTTAAAAATTAAAAATAGAACTGCCTTATGGTCTTGTAATTCCACTTCCAGGTATTTATTCAAAGAATTTGAAAACAATCATCTAAAAAGGTATGTACACCCCTATGCTATTTCAGCAGTGTTCACAATAGCTAAGACATGGAAACAACCTAAAAGTTTAGCAGTGGCTATTTAAAGAGATGGTATATATAAATACACAATAGAAAACTACTCAGTTATTAAAAAGTAGATGAAACCTTGTTATCTGTAACAGCATGGATGGAACTAGAGAAGATTATGCTTAGAGAGATAAATCAGAAAGAAAAATATAAACACTGCATGATTTCACTCATATGTGGCATATAAAGAAGTAAAGCAACCAAACAGACAAAGCAAAAACTCTCTGACAACAAATTAATTTTTACCATGGGGGAGACAGGGAGAGAGGGGGGAGGAACAGGTAGAGGGGATCAGTTTGATAGTGGTGATGGTACCAGAACTTTGGTGGGGGGGTGCAGTGTGGTACATACATTTATTGAAGTGGGAAACTGTATTCTGAAAATTGCTTTGTATTTTATTATAAATCAATAAGAAATCATCTTTAAAAATGACCTCCTTTGCTGGGTATCCTTTCATTTCTTTGGCATCAGTGTTGTAAGGATCAAGGAGAAATGAATAGACACAGAAAAGTTTTATGATTTGGAACTGGACATTTAGTCTTGATTCTGGCTTCAGGTAAAATACTCTGAAGTTTTCTGTTTTATTCCTCAAGCCCACTCTCCAGAAAAGAACTGGATCCCTGCATGATGTTGGCATCCCCAATGTCTCATCCTCAGGGAGGCACCACAAAGGTCATGCAAGTGCTTATAGTGGAAGTCAAGGTTCAGAGGTTGTGGCTAAAAAGTCCACCAGTAAATAACACTAAGTGCTACAGTGTGGACAACACAGGGGGCCTCTGTGTTCAGGGAAGAGCAAGCTTCCTGGGGAACAGAGGAGTCCCAAAAAGCCACGCAAAGGGGCAAAATTTGAGTTGCATCCAGAAGTTGTTCGGGGCAGGCAGGTTGGAATGAGAGAAAGAGTGTGAGATACTTGGTGGGCCCAGGAGTATTTGACTTTTCTTAACATTTCGATTCTGCTAAACAGTGTAGTGCTACTGACCCTGCTTAGCCAATGAGAGTGCATTTGTCAGCACTGCAGACTCTTCTCTCCTTGCTGCTAGAGGTGCAGACTCCAAACAGCTGTTCAAAAGTTTTCTGTGGCTCTTTGGCCCCTTTTCTAAAGTCTTGGAAAGTATCTTAAATCAACTTTGTTCCTGGTGATTTTGAAGGTAGGACCTGTGAGTACTCTAATTCTTACCTGAAGGTACAGCCTACTCTTTTGCTAAATGTATTTTACTGATATTTGTGGAATGATTTATGCTGTCTAATCAAACAAATTAGAACATTTATTTTTGCTTTCTTCAGTTCAGTCATTTGTTAATAATCATGTTGTCATTTTTTCCCCAGACTTGGCACCAAAACTTTAGTCATTCTCCTTTGAAAATTCTTCACCAACCTACTATAAAAACTGTCATTATCTCTCAAAGTCATAGTCCTGACATCTGTTAAGTAAAGGTTTATTTTACACTTCAAAAGTCAATCTGTACAGCTGACTAAACTCCTTCAGAATTTTACAGCTTGCTCTTGTCAAATATTTGGGAAAATAAAATTTGCTTTTAGAAAAATATTTGGTTTTCATATAAAATAAAATACTCTTTATCAAAAATATTTGTTTATTTCCCTCAAAGGGAAAAATTTAATCAATTTTATGTGCTGTGGTTTTTAGAAAACATATAATATGAGAAATTGATTAATTTCTGTGTGTTTTATTTCAAGCAGCACACCAGTTTCTTTCTTCTAACATCCTTGAAGGTTGAATAGGTCATCTAAATTCCAGATGAATTATTAGAGAGAAAAATTCCAGTAGAAAGAATTTGACCTTGAGCAGGAGGGGAGGGACTACTGTTATCTTCTCCTCTGGGTGTCCCTCTGGTCTCTCTCCATAGCTGCTGCCTAACCAATTTAGATTTAAACCATGACCCTCTGTACCAAGATCCTCTCTAACTCTCATGTGGTTCTAGGGAACAAATTCCCACTTGCCCTCTAACACCTGTAGATGCAAAGGAAAGGAGCGAACATTTTATAGAGCATCTGCTCTATACTGGGCTATGTGCTAGGAACTTCAAATGAGCCACATCTTTTAATCCATATCATAGTGACACAAGGTTAAGTATTGTCTACGAGTCTCAAGTCAAAGCTTATGATTTCACTCTTAATCCGCATTGCTTGCCAGCAGATCACATAATACATGTTTTTTGGTCCTTTTACTAATATACCTTTTTTTCTTGTTGTTTGATATGAATAAACTTTAAACTTCTCTCCAATGACAATGCATCTCTCTGTAGCTACGTAAATTTTGAACCTGTAAATTCTTATCCATAGTTTTTTTATTTTAGAAGTGCTTACATACATATCATGTTCTGGGACTACTAGCATCTCTCTCATGTGGATCTACTGTTTAATTTATACAGTAGTAGGTATACTCACAGAGTTTGCAAGCATTTCTATTAGTGACTTCATATATAAAACTTTAATATTTGTTACAGTTTCTGATAAGAAGCCATGAAATCTGTCCCTTCTTTCTCTCTCCATGTCCTGGGTTTGGAACTCATCACCTGCAGTAATAGAAGTAGTAATGTATAAGAAATAAGGAGATCCTGTCTCTGATATTTGTTTGGTCCTTAACTGCTTCACATTGGGAAAAAAAATTTCTTGTTGCCAAATCCATACTCTTTCTGATACAAATAGGAGAGATGATAGTACCTGCCTCTCTGATTCTTATAAAAATCAATGAGTCATGTGTAAGTAGTTTAAAAACTATAAAGAACTTTCAGTGATAACTAAATTAAATTCATTTTTGCTACACCTCTACTGGAGTCCTTCATCTGTCCCCTTATCACTGTCAAGATTCTGAGTTACAAGCAAGTAGAATGATTGTTGATGAACTCTGTGGAAGATGATAGCAGGCTCATAGAATTCCTGGGTCATTTGGGAAATGAGAATAGAGGAAACTCTGAGGCCAGATGAAAGGAACAATCTAGAAGGGTAGAGCAACAGATACTGCTGGTACTGCTGCTTGAAGACATGTGGTGTCGATTCCATGAATGAATTCTTAACTCTTACATATCGCATGACTATGCTTAGGATGCCAGAGAATGGGAGTAGGACAATCTTTATCTTTCATTCTCCATATAAGCAGATGTATCTGTGGCTACCCTATTTGTCATGCACAGTAGATGTACCCAAATGGAAAGAGGGGTTTGATTTTATATAGTATAACTTTAGCAGCTAAGAGAAAATTCCTCCACCCCTCCAAATTTCTTTGAAGGCTATTAAGCAAATTAACATCAAAAAGGATTAATAGGAAAAAATACTAACATTAATGGCATATTTATAGAGACTTTACATGGCTTTAAATTTTAAGGTAAATAAGACAGATCAAAGGCTTATATCCTGTGTTAAAGAAAGGAAAATAGGGCCTGGGGCATTAAAGAGAGAGGAGGGTGCCTTTACATGAGATGATTTCATATGACAAAATCTTCCTTCTAGATGTTTTCCATGCCTTAAGGTAGGTTTCTCTAATAAAATGTTGTTACTGGATGGGTGCACCATGGTGACCTAGTGGTCTAATGCAACTATGAGCAGCCCCACATACATTCCAAGGTCCAGGGTACAAGACCCGGGACCAGGGGGAGCAGCCAATAAAAAAATAAATAAGATGTTTCCTCCTCTCTTCTTTTCCTGCCTGCCTGTTTCTCCTTGTTTTCATTCCTGTCTGTACCTTTCCTTTAAATAAAAAATGTTCCTGCAGACAGGAAATGACTACATATGTAAGTATCTATGGTAAGTATAATAGTCTCTCTCAAGATCTGCAGGGCCTCAGTTAAATTTTCACTCCAAAATACCAAGTTGACATGTATTAGAAAAAGTCAACTCTGGATACCTTGGGAAAGGCCTATGAATGTTTTGGGGGAGTTTAATCCTACAAAGAATAAGCAAAAACAACCAAAACTCATGCCTACATCCTCTTCCATGACCTAGCCCTGATACACTCAATAACATCTCCTGGTACCACCAAAACCAATCCCATGCTTTACTCACAAGTACTATTGCATTTTCTTTTTTGTGCCAACCTCTTCTCTGCCTCAAAATCATTCACTTGCTATACATGGAATTCTCTTCCATTTTTTTTTTTACTGATTCCTTTGGATGCCTCAGTCGTCAAATCTCAGCTTCAAAAGAATTTCTAAGGGAAATACTTTTCTGGCCATCACCATTCTTGGCCAAATCTAGGTTAGTCTCTGCATTACATATTACCTCATAAACTTTGCTTCCTTGTAGTACTTAAATTATCATTGGCTTTATTTTGTAATGTCTGTCCACCCACTAGATTACAAACTTGGTGAGAACAAGATCTATATCTACCTTTTTTCCATTTTTCCCCTGAATGTTCAGGTATAGATCTCTCCTCCTTGTAATGGTGCTGTGAGATCCCACATGACCACATATTTATTTTTCTTTGTACCCTTACCACTGGCATAATTCTAGAAACACTGAAAAGATGGATACATGAGTGAAGCACCTGTAGATGTAATCAAAAATCCCTCTCTACTAATATTGTTCTTAATTCCTCCAGTATGTCAGATTAAATTCCCTTTATTACTACAGAAGTTACAACAGAGGTTAAAAGTTATTTTAAAACTTAGTTTTTCCCTCTAGAATTTTCCATATAGTGAGAAAGACAGGCAAATAATACATGAGGAATTAAACAATAAATGATGAGAACAGTAATATATGACAATAGTAAAAAGGATGCTACGTAATGGTGCATCATTAATTGCCAATATAGACAAAAGACTTCATTCTGAAGGGAAAGAAGGTTTAACTTTTAAGGTGGCACTTCTTTCTATACCTGACTACCATTCACACAGATATGCAAATTCCTCCAAAATTAATTGCACCTTTAAAAAAATACTTCTCCCTACTCTCTTCCATTCCCTCCATGCCTTCTCTCTCCACCTTCCCAAGTATTCTTTGAGTCATGCATCTTGGAAACACTTACCTTCCTGTGCTCTTGACTTCCAGACATAACTTTGTGTCTTCCCTAACAACCTCTAAATGTGAACTATCTGTCAACCCAGAGACTTTATAGGTGCTTCTCTCTGTATAAGGTCATCACGAGGAGAGGTACAGACATAAAGGGTGACTGCTTAGCAGTGCTCCTTATTTGGTTTGGCTTGGCAACTCATTTTTAACAAATTACAGAAGTTGTCACCTTTTCTCTAGTTTTGCTAACTGGAAAAGGATCTGTCATCAAGAATCTTTGATTCTCTCTCTGCACATTGGACACTCAATTCCAGCATCTTGATTAGGAACTTGGGTCATATTCAAAGACAGACTGACCAATTTGAATTCTGGCCTGGCCACTTTCTAGCTGTGTTTTTAATATATTTAAGCCTCTGGTTTATTTTCTGTAAAATGCACACCATAAAAAGACCTGAATTCTAGGTATATTACAAATATTAAAAAAGAGCATGAGCTTGAAGGTTTAGCACAGAAACTGGTACAAAAGCAGCAGTCAATAAATTTTTACTGTTATTACGGTAGCTAAACGACTTTGGCCACCTCAACAGTTGAGGACTTATTTCCCCAGGTTCTAAATATCTTTCCAGTACATATTTCATAGAGAAAAGTTGCGATGGACAAAAGAGTGCTATGAAAGTGTTCCTCTGCACTAGCGCCTTCATGGGCACAAGCCAATGTGAATCCTTCACAGTCACTGTAGCCCAATGCCTGCTGCTTTCATCTCAACTCGTTTAGCCAGATTGCTAGTGAAGCGTATGTGCCATTAGGAACAATCTTGGGCACAAGAAACACATCAGGAGTCAGAGTGAGAAATGTAAATATTGCAGGGCGAGCATCCTGCAGCAGAAGTTTATCATTGGGGCACTAAGACCACATGAAAGAAAGCAGCCATGTTCACTCCTTCAGTTTCATCTCATGGGGCTCTGGTCAGTGTGGAGGACTTTTTCCTCTCCTCTGAGTTCTTGCCAACCCAGGGTTAAAGCAATCGTTCAGAGTGATTACTGTCATTTCAGTAATCAGCCACCTGAATTGTGCTCATCTCAGTAAGATTAGAACAAGATTCCCAACTGTATAGTGGACCACAGCAAGAATCTATGTGAGCATGCTAATCAGGAAAATAATTTCCACCTGGGCAAAGCAGCATTCAGGACAAGACACCATGTCATTTTCAGGCAATTAGAGATGGTTGCTTTCCTTTCTCCGTGCATGTTAAATTGTGTGTACAGCATGGGGCAGAAACACTGAGTGAGAAGGAGAAAAGAGACCTGAGATCCTGCTTTTAATTAACTTATCCTCTAACATTAGGGTATCTACCTCTGTCCATACATTGTAGATGCTCTAATCATTTTTTACTATCAGCAGTTAACATATGTCCCTCCTTTCTGCTAACAGGCACCTGTCTGCATAAGGAAGCAGACCACCTCCCACCCCACCTTTCCCTCCCTTCTGCTGGAGAAGATTCAAATTTCATTTCAGCCTCTGGGTCTGAGGCCCAGTTTTGAACAAATTGGCATGGGGTGGGTTCTTGTGGTGTACTTTTTAATTGCATTATCCTGGGTGATAAAAAATCTTTTCTTTCTTCTTTCATAAACCACGTGCTGCAGGGGACCCATGCTTCCCATGGTGACTTTGAGTCAGGGCCAGTTTCCTCCCAGGGCCACTTTGTCAGCTGTTCTAAGATCTTTTGTCATCTCAGTGCTATTAATTGCCCTTGAGCAGCACCAGGCTTTTTAATTCAGATGTTCCTAGAACAGCAGGAGGGAAAACAGAATGATTGTAAAGGGGAGTTCATGTTAATTGCTGATGTTGGTAGAGGTTTTGCTTTTGTTTAAGACAGTACTTTAAATTTTGTAAACTTAAAGAGGAAGAGATTGAATGAAGACTCTCAACACAAGTGCCATCTTGATAAGTCAAAGAGAGAAAAAAAAAATGGATTTGCCTTAGGGATGGAGGGGACAAAATTTTTACCTGAAAAATATAAATGAAATGCCTTAGGACCTTTTAAATACCATCTATATTGCTGATAGCCTGTGAAAAAACAAATTACTAAAGAAGAGATTCTACCCTTTAAGAATTTGGTATGAAGAGGGGAAGGGTCAGTCCTTGACATGAACTTTAGAAGAATTGGATAGAGTATTAGTATCACAGGTAAATTAATCTGCCATCTTGATACTAAGTGAAGGGAATTACTTTTGCTTTTAGAAAATAAAATTATTACTATCATTTCAACCATTTCCAATATTAAAGTAGGGCTTTAACTATGCCCATAATTTCAGACTTACACAAATTTTTGGTATAAAAATCTTACCTTTATAAAATGTTTTTTAAGAAAATAAAATCCTTTGTATTGTGATAGATGAATTTTCATTTTAAACAGTAGTAATCAAAAATCTAAGGAAATGTTTTTTTCTTTTGTCCAAACTTGCATTCTCACCTCTTCACCCCAGCCCTAGTCCAGCCCCACCCCAGTCTACCCCAGAAATGAGAAGGTGAGACCTTTAGCCTTAGGTGACTTCTTTTTGCCATTTTGGAGTCATTGTTTTATTTAGAAAAAACTGTTGATTCTGAATCTGCTGTAAGCATTTTGGGAAGTTGGATTCCACTGTGAGGACTTCTGAAACAATGAGCTAACTCACTGTAGTTAAATTGTAAAGACTTCAGAATGATTTCCAATGGCAAAAGAAGTGTGCTAACAGTAAGTTCACTTTGGGTTTGCCAGTTCAGTCACTCTCTTCTTTGCCTGCTCTGTTATCTAAATGTCAGGAGGAAAATGTATAGATTCATAGTGGCAGGATCCCCTTTGTGGCAGGTGCAGACTTTGCTTAAAAACCACAAGTACAAAGAGACAAAACCTCACAGAGGACCCATCGGCATAACTCTAGATCTCTAAGTAGAGGTCTTTCTGATGTCAGGGACGGTAATCCTAAACCAATCCTTAATGGCAAAGAGAAACCAAAGGCACCAATTCAACAAAAATAGAGTTTTAGTTGATAGGATCAAATCAGTGCTTAGTCTATAGGATCAGATCAGGCATGGGTTAATCAGGTAAATGAGATGAATTTTATCATGAAAGATAAAATTAGACTGTTGGTGATGAAATAAATGTATTATATACAGATAATGATTTGCAACAGTACATACCTTAAACCTATATAATGGCAAGATGCAATGTTTCTTAAATAAAAAAAATGATTAACATATTTGGAATTATGTCTGACACATAAGAACTCAGCAAATGTTAGCCAGAATTATATTATCAAACAATCTGTGTCAGTATGCTTTAACCTCTTAGGCAGTGTCATACCTAATATTAGAGTGATACTTTAGTGAGTGGGAGGGGGCACCCCAGGACACTAGGACACAAGCATGAGCTGGAACTATCCTAGACTTAGGCCATCCTCACGAGAATCATGTGCTACTTCAGCATAGGTTTTGCCTAACATGTTTTGAAGTCTCCCCGTCTGTGAGCGAGGACTGCTGTCAATGTAACCTCCCCTCCCTTAACTCAGATGGGCCTGAGGAGAATCCAGCCTTTTCCAGCAGACCCCACTGAAGAAAGCCCAGTAACGCTAGCTAGCTGACAGGATAAGAGGCTCAGAATGCTACAGTAATATTCTGTAGCTAATGCAAAGGATAAAACCACTCATAGTGTCTGGCCACTGTCTCCTTTCATCAAGATAAGGCCATTGCAGTGGGGAATTCTAGCCATAGCAGCTCCTGGCCGCCCAAACATGCTGCCTGCCTCCATCAGCCTG
Source organism: Solenodon paradoxus (assembly GCA_004363575.1). Taxonomy (NCBI): domain Eukaryota; kingdom Metazoa; phylum Chordata; class Mammalia; order Eulipotyphla; family Solenodontidae; genus Solenodon; species Solenodon paradoxus. The sequence goes on from RJWH01000955.1 coordinate 80,283, forward strand.
CAGCCACCACAGCGCTTAAAGCTGCAAATAACAGACACTTCACAGAGGGATCAATGTAAGGTTAGAGCAAAGCCACTTGAGAGCATACAGGAACAAAGACTGTCTGGTGTTAGAATCTGTGGGTCTCCAAGGAAAGGTGAGTGAATATTTCCACACCTGCCTGCCTGCCCCTTCCAAACACACACTGGCTTTTTTTTTTCAAGTTGATCCTGACTAAAGAAAAAAAAACAATCTGATTTAGTTCTTTGTTCTCAGTGATAGCCACACCAAATTTACTACCTATGAGGTGAAACACAAAGGAAATAAAAAAAAATTTCTGTTTTCTCAGAGAAATCCTCAGAAACTTGGAAAAGGTAAAATTAAGTCATAGCACATTATTTAAATTTGAAACTGTTGAATTAGAAGTGATGTATAAATATCTATCTTATTTTTTTTCTTCCAGAAAGATAGCTTTTTTTAGTTCATACACTGTCTTTTCTGCCCTGTCCTCTGTGTTTCTTCAACTTGAAAACGGGAGTTAATAATGGTCGCTTCACTTGCCTCAGGGGATTTTCTGTGCATATTGATGACAATTGAATAACATAAATGTGTTATTTGTCACTTTACAGTTTGTGAGAAAAGTGCTCGCATTTACTACTCATTGGACCCAGTGAGGGGGTGACAGAGATGTGTGCTCAGAAGAGGAAGCAGGACAAAGCCGGGCATTGTGCTGACAAGAAGCTTCACTGTAGCTAAATCTTTTAGGAGGCTGGCTGGGGACAGGAGTGACTGAAATTCCTTATCAGTGGCCCAAATGCTCCTCCTGCAGGGTAGCCACAATCCTAGTATTTAGGCTTCCCAGAGCAGATGGATGAATAAGGAGATAGATGCAGAGGCATTAGACTTAGCTGAGGAAGACTTGAGACAGTGACTTCATTTGCTCACACCTACACTTCTCAGCACAAGTGTTTCCCATTTAGAACTTGCCCCTGCTAAGATTGTGAAGTTTCTAGCTTTATCCCTCTGACTCCAATCTGGTCTCAATGTTGCCCATCCATCCCGTTTACTGCCTTCCATGGGGAGAAAGTTGTTTTCAAGTGTGCCCATAGTTCACAGGACAGTGTGGAGACACACCTTCATCTTCAATCTGGGAAGCCAACAACATTGTTCTCTCTTTCCTGGGAGATGCAGCACCAACTCAGATGCAGGAATTAGTTCAGCAGTATGAAGAGCATCTCTGCTACTTATGAATCAACTTCAGAGGTTAAACTTCTGAAAGTAGATGGATCTATCAAATGATCATGAGTTTTGAATTAAATTTCCAATGTAGAATTCTACTTCTTTAATGCCAGCCCTTCCACTCTGTAGTCACTTCTTCCAGGAGTTCTTGTGTCATTGGACAAATTGGGTGCCCCTTCTGGAACTCTCCTGACACCTGGGGGTCAACCTAACTGTAGTAGTGTCATCACTTGTGTCCCGCAGGACCCTATGAGTTCTTGAAGTCAAGGATTTTAATCTCTTCATAGTTCTATTTCAGACACCAAGCACATGACTAATACATATTTTTAGAATAAAGCGGTAAGTTTAATACATTAACCAACGCGACCTAGAGAAAGTACATCTGAATATATACCTGGGCTTTTATGTTGCACCATGATTCACCAGTGATATTCAGATGACTATTTTGCCAGAATCAAAATGATTAACATTAATCCTTCACTGTCAAATTCATCCCTACTTCATCCTATCTCTACACTACAAAGGTATCATCCCTCAATCAACAAAGAAGAGTTTACCAGGAATTGGAGGTCACATAAAGCTTCTTATAAAAATCTCGTTTAAGGAAAGAGATGAAAAAGTCACAACTGATGAATTAACTCTTTTTAAGGATCACTACCCTGATTTCTTTGGGTACATAAGCACAGAACTGAGCACATTTGATGTGACTGTTGAAGGGGTTAAGTGGACACTAGGGTATGAAGATACAGTGCAGAGGCTCTGGGTATGACCCCCTATCAACCAGCACCAAAGATTCATGAGTCATCTCCTGACTTGATAATCATATCTGCCGCTCTGTATTCCTAGTTCTCATCTTCTACTATATTTCAGTTATTCTAGACAAGCTCCACTTTGTATGATTGATCATTATTGCAACATTCTTGAGTCTTAGGTGGGTGAGAGGAAAACCATAGCAAAAGAGGATGGCAGGAAGTTTCTTTGCAAAAGTATCAAGTATTACCTTTGGGTTATGGCTTCATAAAACCCAAATTCTTAAGTGTTCTGAGGTTAAAAGCTTCCTATTTGCCACAAGGTTGAAGGATGATGATTTAGCGGCTGTTATTTTACAAATGCAGTTTTATATTTACCTGTCTCCTGATTAATGAGTCTTTAATTTTCACCAGGAAGGTCATTATTAGAGAAGTAGATTCTGAATCTTGACAGAATTCATTTGGGACATGAAACTGAGGAATTATACTTGAAATGTACAGTCTACTTCTTTCCTAAATTTTTTTTGGTTGCGGGTAGCATGGGAAGGGACTGACTGAATCGCTCTTATCTGGAAGTTATGTTTTGCTGATTCTAGATCACTTGAGGAAAATAGAGGAAGAAAGGAGGGTGTGTGGTCAGAACCTAAAAATCATTTCCCTGTGTTTTGCTCAGTGAATAGATAGAAAGGAAATTTTCATGTAACTAATCTAGTCACAATATTTCATTAATTGTATAATTATTGCTACTAAGCACTTTTATGTGTCAGTCATAATGCATGTTGCTCAATGATCTGAATACTTTTATTATCTCTAGTTTACAGATGAGAAGATGGCACCTCAGAGACGGGATAAGTTACCTGCTTAAAGTCATATTGCTTGATCCATAGTAGAGCCAGGATTGAAATGGAGGTCTGTCTCGTGTCAAAGACAGCGCTGTGTACACCTGAATTTTCTCTCTTGTTTAGAGGGCAAGCAAGACGGAAGTCTTGGAAGTTTAAAGGACTTATTTACATATATCAGTCACACATCACGTTATGATGAAAACACAAGACTCTACGCCCAAGACTTCTGATTCTTCTCTAGATTTGTAGCATTGCAAACTGATTTGGCAACCATTCAACCATACAGCCTTTATATTCTGCAAAGTGCCTGGTTTCCTCTCATGTTTTATTTTTTAATAAGAATTATTTAATTGTATTCTTAAATAATGTGTTTTTATGGAGTCTTCTTTGTACTGTTATTCACAATCAGTAAGTCCCTCTTTAGGGTCTCTTTAGATCATGTGTCCTTATTTCTGGTTGGAAAACATGACTACTCTACAGAGGTGCCCTACATATGCATATAGTTTGGAACAAGAGTGTGTGTTGCATGATGACTAAACTATCCTAAGAGTACATGGAGTAGGTGACACTGAGACAGCAAACAGGAGCTGAGGACTGAAAAGACTAATCTATTCAGCCCCACCCCCCGACCCCCACTGTCCTGCCAGAGTCTAGAATTCTTGGCATTCTTTGGGTTAAGGTATCAAATGACCAATTAAAATAGGTATATTCTATTGTTTATGATCTATAAATATCTTACTTCATTGCATTGAATCAAATAGCCAGTTGTCTGAGAAGAGGTTGTTGGGATGGGATACAAGGAAGGTAGACTTCGGTGTAAGAAGCAGAATTCAGGAAAGAATCAAGGCAGAGGACCCCACGACTGGTAATGGTCAAACCAAATAAATACAAGAAAACAAAGTTTGTTGGGGAAAAATGTAGTAATTCTTTTTTAGGAAATTGATGAAAAGTTTGGGCAGTCAGTGAATGATCTAATACCAAATATTCAAAGTAAGAAGAGGAAAGAGGTTATAAAACAGTAGATAAAGGGGCCTAAAGACAAACCCTGTTGATAAGGTCATGAAATCTTGACACCAACCTCAAGTAATGGCTCCTTGAAACGGCAACCTAGTGGTTACCACAAGTGCCCCAGAAGAATTCAGAACACCTAGCTTCCTGTGTGAGAAAGACAGTGGGCATAGAGGCAATAACCCTCGAGTCTATAATGTAACTCTCTCCAATGCTTGTCCTTGCATTGTCCACATTCTTTGGTCTTTTACCCAAAAAGACTGGCTGGCGTGCCAGAGGGAATCAAATGAAGCAGCATCTTGGATGTCATCATGCTCCAGTATCCCTACTGTGACCACTACATCTATCCTTCACCTGAGGTTTAATCATCCTTACAACAAATAATGCTGCATTCTCATCAGATCAGCCTTCACTTTTAAAATCAGAAATTAGATCCCAAGAGTACCTTGCTGTTAAATTGGTAGGATAAATGGCAAATGCAACAAATCAGTCCTTAGTGAATTTTGAATTTGAGAATTGTGGTGATTATCACTTGATGGCAGGAGAGGGAGAGAATAAGACAGAAATCCAAATAACTTATTTCTGACCTCCTATTGTTGAGTAATCAAGGAAAATCATAGATACTTAGTATGAAGAAGGCTTTGCTAATCATGGTGTGCAGAAAAGTATATTTTGGCTAAAGAAAGCCTCTTTAGCACGCATGTAACTGTTGTGCAGGCTGGGGCAGGGCAGAGGGGTGGTGTTCACTGGAAAGGAAGTGGAAGCATCTGGGCCTCTTATCTTAGACTCCAGGAGATCACTTCCATTTTGTCAGGTCCATCAGGGACAGAGAGTACATACAAGTACCCGTCTCTTTCAATGAGTCCAGTTGGTTGGCTTTCACAGAGTGAACCAGCTAATATTTTCCTCCTTAGTTTCATGTAAGATTATGTTTCCCTCACTAATCACATTTCATTTGGTGGAAGCTTTTACTGAGGCCACTTCTAAAGTCCAAAGAGAATGTGCCTATCGCGTGTTAGAGAATTTGATTGCTTTCTTCAAAAACTCCTGAAAAAAAATGTAAGTTTTGACACCATGTGTTTCCTAGAAGATGGCAGCTCCTGGGTAGCTCCTCCCCACACATCCTGGCTCACCACCAGTGTTTCCCCAGTGTCCTGATGAAACAGACTGGAAATTTAAATGAACTTAAGTAGCAGCCCCATTCAAAGATCATTATAAAAGTTTTTTTTGCTATAAAAGAAAAGCAATACAAATAAAGAAGTATAAAATGGATTCTATATCAAAAAGTTTATCAAAGTAAATACTGTACTTGTTTTGAAGGTAGTTCACATTCTCAAAGATCTGTTTGAAGGTCCATGTTATTGAAGACAGGTGTGAAGATGAAGATTGTGTTATTCGAAACCCCTGTTGAGGTGATGGCGATTGGTTGTTTCTCAGCTGTGGTAGGACAGAAATGGAGAGAAAGAGATTGGATAACTTTCTAACTTCTTTGGGTGGGAGGTTAGATCGAAGTAAGGTGAGGAATAATAAAGAAGCAAACAAATTTTAAGACAGTGCTAGTGAATGGGCAGCTCTCGTCATCCTTCTCCCTGGCATCTTCGTCCAGTCCCATGTGAGACAAATTATACCCAACAATTCAGTGTGAAAGAACACATTCCCAATCATTCCTGAACCTTCCTATGTAGAGACTTCATTAGCACCAGACATTTGTTCTCTCTTAATCTCTTAAATAAATCCTCCCTAGAGATGAGTAGTAACTTAGCAAGAACAAGGCAAGAATGTTTGAATCTCAATTTTACAGGCTGCATGAGGCACTGAATTAAGAATTCAAGAGATTTCTCTAAGCTAACCCCCAAATTATTTTGTAAGTTTATTCATACCAAGAGTTATGAAATGCACTTCTATGTGAACATCTCCAAATAGCCATTCTTTAATGTAACAGAGATACCATTCTGAAGTCCTAGCACACTTTTCTCTTTGAATTTTCTGTGTAGTTCTTCAATAGTATTCACAAGAAGGCCCCACAGGAAGGGGCACCTTGGGAGTTAGACTTCTGACTTTGTACTGAGTGAAAGCCAGTGACCTGCTGAAGAACTTGGGAGATATGAAGGCCAGACCAGGGGACAAATGGAAGGTGTGTCAGACACTCAGTACCATCAGAAGTTCCATCATTTTTTGAGAAAGGGCTATACTTATGGAACTCTGAGTCAGCTAAACATGAATAGGTTACAAATTCTTCAGCTGTAGTAACCAAGGGCACTCACTACTTGAGCACAGATTCCATTAACCAGAGTAGAGTCAGTTCCAGTTCAGAAACTTGTTTTCCTGAGACACAGTAAGGCCAACCTCTCCCTGTGCTCTTATATGCATCCCAGAGATGAGTCAAGAGTCAGAGAGCAACTGAAGAGAGACTGAGTAATTCAACTAGCAAGACCAAAATGTTAATTTAGTTCAATCCAAGATCGAAACTGAACAAAAGTTTTTCTCTCTACTACCTAGCAGGTGCTCTCCCAGCTCATAAGGAAGTTCAATTATAGAACAAATAAAAAAAAAATTCTGTATCTTCTTTACACATTCCAGTTGTAGCAAGAATAATTTTGTGATAACACTATTTCATTCAGCCCCTTATTTTTCTAAAGAGTTATTAAACACCTAATATACGATGAGAATTGTGCTGGGAATTTAGGATACTGACTGAACTTGGGAAAGATAATAGATTTTTTTGTCCTGGAGGAGCATTGGCTGCCTAGACCTAACATGGCAGTAAAGAAGCTTTTAAATAGGATTATATCCAGTTCTGCAAAGTTTGTGTTCTGCTGCTAAAATATACACCTTACATGACTGGATGCTTGTAAAGTACCACCTCTCTGGTATAATGGTATTTACTTACAAAACCTGGTGTGAGTTAGATATGCTCACAACTTTCTCTACATTAAGATGGAATATGAACTGCAAAGAAATAGTGAAAATGAACACTTGGAACTCAGTCAACAATTATCTGTAATTCTTGAGCAATTTTTGTAATCTATGAGTCAAAAATATCATTACAAAGGCATTCCTCAAGGTAATGGAAGAATCAGTTTGATTATGGAAGGCCTAATCAGCTGTGCAGATTTTCTAGACCCTATTATAAAATTGTTGGGTCCAGTTCATAAGAAGAATTATAAAATATGTCACTCTGATAATTGGAACAAGAGGAAATACAAATAAATACAAGGAAGTAATTTATATTTTCACAAGTACAGACTAAAGCAAACTTGAACTAGTGTCATCTGAATTAGTAAAAAAATTCGTATAAGAAATTTATCAAAAAATAGATTTTGTACATTTACTGCCATATTATTGTTGGTATTATAAGTTGGTTTAAACTTTTGGGGAAAAGCAGTATGACAAAGAATGGACAGAAGAACAATGGAATCATATATTTTGACCCAATAATTTCATTGCTAGGAGTTTATCCTGAGAAAATAATTCAGTAGAAGCAAAAACCCTGTGAAGGAAAAGAGTTCTCTGCAACACTGTCACCATAGGGGGAAGAAAAAGGATGCAATCTGAATGTCCCACAAAAGGATCATGTGGCTACATCGCACAATGAATTAGCCTTCAGTCACTGAGAGAAATAGCTAAGAAAAATGTGTGGCACCATAAAATATGTGATTAGGCATTATTAAAAGAAGCTGAGTTTATAATGGTGCTGTGAGCAACACTATGCAAAACAGGAACATGCATAAAAAGCAAAAACAGCAACAACTGTATTGGGATGACATAGCCAGGATTTTTTCCCAGTGTTACTTGACATTGCTGCATCTCATTTTTAAAGAAAAGGTACACATGAAATCTAAGATCTCCAATGAATATATTATATGCTCGTCTATCATCTCATAAATCTCAAAATAAAGTCATATGAGTGAGAGCTTCACTCCAGGGGCTAGGAAATGGCTTTTAACCAAGATCTATAACGAGTGTGTTGAATGGTTTGAGGTGGATCAGAAGCTGCAGCATGGAGAGGAAAGTCATCGCTCCTTCCAGGAACCGCATTAGCCAGCCGGTATCACTCAGAGCATCAGACACCGCCTCCGGCTTTCCAGAACTCCATATTTGGGTGCAAATATTCTACACAAAGCATGGAAAAGTCAAACCCACCTTCCCATACTGCAAGGTTTTTAATTAGATCCCATGAATTGAATGTGGTCTGGGTTTCACATGAAACACTTTTTTTTCATCTATTTTCTCTCTCAAAACCTGTTGTCAGTGTCTTTTGAGTGCTTTAATCTGGTTTTAGCTTATTTAATTTTATTTTTCACTTCTTATTTTTTATGATACTGACTTTTTATAAAACTGACAGATTACTTCTTGGACATTTGAAAAGGAATTTGTCAGGGTCCGTGACCTAAGCTTTCTTTATAAAAAGGTCCCTGATCTAATTTTTTGATTCAAATAAAGAAAGACAAAGAACTGAGAGAGGCCAAGAGCTGGGCCACCCTTTGCTTGTGCCCAACACTTTTGATTTCAAGATTCCTGAGAGGAGAGATGGCACACACACCCATGCAACCAGCCTGAGTGTAGTCCATTTTATAATGCTCCAATTCTGCAGAAGAACCTCTTCACTTTCCACAAGAAACCTGGGGACCCTGATGCCACAGTTTTAATAAATAGTGGTACCAAAAGCCCTCTGATTGCATTATAAAACCTGTCCTCCACCAGGAACGTTTTTGCTGGCCTCCCCACTGAGACTCCAGGACCTCAAGTGACTTCTGTCCCCAGGTTAATGATAGAATGGCTTCACCTCCTGCAGATTCCTCCATCCCCTCAAAAGCAGGTGTAAGCAGAAAGCAAAAGAAGTGGTTTCCTTTGAGCTCTGGCTCATTAGTCAAAATGAACAGTTTTCCTTCTAAGAGCTTCTCTCTGCTTCTTTGTTACCAAACAATGGGCCTGAAGTACAATGAAGTTAGCACATTTGATGTATTAATAAGGACATGTAGCTCCACTAAAAAATTCATAACCACTAAATTTACATCGTCCTCTGTATTTTGCCTTCTGACAATCATGTGAAAATCTCAAGGATGTCAGGCTGTATGCATCTATTATTTGTCCTGGGCATGTTTCTTTCTGTGAATTATACCCGAACTGGAGGAGGGGCAGTGTAGTTTCAAAACTGCACAGCAAACATGCAAAAGGGAAGCCTGTATCAAACCTACTATTCATTACAAAACAAGCATAACAACAAAAAGTGTAAATCACTTTATAAAACTGCCATAAAATTCCAGTTTGATTTATATACATCGGAATAAAGGGTTGAGAGTTTTAGGGAATATGATGCAGACATGGAGAAGGTGGATTCGATGACAACCAGGAAAAGACATTGTGATATTCTAGATCTTTCTGTGCAATAGAGTTTAGGTTAGCATGTAAATACCTCTCATGAGGCCCAGATTACCCAGTGAGTCCTAAAATAACCACAACCTAGCACACCCTACAAAACTTCCTTCTTTATGAAACATTTCCTTCTCAAAATCACAGCTACTTATCCACAACTACCATTTCTTGGTGACTGAGAAGAAATCTTACCACTCCAGCTATATTATATGAAGACCAAATAAAATGAGCAGGTACAGCATTTTCAACCAGAGTCCCTGAGATTCTATCATGCTGTGACTCCCACTTCATGATCAATATCAGCTATTTTCAGAAAAAAGTTTCTACATAGTTCAGATAAGATTCTTAAGCTATAAGAAGTGATAACAATAATGTTTTTTTGAAAAGTCTGTCATTTTTATCACTGTACTAGAATATGAAAATAATAAATGGAGTCTATATTCTCTTCCATCTTATGGAGTCAAAAAGTTCAAAAGAAACAGTCTTTTTTGGTAAGGAATTTTATCAGGTATGATTTTGCCAACAAAGTTCAAATATGATATTTTGTGTATTTCTATGCATTCACCTCTTTCTCACATATATATATACATATATATACACACATGCACACGACAAAATTTTTTCTGCATCTTTTATTGTCTTCTAAGTAATTAATAAGAATCTCTCTTCTAGTTTTAGCTCTGAAGTCTATTTACTGTATCTCCTTAGATTCAGCAAAGAAGAATCAGTCAAATTCTCTAATTAACTATGTCACAGATATTGCGAGAGCAGAGGATTTTCTTTGACATAGTGTTGTCTATTATTATTACTGCATACATAAAAAATGTTTACTACTGTAACTTTGAGTAAAATAGGACTTTGAAAAAGTTGATTCTCTGGGGGGATAGAAAGTGGGAGGGAAAGAGGAGAGAAACTTCTCATCAGAACTTACAGAAGATGCTTTGATTGGAAGCTAAGACTAGAAATAAGGAACAAGTAGTCCAATTAGATTACCAAATTCTCAACTTAAAGAGAAGTCTTCTGCTAATTATAACAAGAAAAGTTCACGTGCTATGCCTCAGGGAAGATACAAACACTCTTAAAGCCATGTCATGATTAATGGAATTGGGCCCAGGTGCTAACCTTAAGAAACAGGTAACGAAGTCCAGCTTCTCAAACCTTCTAGTGCTATTGCTCAGGAGGGAGGATGGTAATAATTGCATGTGCCCAAGATCCTTGAGGGGTAGTTTGAAATTACCTGCAATAAACTGGATACTTCTTCGTGATTTGTTATTTTAACTTTAAAATGCTTTGTGAATTGCATTTTCCTCCCCATTAATATTACCATATTTATTATAATATAAAATTAATATTTCAAATTGCCATTTGTGCATCCCTAGAATAGTACTGTAGTATAATTATCTGGGTTTAATAAGTGCCAGATATTGAGCGTTCTTTTAACCTTGTCAAACGCACATTCTGATTCTATGAATCCAGGTGGATCCCAGAGTCTACATCTCTAAAAGACTCACAGGTTTTTCCAGTCTGCTAGTAGCAACAAAGCTATAAGACTAGCAGATTGCTTAATGTGACCTCTGACCAGCACCTGAAGGTCTCCTGAAAGCTTGCACCCTCATTAGGATCTAGTGAATCAGAAAGGTGGAGGCCTGGAATCTATGTTTAAACTAGCCATTGAGAAGATTTTGACAGACTAATTAACCAGAGCAGTAAGAATTAAATTAGCTGAGAATAGAGATTATAGGTATTTAGGTCCTTAGAAACAATAATACAGAGATGGATTCAAGATCCAAGCAAATGGCTTAGAACCAAGAAAAGCAGTTTACCAAAAGTGATTCAATAGACCAGAATCAGAGATAAATACATTGTGACCAGGGTGGTTGCAACACAAATACATTTTATATACAGTAACAGAGGGGATAACAAGAAGGTTTATCTAAAAATGAGATTGGGAATCAGGGTCTAAGAGGAAAGTTGACCAGAACAATCCACCTGAGACTCAGACTTCAGATACCTGATTTCAGCATCCCAGCCAGAGAAGATGAGGGTAGTGCTGGAGGTGGGGATCAGGAATATTCCGGCTGAGCCAGGGTGCCAACAGATTGTACTAACCTGGCTACAGAACATTGATGTCTACCTGTTAGTGCTTGTTTTCTGGAAATATTGTGCTCTATGTTCTTTAGCATTTTCATCAGTTTCTTAAGGAAAATTCCCTACTTTTCCATTATTGTCTTTTGTAGAATTTGTATGAACTTCTATATCTTCAGGGAAAAGAGTTATGTCCAAGTCTAGGTGAAAATAGCTATAGAGTGAGTACCAAAGTTGACCGGAGGTCTGGGGAGCCACAGCTCCAAGGTGCCAGCAGGGTCTGTGAAAGTGAGCCATCAGGGAAACTGACTCAGCATCCAGAAGTGTCCCACCTACTCCCAATGTCCCCATGTGTTTTCTTTTTTGCTGTTAAAGCTTCTTACAAGAGATTTAACAGCCTGGAAACTTCTTCAGCCTTGGCCAATTCCCAGTCCAAGAGTCCCAAAATGAATGTGCTATTGATTCTCACAAATTTGGTGCTTTTTGTAAGAATAAAAGTGTGGGTTTGCAATTTTATCATCACACTTCGTATCAAAGAGTGATTGTTGATTTTTGTTCTGCTTGTTCTGCTTGGTATTATGTTTCCTAAGTGACTAAGGATGGCCATTAATTCATAAGCAGTTTTTGTATAAAGTGACCTTGGAGGGGTACCTGGACTGGATACCTTTCCCCCAAGTCCCCACTCCCAATGCCATGGCCTGCTCTGGCTCCAGCTCTTCCTCTACCCTGTCTGCAGGGTATCTTCTCTCCACTGGAATGTGTCAGCTGACCCTGGCCAAGAAAACATGCTGCCCTGTGTGAGTGACCCTGACATTAGGAAAGGCTCCAGAGGGGTCAATACCTAGAAAACATATCAGGTTATGGGGAGACTGTCTTAGTTACAAGGATCAAGTGTTTTATTCCAGTCCTGGTCTGATTGATTCTCTTTCTCTCTCCTCTCTCTCTGTCTCTCTGTCTCTCTGTCTCTCTGTCTCTCTCACTCTCTCTCTCTCTCTGTCTCAATGGGGTCTACTCCATGCCATCAGGGAAAGAAACTACCGCAAAGGGTATCCAAGGACAAAACAGAAATAGTAGGAAGTGCCCATTGAGGAAAGACTATCTCTGAGGTACTTGCATGTTTTTATAAAATGGGAATGTCCTTTGTGCGGGATTTCCAAACTGTCTAAGCCTTTGGCCAGGAGTCCAGTTATCCAAGGTATGACCTCAGACTCTCACCTACAGACCACACGAAGCTCTGGACCTTGGGCCCAATTTTGCTGGGTAGAAGTAGAGCAGCCTGGTTGCTTAGAGAGACAAGGAATAACTTGAACTGAAGCATGAATCAGGCACCCAAAGAAGTTAATTGATTCCATTTGTCAAATACAAATATTATAAAGATAAAAATTGAATTGACACAAATTATTTTATTCTCGTGTTTTTAAAATAAAAACTCGAAAATAGTCAGAATAGAATATACATTTAATAATAATCACACTGTGATTCATACCATGTATTGAATATTGTTAAGGAAAAGACACTGCGCTGGTTGATCTAGCTACATAACATAATGGAAGAGGTGGAGAGAGGACACAGGAAGTATTTGCAAGTCAGTCAGTTACATTGCAATGAAGGAACTGAAACCTATTTATTTCCCATTTTGCTTCACTCCATTGTATTACCAGAACGAGTTTTTGATTAGCAGAGGCTATGGTTGTTCCCTGACCATGGTATTGCGTGGAGGAGCCGCGACTTACCTTCTCAGCAGGAGAGCAGAGCTCCTTATCTGTACCCAATGGTAACAGGTCACACTCCACTCAAAACAGAGCACTGTGAAATAAGGTAAAATGTTGGGTGCTCAGGGAATATGTCCACTTCAGAAATAACAAAACACACTTAAAGAGGTGAAATGAGTTGTCCAAGTTCACTTCAAAAGAAAATGAAACTACAACCCAGATAAGAAGACAGGGAACCTTATGTAGTGTAGGTAGATTGTTTGAAATTTTACAACTACTGCACAGAAATTAGAAACTACTTTGAAACCACTACACAGAAACCAAAAGCATTTTAGGAGCCAAACTGATTTAGCAGTATCCCCATCACTGCTTTGTTAAAACACAAAATACTTGAGACAATCTAGAAGCCCCAAATGACAAGCTGGCCTCAAGAATATAAGTAAATAAATAAAATTGGTGGATATTTTGAAAGGCTCATAGAGGTCTAGTTTAAGGCCCATTACTGCTATATAGTTACTTGTGAGCCTGAATTGCAATGTCACTAAAACAACCATCATGGTACTTTTCATTTAGTAATTGCTTAATAAATGTTATGTATTATAATGTGATTATTAGGAAATATATATTCTATTTCTGAAAAATGAGCTTTTCTTTTGAAAATACAGCAATGAAAATGATATTCATGACTTTCAGGTAAGCAAAATTTTCTTTAAATTTCTTATATAAAATATACCAGCACTCAACCATTAAGAAAAGTATAATAAATTGAAATGCATGAAGAATTAAGAACTAAAGAATCAATAATGAGAAGAAAAGGCAAGAATGGAAGAAGATTTTTATAATACATATACATGACAAAGGACTCTATCCAGACTATATAAAGAACACTTTATATTATGTATCTACTGCTGTAAAACAAATTACCCTGTGTTTTGTGACTTAGAACAAGTAAATTTATTGTTACATCTCTCATTTTCATGGGTCAGGACTTCAGGCACAGCCTCTGGCTCAGGGTCTTGTGAGATTGCAGTGGAGCTATCAGATGGCCTGTGGTTGTCTCGAGGATCAGCTAGGGGAGAATCTCAGTCAGTCACATGGCTGTTGGCAGGCATCAGGGGTTCAAGGGATGTTAGCTGGAGATCAGTAGGCATCTCCATGGGGAAGCTCACAACACAGCATTGACTTCCCCTTAAGTAAAATGAGAGGAAAGAGGGAGGGAGGGAAAAAAATATGAAGAAAGTAGTCATCATCTTTTTATAACTTAATGTTAGAAGCTACATCTCATTATGTTTCTATATTCTGTTGATTAGACATGAGTCTACACTTAGGGAAGAGGCATACAAGAGCATGGATACAGGTGGAAAGGATTACTGACAGTCACTTTAGAGACTACCTACATACTCTTACACATCAATAAGAAAAGACAATCAGCAAAATAAAGAAATGGACAAAGAATTGAACAAGCACTTTGCAAAAGAAATTATCTAAATTGTTAATAAATAGAATAATGTGATTATCCTTCATGAGGAAAATACAAATTAAACCAAGATGAAGTGCTTCTTTATAATCAACAGCATAGCTAATTATAAAGATACAGAATCAAGAAAGTATTTGCAAGTATATGGAACAACTGGAAATCTCATATACGTCTGGTATAAATTTGTGTACTCATGTTAAAAGTTGGCAGTATTTGTCAAAACAAAACTACACATGCTCTATGACCCGGCATCTCCATTCTCAATTAATGCCTACAAAAAACTTTTTATCTGTGCACACCAAAAGATGTGTATACGAATATCCATAGAAGCTTTACTTATAATAAGCCCCAAATTAGAAATCACCCAAATATCCATTAAAAATAAAAATAAGTTGTAATAAGCTTATATACTGATTACAACAGAACAACAAAGGATAAACAATTGTCATACCTTAACAATATAAATGAATCTCATGAAATAATATTTGGCAAAATAGTTCAGAAAGCATACATACTCCATGGTTTTATTTATGTAAATTCAGAAACTGGTCAAATAATTCCATGGTCAGGGAATTTTAGAGAGTAGTTACTTTTCCTGGGACTTAATGACTGGGAAGGGGCACTTTAGGGGAGTCTAGTGACCTGGTAATATTTTATGTGCTTGACCTGGTTATGAGGATCATTAAAGTTGTAAAAATTCAGTATGCTGTATATTTAGGATTTATATACTCTTCTGTATGCATATTATATTCCAACAAAGTTTTTATTTAAAAAAAAATATTAACAAGTTTTATTTTTGCTGTTATTCCAAACAGCAGGTATAAACAAAACTTACTAATTGATAAATATATTGAAAATTGAAATTCTGTCCATTTTCTTATTCCCTATAAGTCTTAAAATCAAGAATTAGTCTTTAATTTAATTCTTGAAAACTAAGTGTTCACTAACATTTTTTACTTTTCTGTTTCCTTTCTTTCCCAAAGAGAGCAATTGAATTGTTCAGCAATTTGGATATCTTTCCCATCTTTAATGAGTCCTCAGAGACCTGCTCTAAATACCGCAGTCTTAAAGTAAGGGATGAAGGAGCGTAAGCAAAATGGAAAAGAATAAAGAGATAAGCAAAATTCCAAAGGAAAGAAAACAGGTATATAAATGTGGGGTGGTATGTATGTATGTTTCATTGAGAAATCAGAAGAAAATGGAAGTGGGTGTCTATTCATAGAAATAAGCATGAATGGAAGAGAAGACAAGAAGCGTCAGAAAATGAGAAATTTAAAAAAGGAAAACATCAAGAGATTTATTAGCAATCTGCTGAAATTTCAGTTATGCTGTCCTGTTAGTACCACCATTTAGGACACTTGTATTGATTATTTTAGCTCTGGAAAATATAGGTCCTGACTGAATTCTAAACTATTCAGTGACAGCTAGTTCTCTTATAATAAATGTTAATGGATAGAATAAAACCATGAAAGTTTTGATAAAATATTTTTCCTATGAAATGTGAGGTAATATAAAAGGATTGACAGTATAACAAAAATTGGAATATATTCAGAATTTTTTGACTTCATAGAACCTGAAATTTGGAATAGACGTTAAAATTCACAGTTACCTCAATAAATATTACATTGAAAAATTAATATAGCCTTACTCTCAGGTTGAATCTTAAGTTCCTTTTCATAACCTTCAAATGGAAGATTCTGGTAGAGAAAGAGTGCAAGTTACAGACTGGATAAATTCAGATATATTTGAGATGATACGTGATCCCAGAGAGTCCATAACTATTTTTTCATTGCTGCCTCCTTTCCTTAACACAGTATGAGACTGATTTTTCCATGAGATTTGATGACCCATGTGTTTTTTAATAGCCTCAACACTGAAGAATTATAAACAAATGTGCATGCATAACTATATTCAGTGCAAATAGGAACTTTAAATATTTTTGTTTTTAAACACTTTAAGTTATAGTCATGGAAGAGTGAATATCTCATTGGTCAAATCAATACTCTTTTATATAGTAAATTACAAAATTATTTAAACCAACACGTCCACCTCCCCTTCTAAACCCTTCCCTCTTTTTCTATCATAAATGTTTATCCCTAGTTTTCAAATAATGGCAATATACAAACATTGAGGAGGAAAGCTAACTTATTATCTTTACTTCTCTTCTTTTCCCAGCTTAGTGAACTACTTCAGAAGATGCATGCTTTTTGCATATATCCAACATATAAAAATCTACCATGTAAACGACTCTAAGTGAAGAGTCATTGTTTATGATTTGATATGATTAGTTTTAAGTTTGAATTAATGCTTGACGTTGAGTGGTAATCTTCGATGGCAGGAAAAAAAATCTTTAGAAAAATACTAGATTGTGCAATAAATACATACCACACTGTATGGTATGATCTAGGTACCACAGTATGCATGTTTCTTAGGTACTGTACATAGTTAAAAGCGAAGTTCTTTTCATATATTAGACTGTGCCAAGAGCTTGCTTCGTACAAATGAAGAAGGTGTACATGCATGAATGCCATATTTGAGTGGAAACCTTTTAACTAGTAGACTGCTGAAATCACGTTAGTATATCCAGAAAACATTCAGTTGGTTGGACTTTTTCTAATAGTTTCCATTTTATCAAAAGCAAAATCAAAGCGATTTTCAGTGCAAAACCAAATTCTAAATAACACCCACTAGAATTAGCAAAGCAACATTTCATCAGAAAATCACCTGCAGAATTAGAATGCAATTTAGAATTACTAATTGGTGTGTTAAATGGATATATTCAGACAGTGCCTAGAGGATGAGTCAACACTTCTGAAAGAAACTTAATTTCAGGATTTCCTGAGTGAGTGCTCCAAATTATAAGCCTACCTACACATTAGTGCATGGGTTAGAAAAGTCACTTCACCCAGACATTTTCTGTGTGCATAATTTAAAAAATAATAAATACTGCTTTGGAAATTGCTCTGGTCTATTTTGCCAAAGTAACACCCTTTCTGGGCACATAGCCACTAGCTATTTACCCTGCTTTCTTTGTGACTATGAAGCCCTGAAACATTGTGTACAATTTTATCAAAGGATTCATTGAGTCAAAGGGTAATCAGGAAGAACATATTGACTATTAAAATTTAGAAAGGTGGGCCTGAGTTTCTTTCTAAGAATATTAGCTTTAGTCTTAATGTACTTTCTACCTCTTGGTTATTTATTTTAATTTAAATCCTATCACTTCACTATCTCAACTGCCATACAACTGTCACTTCATAGCCACGCTCATATGGATATTGCAGCTTTCCTCTAAGTGGTCTCCTTGCCTTCAACTTTGCTCAGTACAGTCCACCCTCCACACAGCAACCTGTATGAAACTTGGAGAGCTACTTAAACAACTGAGTCTCTCAAGGCAGGAGGGGAAAATCTATACCTCCAGCAGGTTTATCTTCTAAGGATAAACATCTGGTCCTTAAAAGATGAGAAGAACATAATATAGTCAACTCAGTACTACAGGGCTTGCTGGTCTCCTTGAAGGACAGTCTATCAGGGGCTCCATGTTGAGATCTATTGCTAACAAATTGGACTTTCAAATGCAGAAGAAGTAAGAGGTTTTGGGGAATGGAAGTTCATGCTTCTAGACTCATCATAGTCTGTTTCTGCCACCATGGCACTCTCTAGTGAATAGAAGCTTTCTGGTGACCTTTAATATCTAAAGCAAACATTTTTATCCTTTGCTCCCACTGTAATTTATTCATCCACATGCTTATTTCCCAGAACTTGTTGTCCTTATCTTCTTGTTCTTTTCTTTCCGGCCACCACCTAGTAATATCTATTTATACCTACCTCAAATCATATCCATTGTGTAATAATTTGTCTATTGGGAACATGATATTGGTTTTGAAAAAATCTGATTTTCCCCTTCTATTGTTCTTCATTCATGTTACTATAATTCAGCCCTTATCCATTTTTGCTATGAGCACATACATACCTTGACCATTTTCCTCTTCCTCTGGAGCTGGTTGTATGAGGCAGGGACATGGCACAGTCACAATGAGTCACATGGGAATTGAGCTACTTGCTCAAGCAATTGACAAGTGTCCTCTTATCTGGTCCTGTTTGGACTTGACCTTGGATGACCCATTTTCATCTTACAATGGACTTTCTGGATCCATTAACTTAAAGACTTGGAGGAAGGTCTGAGAGACCCATTTCACAAAGGGAAGTTCTGTATTTATGATCACTTGGAATCCACTAAGTACAATCTCTACCAGGGTTCAGTGACATACCAATAACGGTTTCCCAAGGCTTGTCAGCTTTTGGTAAGTGTGATGTAATTTTACTTCAGAACCATAGAGGCTGTGTTGTAATTCTAGCGTAGCCTGCCATAAGCTCTGCACTGCACCAACTTTTTATTGACACTTCCCAAATCATAGGATCTTCTCGATTACATGGTCCCAGTGGCAAGACTAAGTGTTTCAGGCCTGGATCAGAAGAAGCTGCCTGGATCAGAAGAAGCTGCCTGGCTTGAAGAAGCTCTTTCCCGCTCTGGATATGATTTAAAGTTGCCAGACTTCTTTATTACCTGGTTCATGGTCTGTAGTTGCTTCTCCAGGTGTCATTGTGTAAGCCTAAAGAGACGTAAAAGACACATTGCTCATGTTGTCATAATTTACTTTTTTTAAGGGATATTTTAGCATGATCCTAAATTCCTAAAAACTTCACTGAATTTTTCATTGAATCTTCAGAGGGTTTGTTTCCCACCCTCTAGGGAACATCTGATTTCCCCAGGTCTTCTGTGTATTGGAGACACCCCTTTCCAGAAGCATGATGTCAATATGATGGTATGATTTGTGGATCATGGGAATGTTTCATATCTCTTCAGACTTTGTCACAACTGAGAGCAGCCCTTGTAAAACTATAAATGAATATAACCCTTCTTACATGAAAAAGAAATGTTTCTGATCCTTTTTCCTAATTAGAATGGAAAGAAAACATCTTCCAAATCAGTTCTCTATGACTGAGGCCTTATTCATATGCTCTTGTCAGTCATATCATAATCGGAACAGCATTTGTTCTTGGTTAAGCCTTTGATAGTCTCAGTCATTCTCTAGGATTTATTTGGTTTTTGTGGGGGTCCAACTGGTGAATTAAATTGGGATGTGGTAGGGATAAAGGATCACCACCCCCTGAATCTTTCAGGTAACTTCTAGCACGCTATGTGTTAGAGAATCCCATTTGATCTTATTATAAAAAATCTTACTTCACAGCCCAGTAACAAAATGTAGAGTTATTTCAACAGTTAAATTTATCAGTTCAAACTATGCACCAGGATTTAGCAATGACATTATCTAAGTTCAGGGATCCAGGGTATTATTTGTGACACTGCTTTAGCTGGGACTCCATTTTTCATGTATGACCTTATTCCTTTAGGCCCTCACTCTAATGAGAACTATAATGATGCTTTCAGTCTGTAGGTATCAATGTCAATTCAAACTTATACTTGCCTTTTCATTGTATCTGCTCTTCACTACAAGTGATAAGAGCCTCTGTATATGCTACCATCACCTCCACTACAGGTACTATAGTTCTCACACTTGACTGTTAAGTGCATGTGGACAGCTCTTGATCTCTCATTATCTTCAACGGGGAGTCAATACACCTAGTGTTAGCCAGCCAGTTCTGTTGTCTTTGTAGGCACTAGTTCTCTCATCAAATATTACATCATGAAACCCACCATAGCCTTTGCCTCCATAGGGACATTTTCAAAGTTCACCACCAGTGAAATATTTAGCAATTGAACTATACCTTGTTCCAGGGACCAAACATGTGCTTCTTACCTGTCAAACTAAAGTGAGATCAACTTCAGGAATGGTGACTTGATAGGACACATTTTCAGGTTGTTCCCCAAAGACACTGAAAAACAAATATAAAAAATCACCTATTTTCCTGAGACAAACATGAAGAAATAAATGGCACTTCAGCTGGAGACAGACTGGCTGACAATTAACAGTGGGTGAGGGTACCAGGCACAGTCCTCAGTTAAGCCCTGTTTTGGATTTGAGATGAAGCTAGGAAGTCTCTGGACATGTGGTGGGGCAGAGGCTAGAGATTTCAAGACAAGCTGTAGAGGTAGGAAGAGGTAGGCCCAGTAGGACTGAGACTTGGAGCCATAGAGGGCTGACTTGGGAGGGGGTGAAAGAACCAGTGCACCAGGAGCTGAGTTGGAGCCCACGTGGTGAAATTGCTATGGGTGCAGCCATAACTGGAAGTTAGGCAAATCAACCCCTCTCACAACCATTTCACGCCAGAGCCTGGGGTCCATTGAGCGGAAATCCTGCCCACTGCATATCTGTCTACCGGAAACCCACCCACCAAAAAAATCCAACCCCAAGATTACACTGAGAAGGCAGCCCCAAACCTCAGTGCAACTCTCTAGTGTCACCTTGTGGATAGAGGCGAAAGTGCAACCTGATTGCCAATCTAGGGCAAGTCAAACCTGTGCAACGCCAGGGAAACCAAACTCTCAAAAGTATTCACAGAATGCCGAATATAGCAAAGGCACAGATAAATATACGTGAAACGATGGATCCTATCAAAAGTCTAGGGGAAAATCAGAGTACAGCAGATGTATATAAATTACCTGAAGAGGAATTTAGGGTAACAGTGATTAACATATTCATGGGAATCCAGAAATCAGTAGAGTCAGTAAATGAGAATGTCAGGAAGTAAAGAAAACTAAAACAAAACATCAAACAGGTAAGAGACACTATAGCTGAATGAAAGAACTCAATAGAGGGGCTCAACAATAGGATGGATAAAACTTCCAACAGAATCAGTGATCTGGAAGGCAGGACAGAGGAACTCAATCAAGCAAACCAACAAAGAGATAAAAAAAATTCAAATAATCGAAGATGGCTTTTGAGACCTCTGGGATAAAATTAAAAAGAACATTTGATCATAGGGGTCCCAGAGGAGGAGAGAGAAATGAGGGCAAAACCATATTTGAAGAAATAATAGATGAGAACTTCCCTAATCTGAAGAAGGAAGCAAGGCACCAGATCTAGGAAGCTCAAAGAGTTCCTAATAAAAGAAACCCAAACAGAAATATTCCTAGACATATCATCATCAAAATGTCAAAAATGCAAGACAAAGATAGACTATTAAAAGCAGCCAAAGAAAAATGTGTCACATACAGAAGAGCCCCCATAAGATTATCAGCAGACTTCTCAAATGAAACTCTACAGGCCAGAAGGGAATGGCATAATATATTCAAAGTGCAGAAAAGAGTTTCAACCTAAGATACTATATCTGAAAAGATTATCACTCAGAACTGAAGGAATGATAAAAATCTTTTATGACAAGCAAAAGTTAAAGGACGTCATCACCACAAAACCAACTTTGCAAAAAATATTAAAGAATGCTCTATAAAGTGTAAAAAAAACACACAGAAAAACAGTAAGACAGCAAATAACAAAAATGGGAAGGACAAGAGGACAATAAACATGTGGATAGTTAGAATGAATGGAAGACTAATATGCTTTCAAATATAATTAGGTAGTAAACATAGACATGTGACTGCTTACTTCAGGTTACCCTCAAGGGAGAAAGTGAAGAAGAAAGCAAAAGGTGAAATCAATCAAAACATAATTGCACCCATTCAACCTAAAAAGAGAAAGAGAACCAAGCCATCATCTGGAGCAACATAAAAAAGTTAAATTATAAAATGACACTATGTAGTTATATGTCAATAATAATCTTAAATGTTAATGGACTGAACTCACCAGTCAAATGATGAAGAGTGGCTGAATGGATTAAAAAGCATAACCCAACCTCCTGCTGCATTTAGGAAACCCACCTTCTTCCAAAAGATAAACAAAGGCTCAAAGTCAATGGCTGGAAGACAATCCTACAGTTGAATGGCAACTTCAAAAGAGGAAAAACAGCTACACTCATATCAAAGACTTCCATCTAAAAAGTATAACAAACGACAGAGATGGACACTATATAATGATTAAAGGATCATCCAGGAGGAAGACATACGCTTATGAACATATAGGCACCAAATGAAGGAACATCAAAATATATCAAGCAAGTATGATTAGACCTGAAGAGAGACATTGACAGTAACACAATATTAGTGTGGGACTTCAACACCCCACTTACTACAATGTACAGATTAACCAGGCAGAAAACTAACACAGAAACAGTCACTTTAAATGATATCTGGAACAGATAGGTCTAATAGACATATAAGTATCATTTCACCCAACGACTACAGATTTCACTTTCTTCTCAAGTGCTCACGGAACATTCTCAAGGATAGATCATATGCTGGGACCCAAAATATCTCTCAGCAAATGTAAAAGATTGAAGCCATACCAAGCATCTTCTCTGATGACAATGGACTAAAACTGGAAAATAATCTCAAAAAGAAAGCTGGAACAATCCAATTCAATTGGAAACTTAGTGATATGCTCCTGAAGGACTCGGGTAAAAGAGGAACTTAAAAAATACCTAGAGACAAATGAGAATGAGGATATGAGCTATCTGAATCTATGGGATGCAGCAAAAGCAGTACTAAGGGAAAAGTTCATCACAGCCCAGGTCTATCACAAAAAAACAAAAAAAAAATCACAAATAAACAACTTATCTCTACATTTGAAACAACTAGAGAAAGAACAATAAAAGCCAAAAATCAGCAGAAGGAGGGAAATCATCAAATTTGGCAGAAATAAAACAGAAAACAAAAAGACAATCCAGAAGATCAATGCAACCAAAAATTAACTGCTTGAAAAATAAAGAAAATTGTCAAGCCATTGGCTAGACTCACAAAGGAAAAAAGGGATAAAACCCTCATAACTAGAATCATAAATGAAAGGAGAGAAATTTCACCAGATAACACAGAAAGTCAAAACATCATAAGGGACTAATATACAGCTCTATACCACCAAAATGGACAACCTTGAAGACATGGACAGATTTCTAGAAAAGTATAGTCTACCAAGACAGAACCCAGAAGAATGGGAAAACTTGAACAGAACAATCACAAGCAAAGAAATTGAAGTAATCAAGGGCTCCCCAATAATAAAAGCCCAGGACCAGATAACTTCTCCAATGAGTTCTACTAAACCTTCAGGGAAGAATTAACACCTATTCTTCTCAAGCTCTAACAAAATACTGAAGAAAAAGGAACTCTCCCAAATACTTTTTATGAGGCTAACATTGCACTGATACTGAAAGCCGACAGAGATGTCACCAAGAAAGAAAACTACAGACCAAAAACTCTAATGAAAATAGATGCAAAAATTCTCAACAAAACATTAGCAAAATAAATTCAACAATGCATCAAAAAGATCATCCATCATGATCAAGTGGGATTCATGCCAGGGATGCAAGGATGCTTTAACATATGTAAATCTATTAATGTCATACCCCATATCTACAAGAGCAAAGAGAAAAACCACACGATCATATCAATAGATGTAGAGACAGTTTTTGATGAGCTCCAACACCCATTTATGATAAAAAACCCTTCATAAAATGGGATTATAAGATTCATACTTCAATATAATAAAGGCCATATATGAAATATTCATAGCCAACATCCTAATCAATGGGAAAAAATTGAAAGCATTTCTTCTTAGGTGAGGAGCAAGGCAAGGTTGTCCACTATCAGCACTGCTGTTTAATATTGTACTGGAGGTCTTAGCCAGAGCAATTACTCAAGAAACAGAAATAAAAGGAATCCGAATTGGAAAGGAAGAAGTAAAACTCTCATTATTTGCAGATGACATGATTATATATATTGAAAATCCCAAAAACTCTATCAAAAATCTTCTAGAACTCATCAACAAATACAGTAAAGTGACAGGCTACAAAATCAATGCAAAAAAATTTGTTGCATTTTTATATGCAAACAACACACTAGAAGAAAATGAAATCACAAAAATCACACCTTTTAAAATAGAAGTTAAACAAATGAAACACCTGGGCATATACATAACAAAGGAAGTAAAAGATCTATAAAACAAAAACTACAAGTCCTTCTTTAAAAAAATAAAGGAGGAAATGGAAAGACATTCCCTGCTCATGGCTGGGAAGAACCAATCTCTTTAAAATGGTCATCTTACCCAAAGCAACATATAAGTTTAATGCAATTCCCATTAAAATTCCATGGGGCTTATTCCAGGAAATAGAACAAAAAATCTTAAAATTTGCATGGAACAACGAAAGATCCCAAATAGCCAAAACAATCATTAGAATAAAGAATGAATCTGGATGGATCACACTTCCAGACTTTGAGCTGTATTACAAAAACATAGTGATCAAAATGGTATCTTAATGGAATAAAACCAGAGGCACAAATCAGTGGAATAGAACTGAATCACCAGAAACTGACCCACTTACATACAGTCAGTTAATCTATGACAAAGGAGCCAAAAGCATACGATGCAAAAATGAAAGTATCTTCAACAAACGGTGTCTGGAAAAGTGGACAGCCACATGCAAAAGAATGAAGCTAGACCACTCTCTTAATACCATTCACAAAAATTAACACAAAATGGATTCCAGACTCAGACGTAAGACCAGAAACCGTAAAGCTCTTAGAGGACAGCATAGGAAAGACTTACCATGACATCAATCATAGAGAATCCTTTGGAAACCAACTCCACCATCAAGGGAAACAAAAAGAAAAATAAACAACTGGGACTACAACAAACTAAGGACCTTCTTCACAATAAAAGAAAATATCACCAAAAACAAAAGTAAACCTACTAAGTGGGAGAAGATATTTGCATTCGAGATTTCTGACTAAGGTTTATTATGTATTATATACAATGAACTCATAAATCTCAATAACAGAAGGACAGGCCATCCAATCAAAAAATGGGAAGAGGAATTGGAGAGACACTTTTCTGAAGAGGATATACGGATGGCCAAAAGACACATGAAATTATTTTCCTACTGGCTAGCCATCAGGGAAATGCATATTAAAACAATAATCACCTTATACCTGAAAGACTGGCTATTATCCTAAATTCTGGAAACAACAAATACTGGTAAGGATTTGGAGAAAAGGTAACACTTTTGCAAAATTGGTGGGAGTGCAAATTGGTACAACCTCTGTGGAGAAGAGTTTGGAGATTCCTCAAAATACTGATAATGGAAATCCCATATGATCCCTCCATTTCACTTCTGAGCATCTACCCAAAAGATACAAAAGCATCCATCTGCAGAGATGTATACATCCCCATGTTTACTGCAACTGTATTCACAATAGCTAAGAACTGGAAATTACCTAAGTGCCCAACATGAGACGAATGGATAAAGAAGATGTGGTACAATGGAATACTACACAGTATTTAGAACAGATGAAACCCTGTCATTTGAATCAGCATGAATGGAACTAGAGGGGATTATGCTAAGTGAAACAAGTCAAAAGAGAAAGATACATACTAGATGACCTCACTTATAGGTGGAATGTGAATAGACAAAACAAAGAAGCAGATGAAACATAACCAACCCTGAAACATTTGCAACAGAACTGAGGTTACCAAAAGGGAATGGAGTGGGATGGGGCAAATGGTGATTGAGCTCAATGGACAATGGGGAAGAACACTTGGTGATTTGGTGGAGGGCATGTTGTATTGAAATATATCTAAGAAATGGGGAATCTATACATAGGAAATTATTTTAAGGTGTAGCTTAATTGTAATTATTGTAATTATTATTACAATAAAAAATATTTTAAAAACCTTAAGTGAGCTACATTTTTCAGACTGTCATGCAGTGTAAGGAAGATTCAGCAAAGATATCAGAATTCTTTGACTTTAAGTTGACCAAAAAAAGTATTCCATGTTGACCAGAAATGAATCTTCTTTAGCATTCCCACTGTACTCAATCCTTGACTGGGGAACATATTGTGGGAGATGTAGTCTTAGTCCAAATTAGGAAATGTACTTCAAAGGACAGCATCTGAGGCCCTGGGTCAATTATACTCTCTGTAGCAGGAGATTCTTAAAGCATATTTTTTACGTCTGACAAATATCTAATCAAAATCCCATCAGGATTTCTTTGTACTTATTAATGAACTGATTTTAAAATATACGTGGAAATATAAAGGACTTAGAATACCTAAAACAAATTGGAAAAAGATTAAAACTGAAGGATTCATGCAATCTAGTTTCAAAACTTATTATAAAGCTATATAACATACATATAAATGAGTAAAACAGTATAGAATTCAGAAATAGATGCATGCATCTATGGCCTGCTGATATTTTTAATGTTCAAATATAAGTAAATGGGAAAGGATATACTTTCAATAAATAATACTGAAACAATTGGATATTGATATATAAAAAATTAACTTAGAACCCTACTTCATATCACATACCTAAATTAACTCAAAAGGTATCATAGATCTAAATTCAAAATTTATAGACAAGTACATGAAATAATATTTATAACCTGTTAGGCAAAGAATTTCTTAGAACATAAACATATGAACTAAAAAAGAAAAAATTGATGAATTTTACTTTATCAAAACAAAAAAAGTTTGCTTTTGAAAATACATTGTTATGAAAAGTAAAAGGCAAGAAACAGATTGGGTGAAAATTTTGCAAAACGTGTCCAGAATATACAGAATTATGCAGAAATTATAAAGATTTCTTATACTTTAGAAACAAGAAGACAAACAGCCCTATTTTAACATGAAAGACAAAGGTTTTGATCAAACACTTTAATAAAGAAGACATAAGGACAAATAACTTGAAAATGTACTTACATCAATATTCATTGGAAAATACAAAATTAAAATCACAGTAATATAATACTACATATGCACTAGAATATAAAATTTTTTTAATTGACTGACAATACAGTATTTCACAAGGATGTAGAACCACTGGAATGCTCATATATTGCTGGTGAAATGTAAAATGGTACTACCAATGTGGAAAAACATGGGCAGCTTTTACATGGTAAAACATACACCTATAAATGTGACCCAATAAATCCATGTCCATCATTTACCCAAGAAAATGGAAAATACACATTCAGATGAAGAATTATAAATTGGGAATAGTATCTTTATTTATAATAACCTAAAATTGAACTCAAGTTAAACTTTGTCATATTTGTGCATTCACACAATGGAATTACTACTTAGCATCGGAAAGAAATGAACTGCTGATATATTCAACAACATAGATAAATCTCAAAAGGAATATGCTGAAAGAGGCTAAATACAGAAGACTGTGATTCTGTGTACATGGGGTTCTAGAAAACAGTAATTAACAAATCTTGCCAGTGTTTCTGTTAGTATGCAGTCTGGTTAACAGCAAATTTTCCTTCATTTGGAGATAATGTCAAAATTTATATCAGAGCCCTTTTGAACTGAAGCCCTGAACAACAGTCTGTCCTATAGTCATCAATCCAGCCCCATGTAGGCTCTGCCCTTCTAGGGAAACATGTCTAACTGGGGTCAGCAAAGGTATATAAAAAGGGAATGAATATTGGCTACTGTATGCCAAGAACTCTTCTGAATGCTCTACATATATTACTCATTTATTTTTCATAAATGCTATGACACTATAGATATGAGCTATATGCTACTGAGATGAAGAAATCGAGGCATGGAGTAGTTCATAACTTGCCCCAGATCATAGATGCTGTTAGAGTCCATGTTCTTAACCATTATGTGATATGTTGAATCATACAAAGTTGCCAACTGTTAAGCATTTATGACCTAAAAAAATTAACAATTTCCTATGACTCAATATAATGGTAAAATTGGCTAAAACTATGTTCGTATGAGCATGAATATATGGAACACTCATTCCTATTGTCACTCAAGAATACACATCAACCTTTTATCTGAATTTGGCAAATGGCGAACTTGTATCTGAGTGCTTTTTGTTTCAGGGCAAAGACATTTTAAAATGCATGTCTCCTTTGTTAAAGGTGGGAGGAAGATTTACACCAGTGATGGTTTCACAGAAGGAAAAATTTTCTAAGGTTTGAAGTGTCAAAGATGGGCTGATGGGCGCTGTGGACAGTGGTGGCAGCTTCCCCCTTGAGAAGCACCCACAGAAGTGGGACATGTGTATCATCCTGCTTGCTTATTGAGGTTTGCCATCGTGGTGCAACACGGCCCATGCAGGAGGGTCACTACTTGGGCACAGACTGTGGTGAGCTTACTCTGCTGGCCACTGTGCAGCAGACACTGGTTTCTATCCCCAGATGTCAACTTGTAGAAATAAAAGGCAAGAATATTCCTGCTTTTGCCAAGCAGGGATGTTTCTTTGCACATTTCCAAAAGTTTTGTAATTTGCATGAAAGATTTAGAAATAATAATGCTATACATTTTAGAAACCCATATTGAGAGGCCTTAAGTTTTGTAACTTGTTTTCAAAAAAAAAGTTCTTTTCTTGTCTCCACAGTTGACTAAATAACTCCAATTTCTCTCTTCCGGACAGAGTCCTTGGAGTTCTTTAGACTTTCGGCTTTGGTGTTTAGCAGTATTAACTTTGTTGTAACTGGGATCTGGATACTGAACACGCCATGTTCTGCATTTTATTGGTTTGTAGTGCTTACCTCTGTGGACACTGATAACAGGGAGGCACCCACAACTGTTCACAGCAGCTGGTCAAGTCTGAAGGCCCTGACGTTAACTAGAAGCCAGAAGCTACAGCCAGATTCTGTACATCAGTTCAGCTGGCTCATCCTAACTAAAAGGGCCATTGCTACAGACAATGCCTGAGAAAAGAAAATCAAACTGTCCTAGAGCTGCACAGACATGGAGCATTTTTTGCAGAAGAGAATTTTTTTCTTCCTTTGCAAACACATCCACATACGGTTCCTCTGAGCCAGGGGAGGATAGCAAGCGTCCCCCATTAGCTGTGAAATTTGGTTTTACTGATTACAGCTTGTAATGATCATTCGGCTCAGTGGATCACATCTTACTTTTCCAAAAGCTATTTTATGTGGTGCTAATGTGTTTGTCCCTCGCTTATTCTGCTCAGTGGGGCATTCAGTGATAAGGATCAGATTGAATGTAATTTCTTTGATTTTCCCTTGATGTTTCCAAAGGGAGGAGAGATTTTCTGCATCCTTTGGAAAGCTCCCTGATGCTGTGGAGAGCTCTGGGACAGCTAGTCTGGAGAGTATCCTGTTTTCAACTCAAACCCTTTGACTGGTCAAGGGGTGCTCAGGATACTCTGAATGGCCAGACCTTTGAAATTATGTCAGTCATGAATCACTTGGCTTGTAGTCTGTTTTCTAGTCCCTCTCAATCTCTGGAGCCTGGGACAGGGTGACATCCATCACTGCCTTCCCAGTCCATTCCTATCAAAGGTGGGTACATCCTTCTCTTTCTGTTCATGACACTTTCTCTCTGTGCTTAGTTTGATCCTGAACAAAAAACAGCACCAGAGAGATTCCCACCCAGCAGAAGTGACCCAGAGCAGGACTGCAAGGCCTGTCTACCCTGGGCCTCCTCATAACACTTTATCTTCCCTAATGACTGGGGAAGTCTCTTCTCCTATCCTGAGGGACTTAGTCCCAAGGTACATGCAAGGTTTCTCCATTTCCCTGGGTCCCTTTACTGCTCCTCCCCAACAGTTTGGAATGATAATTTCTCATTCTCTGGATCAGCTCCCTATTCCAATATCTTATTCAGTCTCTTCTCTTTCAAGTTTTCCCATGCTCAACACCATTGTCTGGGTTTTTATCACAGGAGAAATTTCAAGTGTTCACCAATTAAGAGAGAAAAAGACCTGTGGAAAACTCCTTGCTCTCCCCACAGTCAGGTCAAACAGAGGTCTGAAGAGAAGAAAACAGTAAATATTAAACTAATGACAGCTATCATAATAAAGCCCACAAAGAAGAAATCATTTCTTTGTATGGGTGCATGTGCATATTTAGTTAAAAAAGAAGCTGTCATGCCCCCAAATACCCTACCTCTGCTCGTGTGCAGCTAGCCGCAACTGCAGGATGGGTCTGAAATTACATTCCGTGACAGTGTGCCAATATTTTCAATAACTACATCTGTACACATCCAGAGCACATGAGGAACCATTTACTTTATTCAAAAACTGCAACATATTCAGTCCTGAGTTTCAGTTATTATTGGCATTTGTACATGACTGAACACAGTGACTTAAGCCTCTTGCTCTTGTCATCACACATAATGGACATTTTAAACTGTGTTTTTTACTTTTTTACCTGGGGCTTTTAAAATTTCCTAAAGGGAAAAATCCCAGTGACAGCACCAGAACTTCTGCTAACATATTAGTGCTGTAAAGGAGACAATAGGGAGCAAGAATAAATGAAATAACAAAAGCCAGGTGAGATAATTAAAACCATCTTAATCCCTTCACACTGAGAAAGGGATGCCAGCCCATTTAAATATATATATATATATATATATATATTTAAAACTGTGTAAGCTTCGGGTCTTATTTCATTTCAAATAGGTCTCCCCATCACTGCTTGCTTTACAGATGTGAATCAGTGGAATAAATTAAGTTTTGCTCAAGGCATTTAGTATAATAATCTGCTTCTTGGAGGAGGAAAATAAAGGGGAAAATTAGCAAAAAGCATTCACCCAGGTCTGCAAAGAAATCTGAAGACTTTGAGAAAAGCCCTATGTAACCAAAGCAGCTCTAACATAACTGAGTTTCGACATTATCACTGAACCCTGAAAGGGGAGGAGTAATCACTGTCAAAAATCACTTGAAGTATAAAAGTGAAATGAAGTAGCCATTTTTTGCAGCTGTTATTTGGTGTAGATGGGGAGTTAACAAGTAAAGCACAGTCACAGAATGAGGCTAATGGAGAAGTCCCCAAAGGGGTGTGAGGTCTTCATCATGTCACACTATGGAAATTATTGGTATACTTGTTAATAGCAGAAACTAGAAGATAGAGAACTCTGCTTTGTGGAGACTAGCAGAAGTTGAAAAATTAAATTCTTTTAGTTATTTTGGTTTTCACTAGTTTCAGAACACTGGGATATATTTGGATTTTTTAAATAAAAAATTCAAAAAAAAACAGCTAGATTCTTTTTTCTAAAGGCACATCTGGTCACATTTTCCCAGTGTGAATTCTCAACACCTTCAGGGAAAATTCAAATTCCTTGGAATGATATACATGGTACTAAGTAGATCTCTTACTTTGACTAAATAAGTGAAAAACTAGTCGTAAAGTCCACTAATATGTAGTGGCAAAATAATAAATATGAAAATGAAAAAATATTGATACCACTGTAGTCAGCCCTAAGCCTAAAACAGCTTTCCTTAGTTAAATAGGAGATTAACATGGGCTGCAGAAGTGCTAAGGATGCTCAAGAGCTAATGTGATCATTTCTCTTAATTAATTTTTAAAAACTGACAGAATAGAAAGGACTTCCACACAAGAGTGCATGCTTATCTCACACACGGATACTTGAGCTTCATCAGACCTGTACGTCAGGTCTTCCCGTTGGTTTGGGAAACATCAACTTATGTCATTCCTTCAACTTTTTACTCTTTTTTTGCAAAAGATGACCAATTCCGAGTACAAAATCCACTAGGACATTAAAGCTAATATGAATATACATATATATGTATTCACATTTATGCTCTCTTATTTGAGTGGTAGAAAGGCTTCCTTGAAGAATTGACTAGGGCAGAGATCTGAAGAAGTCATGCCTAAAAAGGAAGTTCATTCCAGTTGGAAAAGAGCATATGCAAAAAGCTTGGATAGGAAAAAACACGGAAGGTGGAAACATAGTGGTAGGAATGAAAAGAAATAAAATTAAATTCATATAAGATAGTTAAGAAACAAAATTCCAAAGAATTTGGTAATTTGGGTTGGATACAAAGATGAAAGAGAAAATGATAAATGTCCCTAGTTTTTATAATTGGGAGGGTGCTACTGCCATTCATACACATACCAAACAATGGACGAAAAGTTGGTGGACAGTTAGGCTGTATTCCTCATTTTCCAGATTTGGCAATGGAAATATGGGTCGTTAGAAGAGCTTTGGAATTTTGGAGACTAATAACATATTGAATTTAGACCTATCGAGATTATTCAGGTAGAAAACTGGATACACAGGCCTGAAATCTGTAGAGGAATGATTTCATCACGGACCCCTGGCAACCTATACACACATGTCATACAAGCAAAGATTTATACCAGAGCTAAGCTGATACTTGGACAGAAGCATTGTGATATTCTAAGAACATGAGAGAATGGGGGCTCTTGGGGAATTGCTCTGAAGCTATTGCCCATCTCCATCTCCCACTTGCCTCCCTCTCTTCTCTGGAAGGCTGTAATGAAACAGTTTCTCAGAAGCTCCAAGGTTCTTTTAAGGTATAAAATTTCTTATCTCTCCCCACCTCTCACCCCCAGAATAGAACCCCAAAATATCAACCCTCTTAGCTGCAATCTAGATTTGGCTCCTCAGAAGTGGGTATTCCATAACTTAAGTTGTTGTCCCTACCACTTTTGTTCAGTGTTGTCTTTTTTATTATGCTGAACAAGAATTTTCAGAACCTAGTACCTGTGGCTGCTTTTATTTCATGTTTTATGTAATAATAAACTGTCATTATCTAAAAGTATTATTATCCTTGTAGGCTGAATTTGTGAAGTCTTGATTTTGCCTTTGGCTTTTGTCAAAATCAAGAAAAGATGCAAGGACAAATAGATTTAGAAGACATAAGCTCATTGATGGTTATTTTTGTTTCTAATGTATAACTCACACATAGCAAAGTGCACAAATCCTAGGATTATGGCTTGATGATACTTTTTTACATATGTATACAGCTGTGTCCACTACACAGTTCATAGCAGATCACCTGCTGACACTACACATCTAGAATTAGCTACTATTTTTATCTCTATTGCCACAGATTAGCTGTGCTTGGTTTTGAAACTTTAGCAAATGGAATCTACAGTGTCTAAGTTCTTGTCTGTATTCTTTTCCTCTACATTGTATCAATTAGGTGCATCCATTTTGTTCCCTATAGAAGTAATTTATTCCCTTTTTTATCTTCCACAATATTTCACTGAAATCAATATATCACAGTTTCCTATCTATTCTACAGTGATGAGTGATGCTTTGCTTCTTTCAGTAGTAAAAAAAAACATCATTGCCCTAAAGATTACAGTATACGTATTTTGATGTACATAACATGCACTGCTGCTGGATCTACGTCTAGGAGTGTAACTGGGTTGGTATATTACTGTTAAAAGGATAGATAGGTGATAGATACGTAATAGATACATAGATCTAGATAAATCCAGGTAAAGCATTGCATTATCTAAAGTAAGGACATGTATCTCTTTACTAAGGCCTATCAAATAATTTCTCCAAAATAATTGCACCAATTTACATTTTTACCAGTTAAATGTACAAGAGTTCCAGTTATTTCACACTCTCTCCAGCACTTGGTATTGTCAGTCTTCTCACTTAAACCAGGCTGTCATGGGTGTGGTGATATGTTATTGTGGTTTTAATTTGTGTTTTCCTAAGGAGTTATTATTTTAAACTCATTTTCATATGCTTTTTTTTATTTGGATATTCCCTTTTGTGAAGTGCCTATTCAACGTCTTTTGCTTATTTTTCAATTTGGTTGTCAATCTTTATCATATATGCCAATCAGTAATCCTCTATACGTAATAGATAGCATTATTTTGTTAGATAGCATCTTCTATTTGATGGTTTGTTTTTTAATGCTCTCATTTGATGAGTAGAAGTTCTCATTTTTAATAAAATACAACTCATTAATTTCTATTTATTAAATTGTTTCCTACTTAAGAAATATTTGCCTACTTGAAAATAGATATTCTCTTATATTTTCTTCCAGAGGAATGATGATTTAATCTTTCATATATAAATCTATAATTGACCTCTAAATTTATTTATGTGTAGGATAAGGAGGTAGGCATCAAAGTTCATTCTTCTCTTGAGTGGATATCCAGGTGTCCTGCATAAATAGACTGTTCTTATCCTCAGAAAGTTATGGTATTGCACTGGTCATAGATCAGGTAACTATATGAGAATGAGTATGCTTCTGGCCCCTCTCTATCCCTTTGTTTTCTGTATATTGTTGTGTATTTGGGTTTGTAGTCAGTTACAGACTTGATAGTGTAAATCTTCCAACTTTTTTTTCTTCAAGACTATTATGGTTGTTTAAATTTCTCCCATTTCCATAAAAAAAGTTAGAATACTCTTGCCAATTACTAAAATGAAGAGCCTCCTACCATTTTAATTTTAATCTATCCAGTTAGATCTTAATTTTGAAGTTATATTTTATATAGACCATTCACTTGATTCTTTTTATATGAATTACAAGCTTTTTTAATATCTTCATTTTCATCTGTTTTTATGTATATTTTCCTATATTTTCTTTAAAATGTTTCATAAGGATTTTATAGCCATTTTCTCAATGCCCTTGCCTGATTCTTTGTGTATCTCCTATTGACTTAACGTTTTCTACTTAGTATAGGTAATATATTCCTGTGTCTTCAGTAGTCCAGTAAATTTTGATAACTTGCTATAGAGTATCTAGTTTAAAAAGTTATAAAAGCTCTAGAATTTCATCATTCATTAGTTTTTCCTTCTGTTTTCCTATTAGATAAGTTAATGACTTAATTACCTCAATACAGTCACATATTTAACTCACACATACGAGTTTTAATATGACAAACTTCACTTTTTATTTAACCATTTTTAAGGGAAAAGAGGGGATAAGTCCTTCTGAATTATTTTATTAAGAGCGTGACATGTTTCTCTCTACAGTCATGGAATACTACAGGGACTTTAGTTCTGTACTTCAAAAATTTTGGATGCAGCTCTTTGGTCTTTTTTTTTCCCCTCTCCAATAACCTACTTCCTCTCCAACTCTGCAATAGCTATGAAATCTAGAAATTAGTAAATTTTTTGAGAAGGAGGCAACCTGGGAATTTTCATTCATCTAGGTAGTTCTAGGGATTGTAAAATTTTCTCTTGAACCCAGGTCCTTGGTTGTCGTTTGCTTGAAATAATACACATGATAAAGTGACATGTCTTAGAACAGTTCTGGTAATCTTGGGGAGACCTGTCTCACCTCAATTGAGAGTTCTATTCTTCTTAATTTAGAATACTACCCAGAATGAGGATTTTTACCAAATATAACCTTTCTGTCAGAGAAATCTACCTATATGACATGGCAAACGTGTCACTAGAGAGCATTTTGCCTGTTATATGAGTTTCCTCCTCCTTTCAGTGAAGCCCCAGGTCTCTGTCCCATTGATTAGCTCAGATTCCAAACCCTTGTTGTTGTTTTTTTGCTCATTTACTTTAGCATTTGCATCCATATAGATTTTCTATACATATGGAATTAAATTAAATTTTCTCTTACTAATTTATCTGATGTTAATTTGATTGCTCAACCAGACCTGAGAAGAATTGAGAGAATTAAGAGAAAATTTCTTCTTCACCCTGAAATGGCCAATCATATCATGAATGATCAATGGGTTAGCGTGCTACTGAAATAAAATGTTACTTGGATTCTGACACAGAAAGTCAGACAAGGACTGAGTCACCACATGTTCCCCTCATAGCCTGGAAAGGCCAAACTGACCAAAACACAGCAGCAGTGGTTCCTACCTATCCATTGATCAGACTTCTCTTTAAAGGAAAGTTGTTGATTTGAATGTCATTGGTTTTATAGATTTAGTTTTTATCTGAAGATTGGTTTCTTTTTAAAGTTACAGGTATTTTAATATTTGTACAATTTTAGTTAAGTTATATTCAGCACTGGAGTCTATGTGATTATTTTACTATCTATACATTATTCTATTTTGAGAAAGAGTTATACAAAGAAGGCCAAATAGGACAGAAGTCTCAGCTGAAGTCTGATGACAGTCGTTTTTACTGGGTCAAGCCTTGCCATTGCACTGGGTTTGCCCAGTGATACTTGAGAGTGAGATCACAGGTCTTTTGAGTCTTTGCTCCAAAATCTGGGAAGGAAGAGATCAGCTTTGCAAATGTTGTTTTGTTCTTGTCTGCTTTAGCTTACTGAAGAAGGGGAATGGGGAAGGAGGAAAGAGATCTGTGTCTTGAGTGCTCTAGGGAATGTGTGTAAAGAATTACAGTCTCTTACAAGCACTGTTAGCTTACTCTGTCTGCAATTGAAGGATGTCAGAATGCAAGATACCCTATACTATCAAGATGGCCCCAACTCAAAGTCGCTTAGAAATTCCGGTTGTAATCTTAAAACGAAACCACCTTCCCTCTTTGAGAACAGTCAGCAGTTTAATTATGCTAAGTACTTTTCACCCCAGGAGGCTTCAGGTTGCTGTATTAACAGAACAGCATTCTTTTAAGGCTTCAGGCAATACATTTAAGAAAGCTGAAAAGTGTCTCACATCAGAAAGCTGAAAGTCTTTGAGGTAATTTCCAAGGATTGCATTTTATAAACTAACTTTCCATCTCAGGCAAAGAGATGCCCAAAGACCCTACCTGTGTCCAAGTGATTGTGGCTTTGCTAAGGTTTCCTAGATAAATATGGGTGGAGACTTTTAAACCAACAGAAACAAACATTTGGTTAAACATGTAAATTCAATTGTTCAAGCTCTAAATTAAATTCAGTAACTACAGAGGGTAGTATCTTAAGCCTCATGCTAATTATACTTGTGAGTTTCAACTCATTAAACTCAGATAATGCTCAGAAAGAAGAAATCTGGCAACAACCAGTCATGCATCTGACCGGTCGTCCCTTCTGTGGCTTTCACCACTATAGTTCTGCATGCTGGCAAAACTAATTCACAACCAGAAAAAAGTAGAGACATCCAGGATGTGGCATTGGAATGTATAGATAAGAACTGGGGGCCAATGTGCACCCTATAAATGTATAGGGATTGCTTTAGTGGTATAAAGAAGCAAATGAGGGCCTCCAAGAAAATACTAGTACTTGAAGGTGATGAAGCATTCTTCACCTCAGGCCATCTCCACCCCCAGGGCAGAAGTCCAAAGCCAAGGAGATTCCATTGCTTATCTCCTTGGAGTGGGCAAACTCTTAGATGGGGCTCTTCTTAGGAAGAAGAGATGAATCTACAATACTGAGTAGTTCAGCACCCTGTTTAATCACTGGAGCCTTGTCACCCCTTTCAGAATTACTTCTCCTTTTTGTTTACTCTCACCCCAACTTTGACCCTTGGTGACTGAGATATCTGATCAGTGCACTCACAGGAAGAGGTTGACAGTATGCTCACAAACTAGGAATGCTAGAATTTTTTAAAGCCCTCATGGGGAGCACAACTGCAGCATAGAGCACACATTGCTGATGCTTACATTTCTCAACTATTAATCAAGGAAATGTGTGAAGAAAGGAAGTCTTTCTTTACAACCTTCAAACCAGTCAGTGGGCCATTCCTACCACTAGGCCAGCCCTAGTCACGGGCATTGGATTTGTTCAAATGAGGTTGATGAGTGACTTTTAAAAAATAGGCTTTATACTAGGTTCTTGCTCTGAAGGAGATAGAGAGAGAGGGAGAGAAGAAGGGAGGGAAGTAAGGAGGGAAGGTTCTTGAGCAGACAGACATCACTTTTAGTCAATGGATTTTGGTTTTTGTCACATCCCTATGTGTTAAAGATGATCGCAGGTTTTGAAGATGGTACTGTGTCACTGTATCAGTTATCAACAGCTGCAAAACAAACCATGCCAAAGCAGAATGACTTAAAGCAATAACCAGTTATTTAACTCATTATTCAGCAGAGCAGTTCTCGTGTGTGCCCATTGATCTCTACTGGGCTGGCTCGTGTCTTTGCTCACTTGGTGAGCTGGTAGGAGGCTGATTTCTATCAGTGACTTCACTCAAATGGTTGATGGTTAGATGTTTGACTGGGGCAACCGAGTGCCTGGGCCATCTGCCTCTCATCATCCATCAGGTTAACCTGGGCACAGGGCTCCAAAAGCAGCAAAAAGGCAGACCAGTATGCAAGCCTTTTCCAAATGTCTGTTTGTGTTGGATTTGTAACTGTCCACTGGACTCAAGCAAATCACCCATCCCATCCCAACTCATTGTCAGAAGAGTCTATCCAAAGGTGTGGATGTGTGTGAATTTTTACTCATTAAACTCAGATAATACTCAGAAGGAGGGCATCTGGTGGCAGCAGTATGGGCCGTTATTGATAATCAACCCAAACCACATATTATACACACAGGGTTGAACAAACAAACAAAAATCAAGAGGCCTCCCCTCAAGCAGGACTTCCTCGACTTTTGAATGTTGTGGACTAGTAACTTTTAATTGCAATAAAGAAGTGAGAGTAAAATATCAGATTGCTGAAATTTTTCTTTAGTTGACTATTAAATAACAAACAGGTAATTTCTATCTACTACCATCATTGTCTCAATAAAAGAAAGGACATTTCAATGCCAAAGTAACAGCAAGATATAGTTTTAGAATACACTATTGCCCTAAATGGAATAAAGTCAGTTGTACAAAACCCATCTATATTACCTTCATTTTTCTCATTTCACGGAAGAGCAATGGAAACTTCAATTAGACTCGCCCTAGTCAGGCAGCTGACATCTCAGGGCTACTGGTCTAGAGAAAGATAATAGGCCACAGCAGAGTTTGCTGCTAAGTAGTCATTAAACATGCATTGAGTGTGCTCGCCAGCACTGTCCTCTAACATGCCGTGAGGAGTGAGAAGTGGCTAGGGCAGAAATCTCCCTCAAGATTCCCAATCTGGAAGTAAAAACTGGCTATTACCATAAACGGTCAAACATTCAGAAAACAGAAATGCTGAGAACAAAAAAGAATTGCAAAAATAATGGAGGTGAGGCTGGAATATAACTGAGATAGCAGCTCAAAAGTGAAAGAGAAGAAACTCATTGCTAATTCATTTCACGTTTAATTCATGAATCTCAGCTTAAATGGAAGCTTCCCAGAATCACCTTGAAAACTGTTCTCTTACCTGTCTCCAGTATTCAGTCTTGTCAGTTTAAGACTCTAGCTCTCCTGGGCAGGAGGGGTCAACTTCTAAGTAGTGAACAGCATTCTACCTAAAGAGACAGCACGGGCTACTGTAGCATCACCATCCCTCAAACATGGCTCATTTGCATTTGCTGATCATACTGAAATGAAGAATAAGAAAACAGAGTTTTTGACTCCATTGCCTTTAAGATTCTTGGTATCATTGTGTAGAAGAGATGCAAGTTGAAATGGCACGCATATGCAAGGAAGTTATAGTTCTTTCTCATTTTGAAATCCTATCCTTATTTTCTCTAGTGATATAGAGAAGACATAAACCCAGAGTGATTTTGCCCAAGGGGGAAGAGTTTCCTAGTCTCTTGCCTGTACTCCTGCTGTTTGGCATGACAGATGGAAGTGGCTCTCACTTGATCATCAGCTCACCAGAAGCTGAAGAGAAATCATTGCCAAATTTTCTTCACTAAGTTGATATCCAGTTAAGATATTCAAATAAGACACTTTCTATAGGAAACCAGCTTTGGGAGAAACTTAATTTTAGAATGACTATCATACAAAAGTACTCAATGCAGAACTGAAACTTCAGATCCCGTTGTTTTTTCCTTTCATAAGTATTCTCTGTCAAGACTTGTCTCTTAACCAAAAGAATGACACAGCAGCCAACTTCCTTCGCTATTTCTAAGAAAACGGTTTTCTGCTACTCAGAATACATTTGATATACAGCACCATCAATTTGTGAGTTAAGAAAGATATAGCAAATTCCAAAGAATGCCTCCTTCATTTTTTACCACAGATTAAAACAAAAACAAAACTGTCTATTGGAACTAGGAGGACCTAGTCCAAGTTTGTCAGTTTTTAGACTAAGAAACTGAGACATTAACATATAATGCAAGGATTAGAATCTAGGTCTTGAGAATGTTCATGGCTGTTCTTTGAAATCTCCCAAAGACTATTATGTTGCTGAGGAAAAAGCTCTGACAAAAAATACATAATGTGTTTCCACTTGTTTCAAAAAATATTCCCCCCAAAAGAAACACTTCTCTCCCAAAACTATGCCAAAAGCAACAACAAAAAAAAGCACACAAAAAAGCCAAGAACAAAAAGTTGTCTGCTTTGAGTCCATTCACATAGAAAAGAGCTTTTCCCATAATAACAAGTTATCAAAACTTAATTCTTAGTATCACTATTTTCAATTCAGAAACTCAGGATTCTACTAGGAAGACAGGTATGAATTTAATCAAAACCTCAACTTTAAAAACAAATCAAAGGGATTTTCCTTTCAAAGCACTCTGCTCCAAGTTGCTTTTCTGTAACCTGGGACATTTATCACTCCTGTGAGTGAAGTTGCCCACCTAGTTAGCTCTTCTAAACCATGACTCTATATCATTTTCAGATAAGCAGAGAATACTTACTGCTAGAGGCTTGAATTAAACATCAAAAGATCACTTAGTGCCTGTCTGCCTTTAGCAAGAATACAGTAGATGCTAACAGATGGCCTTTGTTACTGTTATAAGTGACTAACTTTCAGTGGAGGTCACCATGATCAGAAAGCATAAAAACAGTCTACCTTCCATGATTACCAAACTTCTCCCTCCACAGAGTTCCTATACAATTCAAATCACACTTCAGTTTTAACCCTTATAACACTATATCTAATTATTTCTTTGTAGAAGCACATTCT
Organism: Solenodon paradoxus; assembly: GCA_004363575.1. NCBI lineage: Eukaryota > Metazoa > Chordata > Mammalia > Eulipotyphla > Solenodontidae > Solenodon > Solenodon paradoxus. Next base: position 121,385 of record RJWH01000955.1, read on the forward strand.
TTTAATGAGGATGTCAAATCAGAATTTAAATTCTCATTATATAGAACTTTCACAATGGTGATCAAGTAAAAATGTCCCTCTCAGTTTTAGGAGTGTCCAGTTTCCCTACCTTTGTCTATAATTATTGTATAGCAACTTAGGTATATGGAAAATATGTATGGATCTGTGAGACCCAAGGGCTACTTAGGCATGAAGGTGTATTGAACGAGTATGAGTGCTCTAATGTGAGTGTATTTTTTTAATACTGACAAGAAATATTAGTCATTTCTCTCTGTGAGTTCATTGCCTTTCTCTCAGTGTCATCTCTAGCAATGATTCAAGGGAACTTAAATTTCTTTTGGAGATTTGTCTATCAGTTTCAAAACCCAGAATTATCTAAGGATTCTCCTTTGCAAACCAATCAAGATTCACTACATTCTGCAGCAGAGCAATGTTTACTATACAATTGCATTCAGAAACAAAGTTTTCCAGCATCTCAGTCACATTTCTCAATTATAATGATTTCAGTGGATCATTCCCATGATTGAGAAAGATTGAAATAACAGAACATCTTCTCCCCCATTAATAGGTTTCTGTCAGGTTGATAATCCTCTCCTTTTACCATTTGTCACTCCAGCTCCCAACATTCCTTGCAGAGGGTCGATGATATAAAGTAGAAAAATGTCTCATTGACCATTGTGACGATACCTCAAATTGTACTGTCTAGAAATTCAGAGATCTTTTAACATTTTAAGAGATCAGTTAGGTAATATGAGTTAAACCACAGACTTAGCACTGTGTCAGAATGTGGATTACACACAAGGGCGATAACCGAGAAGTGGGAAGAATAATGAGAACATAGAGGTTTTTCATAAAGAGATAAGGAAGCTATAAAGGCGTGTGCAGTGCAGTGAGTAGGGATAGGATGTCTGGAATGGCCCTGAAGAACAATTTTCCAAATGAGGAAAATACTACTGGGTTAAGAACATGAATGGGAACTGGGCCTTGAAAGAGTTTTTTATATGATCCTGTGTTTCCTTATGCTCTTTTAGTAGAAAGAAAATTGATAGAATAAGTAAATTAGCCAAGCATCTTTCTGTCAGCAAAAAACAAGAAACAACAACAACAAAAAAAAACATGTCTCAGTCAGCAAGACACTCAGGAACACAAGAATAGTAAAGAGGAACAACTCATAGAGATTTGACATTTTTGCTAAGAGGAACTGAAGTGGGGTTTGGCAGGGAATTTGTACAGTGGGCAAAAAGTGAAGTCTTGGGTGAGGTTGTGAACAGTGAAAAATAGAGACCCACTGAGTCTGCATTTAGAAAGACTTTGGGACTATTACCTGCCAGGGGACTTTGAGGGCAGTTTGTCACCAGCATAAATAACCAAACCTTTGAAGATCTTCATTGGCTCAACTGTCCTCCTAATAGGCCTCTGAAAGAGGTAAACAAAGCTTCTGGTTGGTCTGAGTTGCTGAAGAATCAGAGAAGGCAGCCTGCTCATGAGATCACTGCTCTTCCTCTCTCCCTCCCTCCCTCCATTCAGAACCTGGGTGAGCCTGGCAGGAGAAGCGTCTACAACTGGCTCATCCTTGATGCTTGAACCAAAAGGCTCAAGTTCTCTCAGTCCAATTCTCATATCACACAGGATCAAGAAATAAAATAACAAACTCATCCACACCAAGGAACAACTACCTGAAAGTTATTTAATTTTCAGATACATTCTGATATCATTTAATTCTCAGATACATTTCTGATATCATAAAGACACTGGTCACATTCTTGGCTAGCGTGGGATTCATTATTGAAATAACACACCATTTTGAGGAACTGTATTTTCCATCACCTGAAAATTGCCTAGTCTGGGGAAGATACCTAGTCCCAGATCCAATGGGTCATATTAATGATTATGACGGTTTTTGTTCTTTACAGTATCCACATTTTTATTTTAAGAAAGCCCTCCCTTTTTCTAGAATGTCGATCTTCTGGTTAGTGTCTTTCTCCTCTTTTTGTTTTCTAAGGCAAATTTTTCTTGTAAATCTGGTAGAGTGAGAGTGCTCATAGGTGGGGCTTTCAAAAGCATGAAACAGTTCCTCCCACATCCCATGGGATCTTTTTTACCTCTGGTAGAGTCAGCTTCTGGGTAGTTACTTTGCCTTTAGAAGACACTGTCAGGGGACAACTATGTCACTTAGAAGGGGTGAATACTGATCCAATCACAACTATCACTATTGGTACTTAACCTAGTTTCTCAAATGAGTTGGTAAGTTCATGGAAATGTTCATAACAGTTCCTAATGTTTGAGGGATATTTCTTAGTTTGCATACAATTTTATAAATATTATTTTAGCTGATCTTTACAACTCAAGCAACATGGTTTCTCTTTGTTGACGAGAAATCTAATACTCAAAATTGTAATGAAGTTAATATGTAGCAGCCAGGATTAAAACCCAGGGTCTCGACTCAGTATACCTCTCCATATGTATTATACACAGGTGAGTGTGGGAAAATGTGGAAGGAAATAGAAAGGAGTAAGGGAATCTGGGGCCTGAGAGTCAGTAGGGATAGGAAGAAACAATACTGGGTGCCTGATCTTCAGGGAGGGTGTGTCAGGAAAGGGGATGCTAAACTAGCAAAGGGGATGCTAAACTAGCAATTAGGGAAGGAGTAGTGGCCAATATTAGGAGCCACATGAAAGATTATCACACACCAAAATGTAAGTCACCAAAGAGAATTTGCAGAAAACCTTCTAGCATATTGGACTTAAAGGAAGTTGATATAAGAAAGAGGCTTCTGAACGGGGAATACAAGATCTCTCCTTGACTTGACTCCATATGTGACTTAACCTCCCTGTCCTCAGGGTTTTCAGTTATAAAACAGAAGAATTGATTTAGATCATCCTCTGTTCCCTGAGAGGTCTCAAATAGCTGCAACTCTGATGAGTGTCCATGTACTATGTGGGGTGAAGGAGACAGACACCCAGAGACACTGAGGCTAATGGGGGCCACAAGTTAGTCTTCACCAGTTACGTGCTTCATGTTTTGCCTCTAGCCAGTCTGGTGGGGATTAGACTCTGACAGTTAGAGCTGGAGAAGCGATCTCAACAATGTTTGGATGACATCAGTGATGGAAAGGAACAATTTGATAAATGGCATTAAATTTAAACCATTTTTTAAAGTGAAGTATCTTTGTTAGCCTTGTCCACATACTTCAATGAACAATACAAAGATAAAGGGAATTCTGAGAACATGAATTAGGAGTTGTCTTGAAACCCCAGGGAATTTGTCTGTCTGAGGCTCTGTGTGGGGCTGAGATACTTCTACATTCATCTAACCTTCCATCGGCACCTTTGACCAACACTAAAAGCCCGTTACCAAGAAGGGAGTGAGAATAATTTCTCTCTATTAGTACTTTATCCTTCCCAAATGTGGTGCTAGCCATTGGGAGTTGTAATTGCAGACATCACCCAAGGACTACGGGTATAAATTTCACAAAGGGCAAGACCTTCCATTATGAGTGGGAAGATGGCTTTAATTTAAAAAAAAAAAATCAATATATTGTTTCCAATCATTAGAATCCCATGTCAGTGGCAAAAATCAATGTTTTTCATATTAAAACACTTACATTTACACTTAGATGTTATATTACACATGAGTCATTGAGGGGGAGCTGGAGGGGGTGCCAGAGACCCAGTGTGGGGCCAGCCCTGACCATTTTGAGAATGGACTCTTTTGAGGATCTGTCCTCAAGAAAACTATCAACTAAGAAATTCTATTCAGCACCAGAGATTTGATATTCCGGAGGTGGAAAGGTCTTCTCATCTTGACAAATTCTCTCCTCATTCTTTCAAATTCTCAAATGAAAACAAAGAGAAAAAGTGGAATCTCCTTTTAAAAATTGGGAGTATTTTCATTTGCAGCGATTTTTCTTACTCTGCCAAGATGGCAAATTTTTACCACAGGGTTCAATCAACAAACACCAGGGGATTCTAATGGTTAAAAACAAACAAACAAACAAACAGTTCCACTTTTAAAATAGAATCTATCTAGTCACGCAAGAAATTGCCTTTGATGTTAGTCAGTGGCAAGAGTTTGATTCTCTCCTCTCCTATCTTGTGAGCAGCAAACAGACAAGGCTGATCTTACTGCAGAGCGTCACATATTACTGAAATGGACTCTTGACAGCATTAAATTCCCAGAGGTGCTATTCCATTCCCCACACAACATAATAGTAATGATCTTATGAAGAAATTTTGCTTTTATGGAAACTGTTTATTTCTAAGAGCATTCTAATGTCAGACTAAGTACAAAGCTTCCCTAATAAAGAAGTAAAAGAAAACAAGGATCCTAATTAAAAACATTGTTTAAGGAGACACTTGTGAGATAAAAGAAAATCACACTTTACTTGAAAAACTTAATCATGTATATTGCTAAAAAGCACTGCAGATTATTCAAGCCAATTTCCCTGGCTCCATTTCTTGTCATTATTTATACTCTTCAAGCCCAATTCTTCTGGACCTGGGTTCCTTTATCTCCAGTGCAGCAGTTACCCACTTTGAGTCAGTGTGAATCTGCTCTCCAAAGGATAGCTGGAGGAATACCTAGCCTGCTTGTTTCCGTTCCTGAAAAGTTTGTGTTTGGAGTGGTAGAATAGTCTTGTTGTCTGTCACATGCTTCCCTGTTCAATTTCTCTGTAGGACCAGAGTTGACATGCCTGGGTATGACCTATACACTCATCAGTTAGGGTAATGAAAGGTTTTTCTTCGCATTTTGGGAAGTCATGGTACTGGTTTCAAAAGCTCATGTATTTTCTACTTCTTGATATTTTGCTTACCTATGGGAACTAGACTCTCCCAAAATTATTCCTTGCTACTGACATGAACCTGTCGTCAGTCCGACTGGATTTGAATACCATCATCCCATTCTATGACCTTGAGAAGTAGCTTTACCTCCCTGTGCTTTATCACTTCTTCTGTAATTTGGGATAATCCTACTGCCTATCTAATAAGGTTTGTGTGTGTGTGTGTGTGTGTGTGTGTGTGTGCATGTGTGTGTGTGAGAGAGACAGCTCATCAAATTCATGAAAAAAAGCCTGTATCAGATCAGTGCTAATATTATCCTCATGTGACAGAGGAGGAAATTGAGGGTCAGTGAGCTAAGCAAATTGTCCAACACAGAGGCTACATGAAGGCTCTTTATGAATTTGGCAACAGTACAGTGTCACCATATAGAAAAGTTGCAGTACCCACTATCATAATTACTTTAGATCCTCCCAGGGACATTTTAAAATAGTGTACAGAAAAGTAGCTATAGATAGAAACCAAGGGAGTATTTGCAGCTGGTAGAAGAGAGATGAGAATGATCATTAGAAAGAACCTAACAATAGGCATTTACAGCTTATTTACTGTGTGCTGGTCACCATTTTAAGTGTTTCACATGTTCGTAACCCATTTCTTCTACATAACAATGCTGTGATGTAGGGGTGCATTGTATCTAGCATTGCTAGATAAGATGACTGAGTAAGGAAGTTTTGAAAATCTCTCAAGGGTACATAGCTGTCTGATAAAGTAACTATGTCAGTAGCCTGGATCCAGAGCCCATGACCTTAAGCATCATCACACTAAGCTTCTGTCCACAGGTGATCAATAGGCAGAGACAGAGGGCTAGGAGAATAACAACACCATCATAAGGCCAAGGAGTGCCTGAGTGGTCGAGGCTGCTAAATTACTTTATATGGATGATGGTCCTGTGACTTCTATCAAGGCCAGCAGCCCACCCTTGTCATGCCTAACCAGAGCATCAGGATATGTATACTCAGCACCAACTCTTTCCCCTCTCCCCTGTCATCTGCTGGGGCCTCTCATTGCTTGAACCCAACTGTAGCCAGAGGACAAGAAAGCCTATTGAAGCAACCAGTAAAGTCCCAATTTCCAACATGAAGAGGAGGGAATATGAGAAATTTAAAAGAGTACGCAGAAGATACACAGCAGTGAATCTGAAATTTAAGTAAAATCAGGACCAAAACAATACTACTATACTTAGCTCAAATACTCAAATATTACTCAAATACTACTGGAAACTCTGTTGAGAACATTTTTCAGCAGAGGTTTGCAATGCATGGGAGAAGCCCAAGGGCCATGGAGCAAATAGTAAATAGAAAGCAAAAAAAGTGTAGTAAGTAAGCAAAGGGTTTTCAAGAAAAAGTGATATGCAGAGAAATAGTGAAAAAGAAAAGGAGGGTTTCAGAGGGAGCGAGGAGAGGAAAGGTTGAAACACAGACAATGGAGGAGGTCCTTGGGAAGATGAAGGAACTAGATTTAGAATATCTCTTGCACTGATATGGAAAGGAAGAAGAATCCATTTGATGCAGATATGTTTTTCTGGGGACCAGGAAGCACATGTTGTCATAGTCATTTTCTTCTATGAAACTTGAAATAAGGTCATCACCCAGGATTGATGGGGAAAGCATTCTGGAAAGAGTGTAGTAAACAGCAGGAATCTCATAAGAAATTAATCACAATTAAATAGAAGGATTACCTGGTCCAGGTAGGAGAAGACGGATTTACAAAAACATGAATTTGCTGCTATGTGTTTCCTTCTGGATATGAGAAGGGGAGGCCGAGAGTTGGTTTGGTATTTTCCCAGTCTGGGGCAGTAGAAATAAAGAGAGCAAAGTAAATGAAGATGGTGGCGAGAAGTGGCATGATAAATATATACTGGATTCTAGAAGGAACAGAGAGAGAGAAAAATTTGAGGTTAATTAGAGAAAATAGGTAAGATAACACGGAAAATTTGGGGAGAGGAAAGCACACATTTTACCAAAGTCCTGATAAGAGATGATAGTTGGCAGGACAAAAGTTCATGATTACAAAATGGGATATTAGAATATGCAATTTGAAGTGATAACTTCGTGAGTGGGGCCATGAGTAATCACTTTATTTTAATCTATTTCAACAGCTTGTCCGTGCTGCAAATGAAGATTGAGTGAAAAACATCGGCACAGCATCATCTTCTCCAGGCACAGAGGTCTACGAATGGCACTAAGCCCACAATATTTAGAGACACCCTAAGAGCCCCTAGAATTTCACAGTGGCTGAGTGGAGATCACAGCTGGGAAAGTCAAGGCAGTGTGGGGACAGAGATGCATGAGCTATGTTCAGGAGACACTTAAATCTGCTGAAATATCTTCAGGATGATGGCATCTCATCCAGAGGCTATATACTTATGCTTATGTCCAGGTTGCCCTCACAATTCAACATGGGCTTCCTCAAATCAGATACCATAAAGAGTCAGGCAAATTAGATCCACTGCCTATGCTTGCTTGCAGGGTTTGCTAGCTCTGGGCAGCATTGCACTTGGAAGCAGGGCCTGAGCTTTCTTAGAAACTGTTTAATAACTTCAATCTGTATTTTCATTCTCAAAATAAAAAGAAAGACTTTTGCATGACAGGGTTTGACCATGTCTCAACTCGGAGCTTACAAAAAACAACTTATTCTAGAGTATTTGGGTTGTCACCACTTATTTAAAGTTTCCTTTTCTTTTGAGAAGTTCATGGGAGAAATGATCAAAACATTTCTTTAATTAGAAGAAACCTAAAATAAAAGAGGGGATCAAGATTTAATTTCTGTATTTTTTTGTTTTGCAAAATGTATACTCAATACTCAATGCAGTTGGGCAGCTCTGGGAAGAAATTAATAAACAGAGGGTGGGAGAGATGGTGAGGCGGAAGGAAGAGGCTGTTCCCAAGCTGGGATTTGTTTGCCAAGTTTCAACAAAGAGCAAAGCTTAGTTCTGTGGGAGAAACCCTTGAGAGACAGGGTTTAGAATAGTAATGCAAAGAGAAACCCCAAAAGAGGCAAGTTGAGGAGACATTTCTCTAATGCAGTTCATCCTCAACAGGTGCTGGCAACATCTGTAATGAGACTATCCATGATAAAAAGCTTCTCATACCTTAATCCACACTATATTACATTCACAAACACATTGCCGTCTTTTTCTATCCTCTTCCCCTGAGATGCAGAAATAAATAATGTACTATTAAATCCACATCTCTGCTTTCTGCCTAATAACATTAAAAGTAAAAAAAAATCTTTCACAATTAAATTATTCTTAGGAGAAATGCAAATGATAAACATAAAGACATATTTGGCATGATCTAAAAGACCTTATATAATCAACCAAACTAATCTTAAGAAATCTAAAGATTATATATTTAGTGGGGACTGTGAAAGCAACAAATAAATGAGGAATCTTCATTTAATTCAAATGGTATTGTTTTCGTGAAAGTGCCCCTATATGGGAAATGGACAATATCTTCCTGAGAGGTGTACACAACAGCATCAGAGCCTGACTTCATTCATTCTTTCATTCATTCACTCATTCATTCATTCAGTTTCCCTATGAGTATGTACTAATCATCTACTATGTGCAAAAATTGGAAATCTATAAAAACTCAAGTATTCACTATGTGTCACATATGTATATGGTCTGTGACAAAGGTGGCTAGTAATTGGATATTTTCCAGTCTTCCCACCTTAATTTGCCTACCATTAACAGAGGTCTAGTGTAAAATCAGTTGGCATAGCTCACAATGTATCTGAGGGTAGAGCTTTATAACCTGGCACACAGCTGCTCCCCATAAATAGAATTTGAGCGTATTGAATTTCATGGTGCTGTTTCTTTTGGCCTATAGAAGATATTCATGGTTGTAGCTTCCTTTTATTTTTGATGCAATCACTCATGCATTCATCAAATACATGTCCCTCAACTACCAAGCACCAGAAAATTCTTGGTGCTAATGATATAAAGATGAATGGGATAGTCTTTCCTTAAAGGAGCATATCCTATAGTGAAAGACAGGAAGATATGTACATCTCTACACAAACTGTTCCAGGTGCGAGCATTAACTGGACACAGCGTAACCCAGGGGACAAAAGACTTTGGGAAGGCCAGGACAGTTTCAGGAGATGCCTCATCAAGTTCCTGACTCTTGCACTGAATTTGAGTGACAGTGGATATGTTGGGGAAGAAAAGAGAAAAACATTTTAGGTAAAGTTAGTTGCAGGAACTATGGCAGAGATATGCAAAGAGACAGTCTGGCATTCTTGGGAATTATGTTTATTTGACTAAGTAGATGGGTCTAGAATGGTTGGAGGAGGACTAGAGTAGTGTGGGACAGAATAAGCCCAAGGAGATGGCATTGTAAGGTAGGAGCCAGTGGTAAAAGGCAACGCTTGTCTAGAGAGAGGCAATTCCTCTCTACTACAATAGGTAGAGAGCCCTTTATCTATGATATAATATTTGAGAACGTCTCAAAAATAAATATAGATTTAGAAAGAAATATGGAGAACTAAAGAGATGATTCTGAGATTTTTAAGCAATTCTAAAATTTATTGATTAAATAAATTTAAATATTTCAAGAAATTGCTAAAATAAAAGGCTTATAATTTCAAAATAATTGACCTGACAATTTTATTCTGCAAATTAGAGTTTATTGTATTTACCAAATAAACATGTTTTTTTTTAAATTAGAGGTTGATTTTAGTGTAACAAGTCATACAGAAAATAGTTTCTGAATGTTAAAGGATTTCAAGAAATGTACCCTGAAGAATACATGAAGTGATATAAATCTCATCTATCTCTGTGAGAGAAAATATATAAATCATATGTCTATACATATCCACTAATCTATTTTTACAATCATTGGTCTCCTTTTAATACTAGTGATGCTACCACAAACTGCCAAAACAAGAAAGTTTTATAGCTCAAGCCCAGTTTGCCAAAAAAAAGCGAAAACAAAAACACAAATATAGATTAAGCATGAGTCAAGCAAGTTTTCTTTTATGTATCATACACAGGAAAAGTACATGGAACTCCTATCCTCAATACATACACACACATTTAGTGATAGAACTGTAATTTGTATCACTTTCTATGCTTCAATATCCATATGTACTTGATACATTTCAGATCTGCATAATGTATAAACATTTTGGAATGCCAAGAAAATGACACAGATTTGATTCAATATTTTGTCCATTATGGCTTCCTACATGAATCTCTGCTAGTAAATCCAAGAGTGTTTCATATTGGGTGCGTCGCTGTGAATCAGGCAGTTGAGATGGCTGTGTGTGGACTATGTAAAGACCAAGGACCCAAGTTTGAGACAGCATGGGGGTGAGGGAACCAGATGAAATTAAACGCATAAAAATGCTTCTTCCTTCCGCTTTTCTTCTCCCTTCCTCCCTCCCTCCCCACCTCCCTCTCTTCCTTCCTTTAAAAAAAAAAAAAAAAAAAAAGTCCTTTTAGATCAAAGCTTCCCAATTTAGTGGGACATACATGCACTTACATTTTTTAAAATGTTCTTTATATCTTTTTTAAATACATACCTTCAAAAAACTCTGAACATGGCATCTGAAACGGGCCTCAGAGTTACCAGGTCTGTGACATACACCAACTGGCCAGCTGACTTTTGATTGAGTCTAAAGCCTAAAACTTTATGCTTAGTGAATTGAAGACAAAGGATAACCTAATTTATTTCCGCTGAACTGAAATTGCAGCTATTGTAGATCTTTTCTAAAATACTAAACAACCTCTTCTAGCAGATAAATTTACTTACGTAACCTGAGAGAACATTTTGTGGTTAATTCATTTGATCAAGTCTATTGGCAGACAGTGCTGATGAAAATCAGATCATGGGATGAATGCTCTTATTCATTATTAGAAAGGAAGAAAACAGAGATACCAGTCTTAAGTTTTCCCAAGCTACAGTCACATTTTCTTGCATTTATCAACATCTTTGGTATTATTTGTATTAGACGCAACTGGATCTGGGGATTACATAGCACGTGCATACATAATACATAGTACACACAGGCATTCATGCATACACAAACACATACATGCATACATACATGAAAATTCTTAGGCTCAAACCTAGATGCCCCAAACAGAATATCTGGAGGTAGGACCCTGGAATATGGACTTAAAGTTTTCCAGAAGGTTAATTTGCACACTAAAGATTGAAGGCACCCACTCATGGTTTCTAGAGAATATTCTAGATATTCAGACATACTTGTTTTTTTTGCTAAAATTGGGATCTTGCCTGCAGAAACCAATGCAGTCCACTTCACTGGATATTTGGAGACCTTACTATACTTCCTACTCCACAGTACACATGCACCTACCTACCATCCAGTTCTCCCAGTGTGTTATCATCCAATCTCCTACTAATAAAACAACATTTTTACTCCTCTGACCATTTAAAAAATATGCCACACTGTTGATCTCCTTCCATTCAAATGGTCCTCCATCAACTTTTCAGTAATTACAAGTTGTCAGGCTTAATGTCCTAAAATGAGGTGGTGCATTTATCAAAGTAACAGGATGTTTGTGAGGATAATTAATTAAGATTTGGAGAGTGACTGCAGAAAAGTTTTGTATCAGAATTCAGTATTATTGTTTATTTGTGAACTAAATTTGAGAACGTGCTCCATCATAGGGAAAAGTTATAAACATCCATTTAATTCCTCAGGGTGCTTGAGAGTAAAACCTGGCTATAAGAGAGGAAGGAATTACCACAGTCTTTAATAAAATAACCACCAGCATGGAGATGAAATAAGACTATATTAGCTCCAGGTGGAAGGTTATCTGAAGAATTAAATGGATCTGTTGCTGATGTACTCATGGCTGTCACAGCAGAAAAACAGAACTCAACACCCGTAGCCCCCATTTTCCCTTAAGACTTTAGCATGAAAGCCCAGAAACACCAAATACGTGAAGATGTCAGTGACAATAAATATTTTTTTCAGTTAATGGCCTTCATGAAAACATAGATTTTTAAGCTAAGGCAATTATCTAATTTCAACTCAGCACCTGCTAATTTCTAATTCATTAACTTAAGGAAATGGACATCCGGTGCAATACTGGCCTCCTGACAATAGAGCTGAGTCTTGGCAAGGATTTATTTTCAACAACACCAGGACAAAAAGCATGAAATATTTTTGAGGAATAATAAAAAATGGATTAAAGGGAATAGAAATAATTTATCATGTGCAGATGTGCAAAAAGAAAAGATGGTGGCTTTTGCAGTCAGTTTTTATGAAAACAACATTATGGTAAGGGAGTCTTACCCAACCACCAGTTTGAAACAACAGGGACCTAACGTGTGATGAACTATCAGGTGTACTAGCTTTCATAAAAATCACATCATCAAAGGAATAGTCAGTAAATTTCCCTCTTGGGACTAACCAACCGCAGACCTTGCAACCTTGATGAGAAGGGAAAGTGAGAAAAATCTAGCAGTTCTTTGTTGAAATCCAAAGGCTTTGTGCATGTCAGTGCCTCTCTAAAGACATTCTCAGCTGTTGAAAGACTTGAAAGCCCTCTACAAGTTCTACTCTGTAGGAAAAGATGAAAAAGGGAAGTCCAAGAAAAGATGAAAATGAATTGAGTTTTGATTTTCAGTTTCTAGAATCTTCCAAGAGGAAAGTACTTCCATAAAATACTTGAGGGTACTTTCCTGCATCTGAGAAATAAATGAATTATCCAATGAGTCCTACTTTCATAAGGGGCTAATGCATTTTATTCAGGATTTTTTAAAGTTGTTTTGGAAAGATTTATAATGAAAATATATTTTTCCTATTTTGTGACTTGCTTCTCACACTTTGAAAGGTGTCCTCTGGAGAATAATTTGTTATCTTTTTGTTTTTAGTATGTTTCTGTCCTGTTTAAAAAATATTTCCATTCCTTTAGGTCATGAAAATACCTTCTATTATCTTCTAAGAGCACCACTGTTTTGGCTTTACACTAGGTCAGCAATTCGCTTGGTACTGATTATTTCCCAATATGGATATTCATTTGTCATAGGATTATTTAATAAAAACATAGTTCTTTCTAAATGACTCTACAGGTTCACCTTTACACTAAAGTAAATCTCCTGCATGTGGTTCTGTCTCTGAATTTTCTATTCTGTTCTTCTGATCTAACTGCCTGTCTTTGTATCACTACCACACTGTTTTGTCTGCTGTAGTTACCAATAAGTCTTGACAGCTGGTAGAATAAATTCTCTTCCTTCCACTCCCCTCCTTTTTCCTCTCCTCCATCCTCCTCCTAGAACATCCTGATATAAGTTTTTGTTTTTTGCTTTTCCATATAATTTTATAAAAATTTTGCCAAATTCCAGAAAAAGGAGGGAAAAAATCAATTGGTATTGTATTGCATTTAGAGAACAGTTTGGGGCAGAATATCCATCTTTGCAATGTTAATCATGAATACCTGAATATTCTCGTGTCTCTAGGCATTATTTGATTCTTCCTAATTATATGCTATGGTTTTCTACATAGAGGCACTGAACATTTTTTGTTAGATAAATACCTGTGTCCTTAGATAATGTGATACTATTAGATGCAGAATATGTTAAATATTCAGAATATATTCTTTGAAAAACTCAAAATGAAAAAGACATAAAGCCCAGTAGAAAACTAGTCAAAATCCTTGAAGAGTACTTGATATAAAAGGATACTCAAATGGTGAATAAAATCATAGAAGGCACTCTCATCTCATTAGTCACAAGAAATGCCAATTAGAGCTGCAGTGAAATACCATCCCCACCCCCAAATTGTAAAATTAAAAGGATTGACAACAGCAAATGTTGGTAAGAATGTAAATCAAAGGTAACCTCTCACACCGAGTGTGAAACTGCTTTGGAAACAGTTTGGTACTTTTTCCTTACGTTGATGATGCTTACTCTCAATGACCAAACAGTTCTACTTTAAAGGATGCTCCAGAGAAATTTGTGCTTTTGTCCTCCAGATTACATATACAGGAACAGTCACAGAGACATTTTCATAATAACCCAACACTGGAAAAAACCTCAGTTATCTGTGGACAGAAGAATGGATAAATAAACTGGAGTAAATTCCTTGAATGACTTATACCAGACTTAAAATGAACAATGTATGAGTTCACGAAAAAGACAGGTACATCTCAGAACACAGTGTTGATCGCAAGAGCCAGACAGAAAGTAATAAATACTGTATGATTCCATTTAGAACAAATCTAAAAACAAGTGAGGTGCTAATTACCACAAAAATCAGTCTGGAAGCTGGAGGAACATGGGACTTGCAGGAGAACCAGATGGCTCCTAGGGGTGACAATAATCTCTTTATTGAACTGGGTAATGATCACAGGGATATTTATGCTAAAATAGTTGATTAAAATATACATTTATGTCTTAAGTAATTTTCTACCGGTGACTATATTATAAAATATTGATAATAAATACAATTTTACAATATAATTTTAAACATATAGAAAATCACACACACATTGCACCTCATTCTTTAAAGTTGTTGGCATGTTATTTCAAATCTTCAATTGATCTTTATCATTTTAATAACTTTTGAATAACCTTTAAAATGCAAACCTCTTGATTATAATAGTTTTGAAAAATTGTGTGTTCAGCACCACTGTATATATGCAGATATGGACATATATACATACATATGTTTATTCATATGTGTGTGTATCAACATATATTTAATTATAAAATAATCCCATAAAAATACTGCTTTTTGCAAGAACTTTAGCAAATAGATACTTTTGCTAATGAGACTTTCTCCAAGAAAGTGCATATGTCCAATTATATTTTATTTTACATTTTCAGTTGGTACTCATCTGGTTTTTTAATTTATGAACATTTGTATTACATGAAATTAATCTCCCATAAAGCTGTTAGATAACTACTTTTTTGGTGGTTAAGATAAAACTTCTATGGCTTTCATAAATAACAACAACAATAGCAACAAGATTAAAAGAAATATACAGGCTACCTGAATTTGGAACATATTTTCTCCTTTGTAGTGTGTGGAGACCACACTGTTTTATTCACCATAACACGTCTCTTGTAATGTATCTCAGATTCACTGAAGTAATTACTCACTAGGTAGTGTTACTGAAAATAATGATTGATTGCTAGATGATGCTTTAGTAGATTCTCAGTAGCCAGTTAGTGATGAAAGAAAGGAGAAAGAAGAAAGAGATAGAACAGAATGAAAATAAAGAAGTATAGGAAGAATAAAAGAAATGAAAGTTAAAATCAAAGCATTAATCACTTCATGATGGCACACCCTCAGAGAGTAGTGGTTTGGTCAGCTGCCTTTGGCTGGCACAATGCATGTACATCCTAAGGATCCTGTTCATAACTTGGGACTAGAAGCAATAGTCAAGATGAACAACTAAATGGAGTCAAAGTGCTTCCTCTTCCTCTCTCTTTCTGCCTACCTGCCTCTGCTTGCCTTCATTCCTGCCTGCACCTTTCCTTCAAAAATTTTTTTAAAGGAATCAATGCATGCAACAGCAAATGAATGAAAGTGGGCAAATGGAATGAATAAATAAAACATGATGGATAGCTAAATAAAAGAATAACCTACTTAAAATCAATGGATAAATGAATAAATGTCTAAAGAAAATGTACAAAAATAGGTGCACCCTAGTGACTTATCAGATAAGGACACTGGACACAGTCCACATACATGCCAAAGACCCAGGTTTGAGACCCAGGATTTGGGGTAAAATCACAGTGAACAAATAAATAAGAAAAACAAAGGTTTCTTTCTCCTCTCTCTCACTTCTTGCCTACCTCTCTTGCTTCTTCATTCCTGCCTGCACCTTTCCTTAAAAGAAAAAAAGAAAATGGAATAAAGAAAATACATAAGAATAGAAGTGAATGGGTGCACAAAATGGATAGATGAATAAAATGAGTGAAATAACAGAATGAGTAAATGGAGAAATGAAGAGGAACAAAGTAAGAGAATGACAGAATACATGAATGAAAAATGAGTGAATATTTGGAAGAATCAGAGATTAGTATAATGCCTTCATTTTACAGAGGTTGAAAAAAGGGGTTAAGGAGAATAAATGATTTGCTTCTGATGGTGACAGCAACTAGAAGCTAGATTTGCTGAATATGAATCTTGTACACCTTTCATGAATTTAGCATGGTTTATTTTGACTTTCTCTGAGCAGAACCTGAGACCAGGATTTTGCTCATGTAGTTTATTTTGGAAATCATCCCAAGGAGCAGGAGAAAGGATCAGGGAGAATAAGACTGTTAAGTAGAAGAATCCAATACCTGGGGCAAGGCGTGGGGTCGGAGAGGGGTTGGTAGCTTCAGATTCTGAGTCTACACCAAGTAGAGTGATCCCCAGGCATGTTGGAGGACCCCCACAAACAAAATGAAAAGGAAGCTGTGCTTGGGCTGATAGTAGAAAATGAATTAACTGAATTGAACGGTCTACCTTGAGGTGGGTAAAGTCAGAGATGAGGTTGTGAAATGTTGTATTGTGAGTCACGCAACTAGAACCATCCAGGGCATTTAAGAGCACTGATTTGCTTTAGAAGTGCTCTAGAAGGTGTTACAGAAATATTAGGAAAAGGAGGATAACTAAACAAGCATGATTCAGTTGTGTGCCTAAAGTGTAATAGGAAGAAACATTAAGGAAATAGAATAACTATGTCCCCTGTTGAAAATTGCTTTAGCACTGAAAATAATGTATACATTTTATAAGTGAAGGAGAAGGGAAAAATATTTTCCTTTATCATCTTAAATTTAGTAGCTGAGTCCTATAAATTGAAATGCCCCTTCCACTAGAAACCTTCTTCTCCTTTATTCCTTAACTCATGAATAAGCATCCTCAACAATCCAAAACCTTGCAATCTTCACTTTTTCCCTTGTCTAGCTGTTCCAATCTACATCTTAATCACCTTGCCCAGTTGTACATATCTCTCCTTCGACTACTCTAATTTAGGCTTCAGAGAGATTTTCAGGTAACTTGCACCCAAGCACTTTGTTCCTAACCAAACCCAACCATTTTACATATGATCCTTCATTTGTTTCCTCCATTCTGTTTTACAAGACACCTTTGCCTATTAGGATGAACTTTTACCACCTCTCCTACTTTGGAAACTACACTATGATCCCCTGGTTGCCGGTTTTCATACATACTCATTCATGTGAATGGAATGTTGCTTTTCCTTTCTCCTCCTGGATATACTCGAAGCTTCTCCAGAGATTATTTTTCTGTTGCACAGTAATTAGAGAGTAAATCCCACAAGTCTGCAAACAGTGTCAAGAAACATTACATACTCCATAGTCTTAAAAAAAATCCAACCATATTTGTGATTCATTACAGATTGGGATTGCCTGCAGGATGGAGAGATGAGCATCTTTTCTTCCTGAAAGATTTCTGAGCTATTAAACCTCAGACCACTCTGGGGCTGTTAGGTATATGGCGAAGAATTAGGTGAGAGTTTTCTTGAAAGAGTTTACATGGAAACTCAATTATTTGGACATGCAGATGAGCAGAGAGAGAGAGATATCTCCAAACATTTGAAGATTTCCGAGGCAGCAAGCTCACCAGTGTATAGCAAGAAAAGGATTTAAGACAGAATTGTAGGATAATGGCCCTTGGAAGAGGAGCAAGGCATTCCCATTTCAATTCTCAAAGGTCATTGGAGAAAGTAAACTTTACAGGTTTTGTAGTCCCACATAAAGGATTTTGGAAATAAGAGAAGATGGTAGTAGAAGTGAGACCTGGTTAGTGTGCAGGTGAGAAGGTCAGAGCACAACCTGCTATCAGGTGAAGAGCTACAACTGCCCCTTCCTCTGGGAGTTTTCAGTACAGAGAATAAAACTGAGCATTACTACAACAAACAAACAGAAATGCTGTGCTTGCCACTTAAAATGGAGACCTCCATTTCAACAGAAATGGGGGCTGATGAAACAAAGCATATCCAGAGACATTTCCTGAATACCATTGTTATAAATATGACAGCAGCTTTAAAAAACAACACCCATCCCATTATCACCCTTTCCCATCTACTTCCCAACCTTTGAGAGAGAATGGAGATATGGGTGCATATTTTCTATGCCAGACTGGGTACTAAGGTCGGAGGAGAGAAGAAAGTACAAATGAGGTTGCTCTTCATTACTCACACCCCCTCTCCAACTTCCTGTTAAACCTATACTTGAGGAAAGGGAGATGCTGAGATTTGAAAGAGTTCAAACTTGGCATATCCAGCTGTATGAGCTCAAAATATTTTTAAATTATATAGTAAGCTCTACATAAAATAATATGAAAGTTATCATTTTAACTATTTCAGTGGCATTAAGTAGATTCACATTATTGTATAATCATTATTAGACCTTTATCATTATTCCAAACCAAATTTCTCTACCCTCTAAACAATTATAGCAGGTCCTTGAATAATGTCATTTTCTTTGTTTCCTTCAGTTATGTTTCCTTATTAACAATGATGAAACAAAAACAAAAGCAAATAAAACAAAAACAAAAACACACAATAGATGCTGGACCAAAGCCCTGATGGTGTGGGCTTTCTCTGGGTGCTCTGATTCTCTCCCACCTCCGGAATATGTCCAGGTTAGGTCCACTGGTGTGTCTTATTTCCCTGTCGGAGTGAGTGTGAGTGAGATTGTGATGTGCCCTGTGTTGGAAGGGCATCCTGTCCAGGGCTGGGTCCTGCCCTGTGCCCTGAGCTACCTCCTGGGGTAGGTTTGAGTCACCTGAGATCTGAACTATTACAAGTGGATTAAAAAACAGATAAATGAATACAAATTGCTGTTGAATATTAGAAGTTGTTTTAATCTTTATTTAGAAGTTCAGTAATGCCTTTGTGACTAGAAATATACCATAGGTACTTAACTCTTATTTATAGCAAATTTGTCTATGTTAAACTGACTATATGTTGTTAGAGTTTGCAAGAATCTGTGGGCAGCATTAAGTGAGGACTTGTTGCACTCCCTATTTGCCTCTTCCCCGACTCTGGTAACCTCTATTCTACTGTCTGTTTCTATGAATTTACATACTCTAGGTATTGCACATAAGTGGAATCATAAAATATTTGTCCTTTTGTGGTCTGACTTATTTCATTTAGTATGTTTTCAAGGTTCATTCATGTTGGATTTTGTATCAACCTCATTCTTTTTTAAGGTTGAATAATTTTATAGAGGAGGTATATTTAGATAGATGATATATATATATTTATGTGTGTGTATATATCACATTTTGTTTATTCATTCATCTTTTGTGGACTTTTGGGTTACTATCAACTTTTGGTGAATAATGCTACTATCAGTATTGGTGTACATTCTTACTTTTAATGATTTGGCATATAAATTAGCATTATAATTACTGAATTCTATGATAATTCTGTTTAAATTTTTGAGGAATTGTTAAAATGCTTCCTATAGTGGCTATACCATTTTATATTCCTAAATGCAAAAGGGTCCCCAAATTTTCACATTTTTACTGACACTTTAGCTTCCTTTTTCTAGATAACAATCATCCTAATGGTAGCAAAGACGATCTCCACGACCAAACTTCATTTGGGCTATTCTGGGTGCTCTTTCAATTAGGCCTCATCCTTAGTCCTGTCTTTGGCCTGGCTTGTCAAATCCATTTGTAGCAAGAGTCCTATGTCAGTTTAGCAAGACTCCTTCTATCCTTGATCTCTGATCAAGATCTTCACCCCTCATCTTTGATGTTTAAGTCTTTGACTGGCCTCCAGAAATAAGAACCCTAGTAGATCCATTTAACAGTAATCTCCCTACCCTTGAGGTCTCCTCTCAGTAAGTTTGCATCCACTGACCTCCATATTAGCTTGTTGACTCACAAATCCCCAAGTCATTTCTGTATTTCGGGTTGAGTCAAATCTCACTCCCCTATTGCAATAATCTATAAACCTATCACAATAATCCTAAATAAAATCTTCCTTACAATTTAAAAAACATCAGAATATTTTTTTCTTACCAATGCATGCAAAATGGTTTTGATTTAAATTATCCTAGTGGCTATTGATAGCAATGATGGACTTTTAATATCTGAAAGTATACGGAAATACGGTATCTACCTTGAATTTAAGGAACAAGAGATTTTTAACGGAACAAAGTTGAAGTCAATTTGTTTTTCAAAAACGATCTGCTTCTCATCAGGTGAGACTTCTAAATAAATAAGTTCTACTGCAAAGCTCCCCTCTCCCAATCTTCAGGGAACTGCCCTACAGAGACACACGTCTCTTCCTTCTTTCATTCTCAAAGCTAACTACTTACCTCTCCAACTCCTCTAATTTCCAGGTAGTCCGTGTTTGAATTAAATTTTAAAAGCCAGGACTGTTAACTATTCTCTGAAAGTAAAGGAAGCCTAGGTTCTTCAGCACTCAACTAACCTCTTAAGATATGGACACACAGAAAGAAAATAGAAGGCAAGGAGATACACAGTGAAAGCACTTCTTCCTGAGTCCATTCCTGAGCCCAAATCTGAAAGCATTCTTTTCATTTTCATCCAACTAAGAGCTTCTACCCCTGGCTAGAAGAATGACTGGGGAGAAGGGACTGCTGAGGACATCCTGAAGAGGAAGGAATTCTTACAGTATTGATGATAAAGATGTGAATGATCCGCCAAGAAAACAGAGCAATGTTGGATCTGGATTTGCAGACTTAAGAACTCCCTCCAAAGCAAACTACTTCACTATCCCCTATGGAGCTAATGTCTGAGAAGTGGCGCTGGCCTTTCTTGAATTGTATTAATTATGTTCTTAAGCCCTGTGCACATTGCAGAATCATCTTTTTCCATTTGAGTTAATGAAACCAGTTTAGTACAAGTATGCTGTCTTTCAGCAGAATATTAGCCTGGGCACACTGTGTAGGTAACAGAAATCTGGAGACTGGTTTTCCTGGGTTATGACTGCAATATGTTCTGGGATGCCTGCTTTGCAATTTTTCTTTCCTATGAGTGTGATCCATTTCCCTCTGCCTGAGCTGGGTGTGCAGGGAATTGTCACACTTTCTGATGGTGTGTTATCCATCACTAGGGAGCTGCAAATTCATTCTCAAAGTCTCAGTACTGAGACTTATACTTATTATCACTCGGAAAGTTTCAGTGAAAATGATCCTTTGGAAGTGGTCGACTGCTTCCTGATTGACCTGAACTTCTGACAGCCTGGACCTCCTTTCCTCATGACCTGCAGGCAGCAGAAGAGAAAGTGCCTTCTCTCACCTCTTGGCGCTTTGTAGAGGGTCCCCACTCCTAAGAACCAAAATTCTTCCACATTCTCCTGACCTTGCAGTGTGGAAAGCAACTGCCCCAAACTATTCAAATAGGGCCAGTGGCAATTTTGCTTCCCTGATATTTTCAAGCACTTAGAATGCCTTTGTGAGGCTTAGAGAAAACCATGTCCTCTAGACAGCGCAATTGCAACTAGCTACCTCCCCCCGCCCCAACTTTTTTTTTTTTTTTTTTGCACTGCAAACCTTATTGTCACTGAAAGCTGTGGGGGATACAATCCACACACCTATTCCTAGTGGCCTTTCCCACAAGGACAAGTCACAGAATGCGACAGGCAAAGTTAGGCATTAGTGTTTATAAGCTCCCTATTCTCTGTTCCATTTCCGCAGGGCTATAGTGGTAGAAGGAGATAACCCAATGAAGTAAATTCACATTAAGGTAAAAATGGCTATTAATAGTTTAATGTACTATGTCCCAGGTGATTTACCTTTATTGAGAAACTCTTGCAAATATTCAAATGTTTATGACCAGAAAAGAAAAAAAGAAATTCAAAATGAAGTATTTCACAGAAGGGTCAGTAAATGAGGGAATTCTCTCCAGTCAAAGCAGGAACATATCAGCTGCCTCAGTTCACCAAGATATGGGATTTAGAATTGGTTTTGCTATCATACAGTCCTGGACACCAAGGTGACTCAAAATACTACAACTTTTCCCTCTTTTACCTGCTTTCGACCTTGTCGATCTATGCTTAGTTTCATTGTCTGGATTTTAGAGTTTTGGTTAGATTTATTTGCTTTGTTTTGCTCTGATATGTAGCCATATTTCTCTCAGAAGGTAGAGTTTTTTTACTCTATAACTCTTATTGCTGACTCCAGTTGTGAGGGGACCACCTCTTTTCCATTCCAGATCTTTACGTTCTGACCCATTTAAAAGGGGCCTGCATTCACTCAACTTAATATTGGCTGGCTTCCCTCAGGGGCCCAACTTAAATCTTGGCTAATTTCTGATCTCTTTGCACTGTCTATCTCAATTTATTCCTCTTCCACATACGTCTCCGGATGTCCCAGTATTCCAAATCTGCCTAAATTTGCATCAAATAAGTCGTAAAATGGTTCCACAAATCAAATACATTTTGGATTAAATACCAGGATAGTTTCAATCACTGCACAAAAATGTATGAGCATCATCTCATTTATCTTTGCAACAATTTGGGTGATACAAATAGAATAGGCATTGCTGTTCCAGATAAGAAATAATTATAGATAAGAAAACAGAGTTTCAGTGTGACCTGCCCAGAATACACTGCTGGCCAGTGATAGAACTGAAATGGGAACTTTGATCTCCTGGCTTTTGTCTCAATGTCTAAACTTTATTATGTGTTACATACCAGACTTCTCTCATTGGCCATCAAGGTTGATTTTAATCTAAAGAGATTGTTCCCATGGAGAGCATGGCACACCGAACTACTTGCTCCATTGGCTAAAAAATACTTCAAGAATTCTTCCAACTTCACAAAATGGAATTGCTAATGAAGGTAGCAATTTCCAGAAAACATAGGAGGTGCTTTGTTAGCAGATGGTTTGGAGAAAGCCTGCAGTGGCCCATGTTTGTGGTTCCTGATGAAATGCCTCACCACCCTCAACTTGTAATCCAGTGAGTGGTCCACAGTCACTGACTGCACAGTTCTCCCAAAGGATAGGATAGAGCACTCTGGGCTAACACACATTTTTAAAATCATTGATTGTACCTGCAAAAAGGGAAGCAGCAATTCAACATGATGGGTAAAAATTCGAATGTTGCAGAGAATAGAATTTATTTTTCTCTGTTTCCATTTCAAGTCTCAAAATGAATGTGATCATTTTAGGATTCTTTGTTGTTTTTTTTGTCAAACTTTATCTTATATTACCCAGTGAAGTTTACATTAGGTACCATCAAATATATTTTCTGAAAGACCAGTTAATAAATAACTTAGTTTTTGAAACCGTAAGATTATTCAAATGACTCCAATAAAACTTTATTTACAAAATAGATGGGAACCACATTTGGCCTGGGGACATAGTTTACCAACCCCTGGTTAGATTGGTAATGTTTGTGCATTTTTATAATTTAAAAAAGTTACAGCATTCATTTATCTGCAAGGACAGTCTTATAAACTCTTTTCATACTTCGTCAAAACCATGAATTCAAGCATAAGGGTCTCGCTAGAAATGAAAGTTCAGCAATGCCAACAAGAAGCACATGTACAGAATTTGGAAATGACTACTCTGCTTCCAAATAAATTATGTCTGAGTAAGAGGGTATGCCTTCATTTAAGGTGCAATTGAAAGAAACAATTTGTTTTATGTAAGAATTTTATTTTATTTATCTATTTTTTTAAGGAAAGGTGCAGGCAGGAATAAAGGCAAATAGGCAAGCAGGCAGAAAAAGAGAGGAGAAAGGAGCTCTTTATTTATTTTATTTAGTTGTTCATCTTGGTTGCTCCGCTTGACCCGAGGGAGCTAATGAGGATCCTTGGACTGCATGTGGAACACAGCAGTCAAAGCCAGTTGACCAAATTGCTACTCCACCAGGATAACTATGTAAGAATATTAGAATGTGAGCAACTTCATCTTTTATAGGAAAAGTTAAATAATTTTTATTCTCTGAGAAACATAGACGCTTTATCTAACAAAGAAACACATGCAATTTATAAATTTGGTTACTTTTCCCAAATAAATATTAGCTCAATTCCATCTATATTATATACTAAATCAGAATTAAAATATAAATAAATCTGCATGTTACATTTATATATATGTGAACATCTAAGAATATATATATCTACATATATAGATATATAGCTATGTAACATATATCCATATATATAACATATGTTACATGTATGTATGTATGTGTGTATAGCTAAGGAGGGATTCATCTTAGCTGACAGCCTCTCCTTAGCTGCTTGTGGAAATTCTGCTTTGCAACAATACGTAGTGAGTGGGGTCTGGACAGTTCTTCGCATTTTCATCTCCTGTAACTGACAGGAACCTGACCTCTAAAGTGCCCCTTATATTGCCTCCCAGAAGTGAGAGACATTACTAATGGGAATATGTTACTCAGGTAAATGGTGTCAGACATGAACCCGTTTGAGAAGCTCTGCACTAAAGCAGTCAGCCCCTGTGTGTCGATGATAATGAACGGGCTTCCTGGTCTTGGGCTCCACCACGGAGGCTCACACTCAGAGCACACTCAGCGGCACAGCCTCTCTTCTCACTCTCACATGCCTAGTGACCATATCTAAATGTAGGCGTGAAAAAGGAAACATTAGAAAAAGCACCATGCTCAACTTCCCAAAGGCTGCCAACCTTTCCTGTGTCAGACAGTGAAAATAGTGAAGTAAGTGAATGAAGGCAAAAGGTCTGCAATGCACAAGTGGCTCTGAGTGAACTCCAAATGAAATGAAACATGGCAGAAAGATGAGAATCCTGAAAGGACACCTCTAATCAAGTCAGCATGCCTTCCTTAAACTCTCTGTCACAAAGCAAACAGAACGGAGTCCCGGATTGGAAGGTTGTTCATCCCCTTCTCTGGCATTAGTCAGCGGAGCATTCTGACCCCCTACAAATTTACTAAGTCTATAAAGGCATCCTGAAGTTAAGCTCTTCCCTAGACTAGATTCAATTTAAGCCCCAGTTCTATGCATTTAATTAACTATCTCTGCAAGAATTTGAAGCACTGAAATGGATTGCATATGCTTGGTATTTTTGCAGGCATATAAATCACATTATTTTCAGCAGGGAGGTGTCCCTTTCTGATTTCACTGGTGGTAGTTTAGGCAAGTTCTTCATGTAAATGTACATCTTGAAGCAGGAGGAAAAGGGCCAGTCTCTCCAGTTCCTTGAAAGGTTTTCAGCGGTCTTCATTGAAATAAATGTACTGGAAACAGCAGAAGAAGAAACCGGCACAAAGGCGATAACGTTTGCATAAAGAAGTCATTAGGAAGGTATGCCAATGGAACAATTGTGTGATGTTGCATAACAAATGCACACTTTCCTTTAGTTATTTTAAAGAGTCAGTTTATCTAGTAGTTTTTTGCATTTAAAGAGCATGATGCTGAATGATTCTCCATTCCTGAGATGCCAGCAGTTCTTGAAAGAGCATTCACAGAATGATTAAAAGCATAATAAAAGAGTAAATCCCAATGTAATATTTATCCAGCTGAATTTTCAGCTTAATACATTTAAACCCATCCCCCCAATTTGTGCAATCACAGCTTAATAAAGGACATATTTTAAATGTAAGTTGTTTAAAAACATTGAGAAAACCCAGAAACAGAAACTGCCCCCACCCCTCCAATGCCTCCAAGATGGAGATTACCTAGACAAGAAACTAAGTGGAACTTTCTAGGTGCTGCCAAGTCTCTCTCAAGGGCTGCTGAAAGGGCTCCACCTCAATGGAGTCTGTGAGAGGGCTAACCTCAGTCCACAGCTCACACAACACTAAATGCAAATGCCCAGTAAGTATATGGAAAATGCAGCCTCACAAGTAATCAAAAGCGCAGATCAAAAGGAGAGATATTTCTCTTATCTATTAAACTAGCAAAAAGTCGATGGTCCCTTGACTGATTTTGCTTTCAGATTGTATGCTGCCCTACTTAGAGCCTCATCTAAGACATGCACAGGGGTCTGCATAACTGAGAAAGCCTGTGACACATGGAGTCTTTTTCCACAAAAAAACAAGAGCCTCCATCCTTTGCAGCCCACTGGCTACCTCTCCCAGGGTGGATTCAATCCCTCCCACCACTATCTCACATTTACCTTCTTGCCAGCTCTTAGAATTTTGGAGTATGCCATCTTTAGGGCCCTGAACCTGTCTGCAGGTTGCCTGGAATTCTGTTTCCTACCATCTTCACAGGCTTCCTTTCATTCCATTCTAGGTTCCCATGTCATTTACTATCTAAACCAGTTAGATAGCACCTTGCCCAAAATAGCATCACCCACAAGCCCTTTAGCCAGTCTTTCTCAAAGGACTTACCACTGCCAACAGCAAAACTGCTGAGTTATTTATTTATTTATTTATTTACATCTGTTTTCTCATAGGATGTGAGTGTCTTGAGGACAGGAAATTCTTTTGTTGCTGTTTCTGGCTGTAGCTCAAGTGCCCAGAAGAATACCTAGCGCACCAGTAGCTATATACTTACGGAATGAATTTAAATGGTATGAATTGAGGTCACAGGTCACCAAGGCTGTTCTTGTGTTCACATTCAAGGGTGGTGGAGAGAGGTCAGCATGATCAAGCATGATCTAGCAACATTAATAAGACTGTTTTTGAAGTGTATGTCCTTTGACGCTGTTCACCATTTTTAGAAGCTTACATTCAAGAAATTATTGGGAATATGGGTGAAGATTTACATATGAAGATATTCGAAGAATTGTTCATTATCACAGTGGCAAATAAAAAAGACTGGAAGACTAGCAATAGTCATGATGTAGAAGCACTACCACTCAGCCAGCAGTTGTTAAGCACTGGGTAAGATGTGAAGTGCTTTAAATATTCTAGGAACTAGTTATGTCCAATTTGCAGAGGACACTGAAGTAATTTGCCCAAGGCATCATACAATAAAGTTAGAGAATTGCAAATTGAGTTCTTGCTGTCCAACCTAAGCTAAGAAATAATAAACTACCCTGAATCATAACAGAGGGCAAGCATTTTGTATTCCTGGTGGGAGTCAGTGAACTGTTGAGCAGCAGCCATCATCACACTGGCTCTATCAACTCTAAACAATCCCAGATCCCCTGGGGTGAGCTCAGGGAAACTGATCCCTTTTGTCCTCTGAAGCTCTGTGTGTGCAGCCTGAGGACTTTTGCAAACATGTATCACTGACCTTTAATAGATCAACATTAAGTAAATAAACTCTTTCTTGGATGCACCCTCCCTTCTTTCTATTGTTGCCAGGGTGGATAGTTTCCTCCGGAATCCCTAAGCTATTCTTCAAGGAGGAGTCTCACTCATTTCCTGTCCGGGGAGCCTTGGCATCTGATGTGCAGGCCAGAAACAGGCCCTGGAGCCAGCAGTCTGTTTGTCCTCATTGTCTTCAAGAAGACCATAGCTTCTCTGCAGCCTTCCACCCCACTGCTGATGTTGAGAACTAGGGCTGGGGTAGGAGCCCATCTGGTCCAGCTGCCAGACCTGTTGATAGGTTGACTTCCATCTCTTGCCTCTGCCTCCCACCACTCCTGAGCACCCTGTCCATAAGAGGAAACTCATAGCGTCCCAGATGCTCACAGTCCTGTTGACTCCTCCAGTCCTCGCTCCAGATGGTCTGGATTTACTTTACGAAATGACTCTGCCTCCAATTCCCCCATTTACTGTCCATGTGCTCATTTTAAGATTGTGTCCCATTTCATGTTTTCTCCTGCTGCATTTTAAATTGTTTTAATTTAAAACTGATGCTGCACAACTAACTAATCAAACTTCTGCCAGCCACATGCACATATATATCCTCTGTTGCATTATAGTGTATGTGATTGTGTATGTGTATGAAAGGGAAAATTCCTTTCACATGGCCTCTTGTCCCCAGAAATCTAAAAGTTTCTTTGTCTTGGCAGTTGTCCCAGCAACACCATACTCTGCCCTTTTCACTAGCCTATTCTTAGGGTATTTTGAAAAAAGCTCAAATTTACACTGCTGATTTTCACAACAGCTATAAGAAATAGAAACAGTTTGACTCGGTTAGGGAAACCCAAATTTACCCAAATGAAGAGTCACTGAAATTTATTGCCACCATTTTTCTTAATGATCCTTAGACCCTTTTCCTTATCTATTTTGGCAGCTTCCCTCCCACTTTCTTCTTACTTCTTCAGAGGTAACAGATCTTTTCTCCTTCATCTGCCTTAAGTGTTAATTCTTTAATGTCTTTGTGAGAAAGAAAAAGGAATAAGATTAGTTTTATTGCCTAAGCACTCAGTTGATAGGTTAACAGTAACCTTGGGCAATATCTCTACCATTTAAAATATAACTGTAGTCTCAGCAAATTCTTAATCCAAAGAAGTCATTAATTTGGAAATTTCAAACTGACATAATACAGAAATATTTTTAGTCACCTCTTGTTTGGTTTGACATTTGACCTATGTCCTCTCATTCCTGCCCAGCAGTCCATGCCTTCCCACAGGTTCGCTCTGACCCATTGACGTGTTCTCTGAGTTGAAGCCTCAAAGCCCCTCAGGACTGCTCTCTGTACCATAGACCTCTTTCTGTAATACGAATGTTCAAATGAACCATCTCAAAGATCATATGTGAACCTGAATATTGGTTTAATTTCGACTAGTGAAAATCAACATGAATTTCCTTATTCTTTGTGTTAAGTCATGCTTTTCTTTCTCTTTGTTTTTTTCAAAGCAGGATGAAGCAGTGAGGTGACAGAGCTATCATGAGACCAGCGGACAGAGCCCTCTTTTTAACATTGTTTTTATTGATACAGCACCTAACTGTATTTCCTGGCTCTCTCCTGGGCTGCAGTGCACTCAATTATATTTTGGGGATTGTGAGCTACAGAGATCATTCTGCCTTATTCTTTCAGAAATTGGTTAGAATTTCAAACAAAGGGGAAATGTTTTTAAGGAGGAAGGAGAGGGGAGTAAAAACTGCTGTGCCTTTCTGATTACAAACAAATGACTGACGAGCTCATGAAATCTGCCTGACTGGTATCTTTGCTCTCATTTTCATTTCTCCAGTAGGAAGGATGCCCTGTCTCTCTGCATGGTGAAAATAGGTCCCTTCCAGTTACCGGAAAGACAGGCTGACTGTTGATTGGTATGCAGAGGGCAGACAAACGGGTGACCAGGCCCCACGGTTCTCTCACACGAGAACAGACTGAAAAGCCAGTCAAACTCATCTGCCAATCCTAGTGTGTTAAAAAGACTAGCTAATGAATGTGACCTCAGTGCAGTAGAATGGGTCAGAAGATTTTTAGCTCTGACATATGCCAACTGTAGGTCATGAAACAGATCTTTAGCCTCTCTCTAAATCTGTTTCCAAGTCTGTGGAATAAGGTCAGGAAAAGTCTTCCCCACTGGAGTTGTCAGGAAGATCAGGTAAAATACCACTTTTGAAACACTAACCTTAATTGTAAGTGTTAAGAATCTATAGCCAGTTGATCAGTGTACTAGGAGGTAATTTTGTTGTAAAATAATCTGCCCCCCACCCATGTCCATCGCACAAAGGGAAAGCACTGTGTCAAGTTCCCAAGCCTGAAGGGGAAGAGAAGAGCACACAAAATTTCGTAATTTTCAGTTGGGTGGCCCTTTCTAAATTTAATGGAAACCATACATCTACTGCATAGCTTCGCAGACATTCTAAAATCATTGTGGGATCCTTCCAGGGTCAGAGATTCATTCTCAGACTGAGTATGTGTCTGAATTATGCAACACCTCTGAAAAGAACAGTTTCTCTATACACACAAAGCTACTCCCAGGGTCTCCACAGATGGCAAATCGTCAGGCTACTCTTTTCTGGTGAAGAGAAAGAAACATACCTGATTTATGGTCACGTAGAGTGTGATTCGCTTGCTGGTGCATCAGTTTCTGGAAAAATAATATTAGCTCTAATAACTACTAGCTAAGCACTTCCCAACTAAACTTCATAGGCCTATGATCCAGCTGTTACCTGAGGGACAAGCTCACAGACAGGCTGAGTGTGGCCTCATCCAAAATGAGTTGCAAAGATATACCTTGGGGATTTGTAGTGACAGTTTCTTAAATTTTAAAATAAAGTACGTTTTCTGTAGTCGAGTCCTTTCATGTTTTCTTGTAACTGAATGCTCCTTCGAAACCAAAGGTATTGATATATTCTACCCTGCAGGGAAATCAATAAAAACTTTAATCATAAAATTAAATAAAAACCAAAGCTCCTGACATTACACAGTAGCATTCACTGAAGCAACAACTTGAAGTTTTATAGTTCTCTTGTGACTGGACTTATTATTTGTAGGAAAATCAATATCATCTTAGAGTAATTTGGGATGCATCTTGTCATCTTAGAAAACAAGTTCTTGGTAGATTTTACTAAAAAGTTAAGAATGAGGCCTCAGAATGTGTTTGCCTACCAGAAAGTGATTATTCCTTGACAGCAGAAAAAAAAGAATATTGTGGTCCAAATGACATCTCCACAGTGTCTCAAAGCATGTCATCAACCCGGGCCCTGGGCCACCTTCTCAAACATGCTCTGTTGCTCTTGTTGATGGGTCACAGGCTTTTCCTGGAATTACTAAATGTTTGGAGTAGTACACGAGTTAAAACGTCCCCAGCAACATATCACATGCTTCATAGAACGTACAGTAAGATCATCCATTTGTCATATGACCTTAGTGACGTTTTATAACAAAAGGCCCTATTCAAATGTTGGGGGTGGGGGAAAGCTACTGAAAGTCATAGGATCATAGTATGAGATGTAGCATCAAGAGGCATTAAGTCCACTAAGTTTAACCTCTCTGTAACATAGGGATCTTTCTAGAATGTCCCTGAAGGATGCAATTACTCTGTCATATTTTCCTTCTCCTTATTCAGTGGCAATGCATTTCCAGAAACATTTGTATGTATATCATCTTTTGTCTTCATGAGCCACAAATTTTCCATTTTTAGTGAATTATTAAGCTGAAAGCTTGCCCTTCTCCCCCATACTACAGTCTATGTGGTAAGCCACAGAAAACCACTGCAGCCTGAACCATCAAGGGCTTCCGAGAGACAACTGTGGTAACACACTTTCAATGAACTTTAAGAGAATCCTGAGTTTCTGCTAGGGTTTATTGGAGTCTAACTCAATATGCTCTAGTCCCCTATGCTCCTGTGTTAGAGCTTCAAAATGACTTTTTTTCAGAACTTGAGACCGTTCACTTAGAATACAGAGTAGAAACAGAGAATGGGGCCTGATTAATATATGGCAGGAGTCAGCTGGATAAAGAGTCAGGAAATGAAAACCAAAAGATTTTGCAAGAGCCAGGCCAAAAATTAACCTAGACGAGGTCAGTGCTCGTAGGCCTGAAGTCCTTAACCTTAAATCAACAGAGTAGAGCTCAGAATCCAGATACAATATGTAAAAACTATTTCCCAAAGCAAGAGCCAAAATTCACTGCTAGATGGTACCAGTCTTGGGAAATAGTAGAGGTTTTCACACAAGATGACCATTAATCAGTAAGGTCTTTATTTCCTATCACAGAGTTGCAGAACTAGCTCCAGGGACCAAAGTGTAATGGGGAGTGTTTAATACAGTGGGCTAGTAAGAACAACAAAATCAAGGGATCAGTTAGATACCTGTAGGTTTCAGTGTCATCCCTGTAGGACTTCAGCACTTAAGTTCTAATTTTTTTTTTTTCCTTTTTGAGTCATTTCCCTGATTAAACAACTCAGGGCCTCTTCAGGATAATTTTCTAAGAAAATCTGTTCCAGAAAGTTCTTCCCATATCAACAGTCCCCATTCTCTTCACCTTTGGTGACCAGGTATCTTCCAGCTATCCCCTAGCTCACTTTCCAATCTCCACTCTTATGTGCCATTTCTTATGCTAAAATAACAACAATAACTGTGCATATCACTGAGTTTAACAAATTGTAACACAAAGATTGCGCCATATGAAATTGTCAGTATAATTAGTGACTTAAAATCACAAATTTCATATGGTTCAAAGTAATAATTATATTTTTGAGATCAGATCCTCAGCCAGACTGTGAGAGGAACTTTGTTTTATTTTCTGTTTATGTTATTAGCATTTAATACATCTTGGTACATCACTGATTCCACATCAATGACTGATGAAAAGGTGAATGAATGAATGAGTTGAAAGTCTGGACATTATGACCTGAGTCTTGTAGTAGATTGAGGGGGTTGTGTATTTGAGAATAAAGAAATTATGTGACCTAGAAATAACCCCTCTATCTGACAGAATTATAAACAACGCATATTTATCTGGATAATCTATTTCCTCAATAAAAACACGACCACACTGGCAAATAAATATACCATGTTATGCCCCAGCCAAATGATTTTTTTCTTGGGCTAACCTCCCTTCCAACATGGGATGGGAGCCAGGCCTAGATCTTGCTCTTTCATTTGATATTTACATTGGGGTATTGACAATGAAGGTCAAAGCATTGTGGCTGAAGATACAGGCTTTAAACTTTTCTGCAGAGGCAAGTTGTTTCCTTGTTAAAACCTGATACTTGTGCTATGCTTCCTTCTTTAAATGTTCACTACACCAAATTCGCAACCAAGGTATTTTTCTCTTTATACCTGACTCAGGAGTTAGGGATTCTTTAATATTTGTGATCAGGTTGCCTTAATGACAGACTTGCAGCATTTCTGAGGAATCTTGCATAAATATTTTTAAGCTAAGATATTTTCTTCATGATTACGTTACCT
Organism: Solenodon paradoxus; assembly: GCA_004363575.1. Classification (NCBI taxonomy): domain Eukaryota; kingdom Metazoa; phylum Chordata; class Mammalia; order Eulipotyphla; family Solenodontidae; genus Solenodon; species Solenodon paradoxus. Next base: position 153,838 of record RJWH01000955.1, read on the forward strand.
TCAGATATTTCCATAGTCAGAATCAGATACTTTTCTAACAAAATATATTGTAATTTTTGGTTCTAACCCTTATCATTAGCAAAGCGATATCACCTAAATGTTAAGACCAGCATCTTTAGGTGGAAGATGGAGAAAGATAAGGAAGAGAACTCCAGTAAGAAGCATTGCAAGATAAAACTGCTGATTTTAAAATATGTATATTGTCTCTAGCAATTTTTCAATGAGTCTATGAAGGAAAATTAGTTTTTTTTTTCCTTCTGATTGCCACTTTTTCTTTTTCTTTTTGGTGGGCATTGCAGGATTGAAAAATCCAACAGCTTTGGAAAAATAAATTTCTTGATCTTAATACGTACTTTTATTCCTGACACCACAGTATTGCTTGCCTTCAGTTTCTTTTGTTCTGGGAGAGAAGATTACCCCAAGATACTCACAGTACATCAGTTTCACTAGACTCAGGGGAAGTAAAGCAACGTTTATTGGCCAAGTGGCAAAGTGAAAGTAAGAATGGAAACATGGGCAAAACAGGAGTACACCTTCAAGGGTAGAGGCGGGGTCATTCCCAGAGTAGCTGACTCTGAGTTCTAGTGGTTTGGATCGTTATGGGGTTCTGGATGAGTTCCACATCCCTGGCTCCACATAGGGCTGTTTCAGGGAGGAGTTTTACTGGAAAGGGGTGGAAAGTTTCAGTAATTCCGTTAACGGTTTCTGTATTTGCACAATACCCAGGATTCTCTTTGAATCCTGGTCAAAATTGCAATGCTAATTTTATTATAATGAGTGTATAATGAACTGGGTTCACCAAAGGGTGAAGCTTGCTTGTTCCGTGCCTACTTTACATACTGGTTGGGATTGGCCCATACATTTCATTCTGGTTCCTCTCCTCATTTCTAAGATCACTCATTGGTGGAGCCCACTTACTGCAGTTTGTCTGTGGCCTCAGTTTGTCTCTCTTTTTATCAGCCCATTCTGCATTGATGTCTGTGGCTTTATCAGATCAGCCTGCACCTGTCTCCCCTTCCATCCATGCCCACCGCCCCCTGCCGCTTCTCTCCTCACCTCTCTCTCCTTCCTGACTCCCTGCTCATGGATACCTTCTGCCTAACATTCCTAAAGTCTATGAGACACTTGTCCTAATGACCAGGAATCTTTCAATCATCAGCAATGAGAGCTACTCCAGTTTCAAGAGTCAGACACTGTCTATTGGGAAGACCAAGGAAAAGGGGTTGTGTGTGGGGAGGATATTATTAATCCTGACACTTAGGTACTTGATCAGAGTGAATGTCATACACACCCTTTGTGGCTCACAATGCCAAAAAGATGAATAATTTTAGAAATAAAGCTCTGCATGTCTGCATATTTTACACTCAATCAGTTGATTTGCACTTGACATTCTCCTCTTCAGCCACTTTCCGTTAGGATTCAAATCAGATTAGCAGTTTATTAGTACTGAGAGCTTTGGGTGGGTTAAGTAATAAACTATTAAGCCCACTTTAAATTTTTAAGCAGACGATGAAAAGCAAAGTTTTGTTTCTTTAAGACCCATTGGGTTTTCCTGATTTAAGGGCTCAAGAATGACAGGTGGTGAGATTTGACATAATGTGTAGTTTGTCTAATTGTGTTATATTTATGTTTGGATTTAGATAATGGTGTATAATATGTAACTCCTGGTTTCTCAGCCTTTATCAGCTGGGGATCATCTAGACTTAGGGTGGCAATTGCCATGGTGTTTGGTGCTGGATGTCTCCCTATGTCTTTATAGAGTTCAAAGTTCCTATACTGAAAGTTGCTGGTGGTCTGGGCTGCTTCATTCTCTGGATTGCTGCCACCTTGTTCTGTTCATCCTTGAAGGTGCTTCCGTCAACCATCTCACCCAGTTCTCAGGCATTTGTTCTGGGGACCGAAGACTGGTATCATGTTGAATCATACCCCATGTTTTCCCTCTGACTACATGCTGATACCCTAAAAAGGGAGGTTCATACTTCAGATCTCTTTCTCATCACACGTTCTTGATTTTCTAGACAATATAATTATTCTTCCTTCCTCCCATCTAACTAGAACATTCTGTGCTTCCTTCTTTGTTTAAGAGTCTTTTAGAGACTTAACGGAGTCTCCTAAGGATCTTTTTAGTGGTATCAAAATTCCTTTTACCATTTGTCTCCAGGGTGGGTGGAGACATAAGGTTTTTATGCATAGAAAATTGCACTGATGAGCCAGTGTTCTCTATGAAAGATTCCCTTCCTCTGTTATGGCAGAGCGTCCAGACAGTGAGAAGACTGACAGTTGTGCGCTCAAGTTGAGAAAAGCACTTTTTTGTACCTGTACTGACCCAGGGGTATTGTTAGCCAAAACTGAGCAATGGGAGGTTTTGGAGAGCTCCTTTTATACTCTGAGGTAAAGATTTACCTCCTTGGCTATGTGTGGTTTCTACTGGCAACTCATCAGTTATGTATAGCTGCAGAGTAAAGAGGATGCTTATTTGTCCTTGGACATAGCTACAGCCTCCGTAGTACCTTGGGAAATTCCTGGCAGAATAACTTTTGCATTAGGGTCAGGTAAAGGTCTTCTACCATACCCCTACCCACATATCTAACCTGACATTTACAACAACCACAGATCTCAGAACACCTAGAAGAAATCTCCCAGGTATAAAAAACAACAGCTCCATTTTATAAAAGAGCAAAGGGAAATAAAACCTGTAGTCATGTAAGTAATGAACCATTTGTAAAAACTGATCAATCATAGAAAGAGCTCATTTAGGAAAGAAAGCAGAGGCACACAAGTATCCAAGATGATATCAGGCCCTTCTCAGACTGGACAGTCACATTAGCATTGTAAGCAAAACAGGTTTCCCACTTATCTTCTCTAGAACTTTCTTTAAAAGATGCTCTAGCTTTCTTTTTTTAAGTGGAAAAGATAACTGTTAAATACGTAGTTATGTTTTAAATTATCTGCTTGGGTGTATTTTCATATAGGTTTTGGTAGATACAGCACCTCAGGCTAAAATAACAACTAAAGGAAAATCTTCGGACAATATATAAATGTTCAGTAGGTCATACAAATGTACTTTCATGTGTTTGACCTCTCAGCATGTGAAATTTTATAGTGGTGAATTATTGCACAGTACCCCAGAAATACTTTTCTAGGGTTTGAATTTTAATTTTGGGAACTTTTCTTATAGAAGTCAGGAGATTAATGCATTAATGAGGGTTGTTCTTGAATAAGGGTAAAAAAGTGTCTCCCTCAAGAGCATACAGATGTTTAAAGGCAAGCTTTCCAGATTTTCAAGGGCTTACCACAAACTAGAAGAAACTACATTGGAAAAACTGTCCTGAGTCAGAACCAGGGATATTAGCTTTAAAGAGCAAAGGGTAAGTGGTTAGAAATCATCCCCAGAGCCTAGGCTCAGCCTAGGCACAGTGAAGCTAATCTAGTTTGTTGGAACAAAGTGTGGCCTTTAGCACAATTATGAAACAGAGAAAAGTTGTACTTCCATTCTTCATTTTTCCCAGTCCATTTGATAGCACTATACTATTCTTGCAGCTCTCCTGCGACAAACCAAGCAAGCATTCTTTTGAAGATTTGGCAAGTTTATTCTCCAAAGTCTTAGCATGGTTTGCAGGTGAGGGTACACTTATATAGGTTAGAGAGGTGTTAATTAGAATGGGGGGGTTATACATGGGAACCTAAGCCATTTAATTGTAAATTCTTCACATGAGCTACATGCACACACAATACTCCATTTTCAAGATACACACAAGATTCCATTTGCAAGTAACTAGGGAAGTTCTTTATCTGTTGATGACTTACCAGTTGCCTGTAGTATTCCAGCAAGCTCAGACCACAGGATGCTTTATGGCTCTGCTAGCTATGGCAGGCTTTATGGCTGCCTTCATGGCTACTGGGAAGCAGCGGGCAGGCCTTTTCCCCTTAGACTACTGATATGTCCTTATCATTGGGAATGACACTCTGGGGTTCAGGCCCTTCCTGCTCCACCACGTCCTGCTCCTATGCACCTCTACTCTGAGTCCTGTCGCCCTGGTGTTAGTAAACCATCTATGTTCCTCTGAGACACTCTTAAATAGGTACTCTGTGAAAAATCTACTTCCCTTCATCCAAATGAGTCAGTCGTAGAAATTCTCAATGCTGGAGACATAAGTGGGGACATATTTGGGGGCAAGATGGACCACTAAATTACATCATATGAGTGATTCGTCTGTGAACATGCAAGTGTGACCTGTTTTTTACACTTGCAGGAGGTCATCTCTAAATACCCAGGCATCAAAAATCTTGTCAGTGTTATCACTGAGTTGTTCTTGCTGCAAGGGCAAGCAAAGCCTTTTTTACTCAGATTGTCAAAAAGAACAATCTGAATTTAGTGAAGAGTGAACTGCAGAATGTGTTCCTATTTCCAAATGTATACAATTTATAGATCTAGATATTTTTGAAGTCTAATAAAGGTCCTCAGGGAACTTGTTTTAATGAACAGATAAGAATAATTTGCAATTCAGGCATTAATTGCTTAATGTAAATGGTTGCTTCTGAAATGCTTAAGGGTCTGTTTGAAACTAGTTTGTTCTCTTTAAACTTTGGCCTGCAATTTAATTTGCATTTGAAATTTACTCTCAATATCTTTTATTTTGTAGATAATGCAAAGGTAAATTTTAGCTAACTAATCTATACATGATGTCCACATTTCTGTGTTTTTCACCAGCATTGCTGGTTTTGAATCCTGGGGTATATGTTGTTTTATTATGACTAATGCAAATTTTAAGGCACACTTAAAAATATGTGGTTTTTCTATCCTTGTTTCATGACGCTAATTTTAGCCAGGAACTGCAGTGATAGAAATCTACATAAATAAATAAGATCTACAAGACTTCCTGGAATTACCACTTTCCTGAAACAACAGTTTCCAGAAACAATTCTAATTAATGAGTGTTCCACTGGCTCCAGTGGACAGTTTTATAGATGGTTTCCATTTGCTGTAACTTGTTCACAACACACATCCACTTTCATAAACACACACATGTGTATATGTGTATGCTTTGTGTTAGTCTGTTGGCTTTAATATGTGCCATTCACAGTTCAAATTATGCTAAAACTGAATTTTAAATATACACTCCATAGGGTCCTGCTAACTCTCCAAGCACATATTATGGTGGAAATAATACAGAATTCTCTCTAAGAGATCTGGTTGCTGATAAATCTGTAATCCTTTTTATAACATTTCAGAACATTGAAAAATAGGGAACCAAGATCGCAGAAACATACACAATGGAAATCCCAATGGCAATGAAGGGGATATTTTGCAGGTGGCCTCCTTTAGTCTTGAGAAAAGAGTTGACTTCCCATGTAGCTCTTCCAAACAGCTGGAGAAATTCAACCCAATGTCAATCAGATTCCAGTGAGTGGAGGTCAGCACTAACATCTGGTTAGCCTGTCTTACTGTACCATATCCTCACACTCTGCTCTTTCCTGCACGTGTTCAATCTTCAGGAAATATTTTATTCATCCCACCGTCTGCAAAACAATATGGCCTCTGGAGCACAGATGAGAGTTGGACTTCTTCGAATTTGTCTTAGGTCAGTGAACAACTGCAGCAGAAAACATTTTTTTTACACTGACAGAATGATTAACAATGTTCCCCCTCCCCCATTTTTTGGAGTTATAGTTTTTATTACATCTCCTATGAGCAAGGCTTAAGCTATGAACTTGTAGTGATTTTCTTTTACAGGGTGAGAGAATGACAGCATCATATCAATTAGTGTTGGCATATTACCCAGCACAAGAAAAATGAAACTCAATAGTGTTTGATGTTAGAGCCTTAGGAGCGCGCTTGCTGTGGCAAGGAGCAGCTTCACAAAAGGTCCACATGGTCCCATGACTTCCTATGTGGGCCTTCTGCTGATACGGAGGTAGAGGCTTGGGGGGAACTTGGGCAGTAGTCGGGTTCCAGAAGTGGGGGGCTCTCTAAAGATGTAAATTTCTGTTTGCTTTGGAGGAGCACACTAAAATGTTGGCAGATGATATAAGGATTTTTCTTTTGTTTTGGAACTTATTTGAATTGATAGAACCAATCTCTGCTGGAATTCTCGTTAGAACAGGCGCTCTCTCTTGGTTTCTAGTATTTCCTGTCCCTGGCCAGGCTGCAGCAATCCCAACAAAGCTTCTTATGGTATTTTATCCTGTTTGGACTCAGTTCCAGTACAAAGCTGAGATCAAGTTGAAGCAATGGAAAACAGAAAAGAAAAGTAGTTGAGGAAAATCCCTACTAAAAGATAGTAAGTTTATTATTGTTTATTTTAATGGCGAGTTAGTGGAGTGAAAAGAAACCGTATTAAAAGTCAGAGATCTGGATCCAACTCTTACTCTGTTGCTGCCTAAGTTTGGATTTCAAATGATACTTTGCTTTGTTTGTAAAGGGGACTAGAATTTCTGAAAAGCCCTTCAAGCTTTCACAAAGCATATTCTGAGGCCGTATCTATTTTACTCTGAAAATGTTTAAATACTTGGAAAGGTTATTTTTCTGACCCGGTTCTTGACTTTAAGTCAGAACACTTACCATGCATTGGGAGACCTGAGGCATTTTTTCTTTACCATCAACAGCAATATTTCAAGCAGGTATCATGGGAATTAGTTACAAACACATTATCTCTAGTTGACAGTTTTGCTGATCTAGGAAAATATATAGCTTATTTCAATTTAATAATGGGCAAATTTCCCCCTTCATATCATCCAGCATAAAAAACACAGTCGTGTGGAAAAGTCTTCCTAACCTTACCTAGGTCTCTCTGTTCTGCCTCAGGTTATACACTAAACAATTCCAGAACATTCCATTTACCTGGAAAATGAGTTGGTGGCTTTTGGAATTATGCAGTGATGGCTTTGACCCCCACACCTACTTGTTCTAATCACAATGTTCTAATCATTTGATTTTCCTAAAACAAGTCATGCCTCTAAATCTGTCTACAAGTTTCCCTCTGCTGAAATATCTCCCCTATTACGTTAAAATGATTTCTGTTAGCCTATTTCCTCAAACACAATAAAATCCTAAAAGGCAGAAACTCCACACCACGCCTCACTTCACAGGTAAATAAAAGTCTTTGGAAAGCATGCAGTCTTGCTGTGCTTTGCCCAGTTTACATACACAGAAACCCAGTGAATGAAGAGAGAGAGATATTAAACATTACATTTTATTTGACATACAATTAAAAATGCCTTGTGAGAACTACACAAATAAATTTTGCCCTGTCTTCTCTTCCTTTTGCTTTCCATCCCCAACTCAGTCAGAGTTTGTCTCCTTACATTGTCTTTCTTTTTGTACTGTCTTGTCATCAAGGTCAGAACTTCCATAACATTCTGAAGGTGCAATAGCAAGTTTCCATATTTCTTTCTTTGATCTTTCTATTATTCTATATATTTACATTTTAAATGCAATACAACACCAAAAATTAAGTCACAGAAGACCCAGAGAACACTAAAATTCAGGAGAGTAGGATAAAAGAACATATAAAGAAATAAGCAAAAATAAAAGAAATACATAGAAATTTCATATTAGAAGAGTCATTACAGGGATATAATAGAATATAGTGGTTAGGGCACAGGCCCTGGAACCTGAGCCACCTGGTTCAAATCCCAGCCCCAGCACTTGCTTAACTTCTCTGTGCCATGGAGCTCTTACCTCTAAAATAAAAACAATAGGGTCATTCTAGGATTAAACTCCTTAACACAGAATTGATTCTCCTCTGTGGTATTTACATTCTGTAAATTTATCAAGAATTTACTAAACTAGCAAGTACTGACCATGGCTCCTAGGAGGAACACAGATTGGGTTGTCTGTGAGCTTCTGGTCACAACATTTTTGTCAATCAACTTATCTGATGGGAGGTCTGGTCTCCTTCAGATGGGTTGTTCAAGAATCTGCAACTGCAGGGCCTCTGCCCAGGTGGGGCTGTCTTTGCAGAGTTCCCTGTTGGTTCATAATTAAGGTTACAAAAGAAGCGGGATGCTTCCAGGTGAAGGGAACATAGTGGATCCTAACAGATACCTTATTTAACACATATTCTTGACTCAACACAGAACTCACTGCTAGTAGCACTATAACTTGTGCCTGAATGAAGCTTCTCCAACATATGTAAGAAAGACAAATCACAACCCTCTTGTGCTTAGAAACAGCAGCCAGCAATTCTGAACGTTTGGGGTCATTTTAAAAAGAAAAACCATCAACAAAAAGCACAAAAATAAGAAAATTGCGACTCTAAATAGACAGCAAAAAGGATACTTTTTTATAGTATGAGAACTAAAGAAAGCGAAACATAACTGTGTTCCTCCTTTGATGGGAATGTACATCAGGAAACTGAGACTTTTTTCATCCATGGCTATGAATGACCATGAAAATATCACAAGTATTGATTGGGGGTTTACAAATAAATGTTAGCAAGTAAGTGAATTTGCATATACAGAATTCTAAAATGATCAGAATCAACTATTTTAAAATCTGAAAGCAAATTCTGACAAACGAGAATCCCTATACCTATATTGGTTATACTATACAAGGTAAATTCATGCAAATTCAAATTTCCTTTTGTGATGGCTAATTTTTTGTGTCAACTTGACTAAGTCTTAGTAATCAGGTATTTAATCGAATAGTAGCCTGTATGTTTTTGTGAAGATATTTTATATATATGAGCAATAACTACAATTAGTTAACTTTAACTGAAGATAATCAATAATGTGAGTGGGACTCATCTAACCAGTGGAAGGCCCTAATTGCAGATATTGTGATTTCCTGGAGAAGAACTTCTGCTTCAAGAATGCTGTATCAGCTCCTGTCTAAGTTTACAGTCTGTTAGTTTGCCTACAATTTTAGACTTGCTAGTCTCCATAACCACATGAGCACATTCCTAAAATCAGTCCCTGTGCATTCAAGTGCACACACATGCGCACGCGTGTGCGCACACACACACACACACACACAAACACACACACACACATTCTTTTATTGGTTCTGTTTCTCTGGAGAACCCTAATTGATATATTCACTTTTGATTATTGTCCTTTTTGTGGTGATGCAGTCAAGTGTGAGGGACACCTCATGGGCAAGCAGAAGATCAAATCAGGAGGCCTCATATGTGTCCTTTTAGGAGTTTCATCAGCAGTTTCATCAACCACATGGCCATTCTCTGTGGACCTTTTTAGCTCCAAGATTCCCCAGGCAGAGGAAACAGTGTGAGCCAAGATCTTTCTCTGTCCCCACCCTGTCTTCCAGTTCTCCTCATAGAATCATGGAGTGTGAGAGTTGGATAGAGCCTTAGAGATTATGTCACCCAAGCTCTTTGTGTCTTTATAAAAACCCAGGTTCACTTTTCCTTTCTTTCTCCTAAAGTTGGGCATAAGCTCTTACAAGTCTTTCTCTGCCAGATTCTCAAAACCCTTGGGGAGTCATGCCAAGTGTGGCCTCAACAACAAAAAAAGATTAGGAGATTAATGGTAGGGTTGGAGGAGGTAGGGAAGATAGGATCCTTTTAAAGCCTTGAAATGCTAGCAGAAAATTGATCAAAGCACAGATTATTTTTACCCATCTCTTCTAATGAGCTGCTAATATTGTAGTGGCAGCCCTGTCAGGATAATTTGTCACACATGTCCCTGTGTGGGCTGAAGTCCCTTCAGAGTCATCTACTCAACCCACTGCCACAGGCAACTTGTTTGAAACAAAGCTCTAAGACATAATAGAAAGGGAAATGTAGTGGGTGGGGTAGTAGTTAATGGCCACTGACAAGTGATCTGGATCCACTCCCCAAGATCTTGCAACCTCAACCTTATCAACCTTCATTAGGTTTGAAGAGTCCCCGGTTATTCAATTACATTTATGTTATGACCTGACTGCCATGCCCACTGTCACAAAAATGTTGTCCAGAAAAAAAAGTCACTTCTGAAAAATAACAAGGTGTCACCACGAGTTGCCAGACCAATAAAATACTGTGATAAGTGAGACTTCTTGCTGAGACAGGCTTCTCAGTGATCCCCCAGGCAGGGCAAAGTTCTCTCTGGCAGAGTGACTGCCTGTGACCCCAGAGGGACCTGTGTCCAAGCATCAGCTACAGACATACAGCTCACACAGTGAGTTCATCCATCAGATGGAGATCCTAGTTCTTGCTGAGTGGCTTTTGGGCAGACCATTAATTGACCAACAGTGTTGTCACAATCAAGCTCCACAGAGGTCCCATTCTTTCTCTGCTTTTAACATGAAACACCAACAAAACATCTGTTGTGAGTAGAGCAGAGAGCAAAAAGATGAAACAGAATCCAGGGTTCAGTGAATTTCTAGGGCAGAAATAATGCCCATGTCATATGTCTAACCATGTATACCCAGGTTATACAAGGACTCGTCTAGATTGAGTCACTCAATGTGGAGAAGACCAGGCATGTTTTTCCCATATTGTGCCATATCTCTAACAACATGCCAAATTATTTTAAAAAATAGTACTGTGTTACTGAAGGAAGTTTTCTAAATTATCTATATGTTTATATATCTATTTAAACACACCCTACTCAAGCCAGAATAAATCTGAAGATATTTCATGTATAATTTTTTCAACAATGGTAATCTTTCTATGTGGAAGCTACTAGACTGATAAAGTTAAAGACTGATCATGTTTACCCTAGGATGCTACATCTGGAGGGCATCTTAACTACTATTCAGTCAGGCCAACATCATCTTATATCAGAGAAACAGTTTGCTCAGATTGGTGAAGTGACTTTTCAAACTCATACAGCTAAGCATGTGACAGAACTGTGTTTTAAATCTAGGGGTCCTAAAAATCCTGTATTTTTTGTCCTACTGTCATCATACTGATTTTATAGGCATTAAGGAAGAAATAAAAGTGTTGGAGTAGTTCTCTGTAAACTGGTGGAGTATCTGGAGGACAACAAAGTCAGGACAACTGGGCTGGATAGGCAGCTAGAAAATAAGACTTAATGCCAAAAGGACAAAAAAGAGGATTCTAGTTGGAGAGAGAAGTGAAAATGAAGATCACCAGGAGCTAAGACCAGCTTAGAGAGTTTATAAGAGGAGCTAGGCTAACATGGAGTAGGACTTAAAAATCCTAGACAAAAAGTATTTAGGTTGTAAAATCACTAATTCCAACTTAAATCTTACTGAGAAAAGCTGAGTCCACAACTGAGTTTGAATATCCTTAGATTACAAGTTTCTTTTGAGTAATCTGCTAAACTATTGACCTGCTAGTTAGTCAAGGAGTTCCTTATTATCCATACTGAAGATGGATATTACTGATGGCTAATCTTGTAGAAGTAATCTGAGGAGAGTTTCTGACACATGAAAATGCCTAGATGCATATTTGTTATTATACAGGGTAAGCTTATATATCATTGCTCATTTTCCTGCTCTGATGGCAAATTTTATGGGTAAACTTAAGTTTTAGTATCTAGGTATCTACTTAAACATTAGCCTATATGTCATTGTAAAGGTATTTTTAGATGTGATCAACATCTACAAATAGTTAACTTTGAAGATTACACTGACTAATGTGAGCAGAACTCACTAATCAATTGAAGGCCCTAAGAGCAGATATTTTGGTTTCTTGGAGAAGAAATTCTTCCCCAATATGTAGAAGTAAGGTGAGAGAACATGTCAGAGAAGTCCCCACACTCCCATCCAAAGTTGGGTGGTGACAAAATCACTGAAAAAAGAAGTGAAAAACTCTGCTAAAGCCATAATCTTCCAGAAGGAAGAATGAGTCTTGTCCCCTTTCCTCTTCTCTCTAGTGTTCCCATGCCTTGTTTTCTTTTTTGTTATATACAAGAAGGGAACATATAACAAGTTAATTTGGCTGGTACTTTTTGTTAAAAAAAGTCAGAGGAGAAACATTCTTCCAAGCAGATGTGAGAAGTCAAGTTTACCCATTTTTCTTCTGTTGCTCATTTCTCCCCTTGTTCTTCTTCCTCAATCAGCCAAAGTAAACAGAATTTGGATGTTATAGATCTACATGAAGTAGGGTTTTAAAGAGACCCATTTATCATACACTATAAAAGTGATGTGGAAGCAGGTGTAAAGGACCCAAATGAATGACCTGAGCATCTGTGGGTCTCCAAGACATGAAACTTTGCCCAGCAAAATAATAGTGGCAGAGGTTCTGTCCCTCTTTGACCTGTTGTTGAGCTGCTGAATTCACTTGTCAGCCTCACTGATCTATGAATGACACAAATCATCAACAGAACCTCACAGAGAGAGCCTCCAAATGGATAAGAAGGTGCTTGTAAAGCTCTGAGAATAGGCCCTGCAATGTAGAGTAAGTACTCAATCAATGTTCACTGCTATTCTTATCATAAGCTCTGTCCTCATTCTCATCCTCTTGTCCCTCCTCTTTCTTATCCTCATTATCATCTCTAACTAGAAATTTGAACATATTGGCTTTCCAAACTTGTTTTCAAGAATAAATTAATGAATGAATATTAAATCCTACAAAGTGTCCCTCCACTTATGATGGGGGTTTTATCCTGATAAATGCAATGTAAGTTAAAATATTATTAAGTGATATTGTTAAATAAAATGATTTAATACATGTAAACTACCAAACGTCACAGCTCATTATAGACTCCCTTCAGCCTGCTCATAAACATACATTAGTTATAGCTGAGCAAAAATCATCTAGCACAATGTCTATTTTATAATAGTGTTGATTAGTTCATGTAATTTATTGAATACTGCATTGAAAAACACAGTACACTGTATAGCATCAGTTGTTCACTTCAGGATCAGGCAGTTGACTGAAAATTGTGCTCACTGATTCTGCCCAGAGTAAAGAGAGAGTATCATACCCACTCATTAATCCAGGAAATCATAACAACTCAAAATACAATTTTTTCTGAAAGGGTTTCACTTTTGCATCATCCCAAAGTTGAAAAATCTTAAGTTGAACCATCATAAATCAAGGACAATTCTTATACTTTTCCAAATATCTCTGGAGCCTTCAATAAATAAGTAGAATGAGTTTTAGGAGTAATTTCACAGATCAGGAATTCTCTCTTTAAACTCATTATCTAGAAAGAGTGTATTGATTATTTTTAACTAATATTTGACTATGAAAACACATTTTACTTATAAATATCTCATATCTGTATAATTAAAATATCATTTATTACTTTTGTGACCAATTTGGAAACAAAAATATGAGTTAATTGAATTTAATATCTTTTTCTATCATACCATTTTTAACATTATGCAAACAATAAACAACTGTTCTCCCTTGCTTCTGGCATTCCCTTTCTCTCCTGCTGGAGTAGATCCTCATGTATTGATTTCAGAGGTCTATGACTGGTTAAATTTTCTGTATTTTTCCTGAAAATATACTTATTTTATCCTTCCTTTTGAATGATAGTTTAGCTAAGGATATAATTCTAGCTTTTTTAAGTTAGGAATTGCCTTTGGTTACAGGAATAATAATTTGATCACTGAGACTGGCATGTTAATTTTTTTTCATATAGTAAGAAACCGGAGATTGAAAATCTTAGGATAATGCTGTTGGTCAGAGAATTTATCAAAAAATCCTTCTATATCACTAGTCTGTAACCTTTACCTTTATTTTAGTTCTTATTGACACAAATGGTTCATATATCACATTCATTAAGTCAGTTTGCAGATAGGAAGAAGGGGACACGATGAAGAGAAAGACAACAAATGTAAAACAGCTGTATCTTTCCCTTTTAAGTAAGAAAATAATAGATTTCCAAGGGCCACCACTCAAATAACTTTCTGCTTGTTTTCTGTCAGTTTCTGTCTCATCCTATTTGCAAGGAAGTTTGGGGAAGTGTTTTCAAGGGAGTACTTTACTGGTCTAAGCCATGTTGTTGGAATTTTTTTAGTGAGCAATATGTGAGAATAAAATAGGTATTATGTAGAAAAGTAGCAGCATTTGTTACATAGATTTTCTAATTATTTCCTCTCAGCATCAGAAATTGCTCCCCATTTTTATTTTATTTGGTATTTTACAGATGAAAAATCTTATGTTGATCTTTTTCTTTAGTCCTCTTCTAATTGCTCTAGTAATTCTGTAGTCTTCATGTAAATGTTTCCATTTATTGATGTGACAGTTGTTCAATGTCAAGGGAGTCTCACTTGAGTGCCTACTTCTGTCATTGGGATTTCCTACTAGTCTGTTGACTGCCTGTGGTGCTCTGCTCAACCTGTGCTTCCAGGGTGTTTTGAGGGATGGTTGTAGCAGAGGACACCTTAGCATTTATCTTCCATGTGGTACAACCTTGTGCTTGCTGGGATTCAGCCTAAGTTCCACCGTTTCTCTTCTTAGTATCTCACAGTCACTTCTCTTTCATGGGTCATATACGTCTACTAGTGTTACCTGTAGAGGAGAGGATAAATTCTTCTGCCCTCTTCCTGAGGTATTACAGTTAACCACTCCCCTTGGTTCATGATCCCGCTCTGGAAGAGGTTGTTGAGCTTTCTCCTGTGTTTGTCCAGATACTTAATTCTCTCCTTGGCTAATGCTCTTTCTGAAGTTTTCCACTCGCATTATCTTTTCAAAGGACATATCATTGTTTCGCAACACTGCATATGTTTCAAAGAATAGATTCACAACTCCACCAATGTGTAAATCACACCATGTCCACCACCAGGGTACTAGTACTGTTCATACTATCAGCTTGATCCCCTCGACTCCATCTTCCCTCCCCCTTTTCATCCTTTCCCTTCTGGTAGGCAAAGTTAATTTAGAGTCTAAGAGAATATTTTTTGCGTTTCCTCAGTCATTTTCTTTGTTTCTTTATATTCTACATATGAGTAAGACATCTGGCATTTTTTTCTTTCTTTTTCTAACTTATTTTGTTTAGCATAATCATCTTGAGTTGTATTTGTCAAAAAAGGGAATAGTTCATCCTTTTTTATAATTGAGTATCATTCCACTGAGCATATATATATATATGTATGTGTGTGTATGTGTGTGTGTGTGTATGTGTGTGTGTGTATATATATATATATATATATATATACATAACATCTTTATACAGTCATCGGCTTTTAGGTTGATCCCATGTCTTATCTATTGTGAATTGTGATTCTGAAAACATAGGGATATATATATATATATATATAATTTCAAAATCTATCAGTAGACAGATATCCCCTATATTCATGTGCATTCTTTTAAATTTTCTCATAATTTCTGATTTCATGAGATATTTTCCTCTTCTTTCAAAGTAAAATAATGCTTATGTATTTATTTTCATTGATTTGATATGAGAAGAGTCTTTGTGTTTTCACCTACATGAAAGCTTTTTTAAATATATTATTGTTTCTTGAGTTTATCTGTTATCCTATGAAGTACATTATACAGTTATATGAGACCCAACTTACAGATGAGAAAATCATGATAATTTGCTACATCTAAGAAATGCTTTCCTGTTTGCAAATCCCTTTTATTTTTACAATTTTATTAGAAATATAGCCTCCTGATTATATTTTCACTTTTAAAATCATCTTGTTTCACATTTCAGAAATTTTAGGGATATATGAATCAATTCTAAGTGATAAAGCCTTGGTACCTAACCAGCACCCTGAACTATATAGTAAATCAGATTGAGTCTGTCTTTCATGCCTCTCTAGGGTTTGATGTTCTTGCTTCCACGTGATCTTTCCAGCACACTCTCAGCCTTCTAAATTTATCTCTCCTGTGTTTTCACTCCCTCCTTCTTCAACCTAGAAAGAAGCCAGATAAGTGTCTTTTGAGTTTTGCACTTAGAACCAGAGCTTTAAAAGCACAAAATTCATATCCCAAATAGCCAAGGTAAGATCCTGTTTTTTCAAAAGTTACAAAGAAGAGCCCTAAGGAAACTAATAATAACTAATGAATCACAAGGAATAAAATTGTTACTATTGGTGCTAGAAAACTAGAATTAGAAGCAAAGAATAAAGAACTAGTCAAACAGGAATTAGCAAACAGTTGCAAAGAGAAGCAGCAAAAGGGGATGGAGGAGTAAAAACAACCAAAACCTTCACCAGCACTAAGTATACCTTAAGTAACTTCTCAAATTGAGTCAAATTACCTGAGATTTACATTTTCTGGCCCCTGGTAATCTGGTCAATGAGTGGGTAAAGTTGCCTTATAGATAAGGATAAACAACCCTTACCTTTTCTCTGAAGTCCTTTTTCTCCATCAGACAAAATGAGATACTCTGATTAACATGCTATCCTCTTCCAGGAAGTATATTTAGAACTGATTTTAGTTCTTATAAACATTGCCTTAATCCACTAATGAAATCTGGAGGACTTTGCAAAAATGCTTGAGTAGGTCATTTGGAAGACATAATAGACAACAGGCTATATTCTCTAGGAACTTGGAATTATCTGATTGTTCAAGAGCAATATCTGTTTTCTTCTATTAGCCTAAGTCTCCCACCACTGAAAATGAATTGTTTATGGCCCAAATAAGTTCATGAAAGATGCACCCTCTTGGCTATAAACACTTTTCTTTTAAAATATTATTTATTGAGGTGACTTAGATTTGCAGAATGATATAAGTCCATATATGCAGGTTCACCATTCAAAAATATATGACAATACACCCAACCTACCACCAAAGTCCTTTGCCACTGTCTATTGGACTCCACCAATACCTATTTTAATAATATATTAGATATAATTGGAAAGGAAATGTTAGCCCTGGAGAAATTTGATACTCCTATAAATAGATATTGATGGGCAGAGAATATTTTCCCGGTTTCACATTTAGAGCTGCAGAGCTATTTTATCTTAATTATCATAGAAAAAAGCATAATTTACCCAGCAAGTAGAAGATTGAACATAACATGTTAACGGTCTCTACTGATAATTCCCTACTTATGAATCTTGCCATCTTTCCCAGTACACATTACTCACTTTTTGTTTTTGTTTGTTTCTACCAGATACAAATAAAAGTTTGCATCCTAAGAGCATGCTTTTATAACTTCCAGGATCCTGCTAGTCCCATGGTATACTGAGTTGCAGAGCAAGTAAATGAAAATTAACATGACAAATACAAACTCCAAAGTAGAAAATGCTGTTCTCTGGATCCCTGCAAAACCTCCCAGCTGTGATCCAGAGAGATGCCCATTTTGCATAGTACTTCGGTAAACTCCCTTAAGTGTTCTGCACCACCAGCTTTATTATGAAATGACCCTCTTTTTTTCCCTGTGAGTTTTGGAGAAGAGACCCTGAAATGACTCAGAGGATAGACAAATGGTCCCAGGAAGAACGTTTAAAGGGATTGAGTTTGCTCCAAGCTTACTTAAATTTCATTTCCCTTATAAAAATGCATCTGACTACCCAAATGAGGATATTTTTTCAATTCTCTGAATTCCTAAAACCCTTAGAATACATTGTAGGCTTTTGTTTTCAGTTTGTATTACTAAGTACCATTTTATGATTTCTGTGAGTTTAGAACAGTGTCTCTCCTCAAGAATAACTTCATATGCTTGGGACAATGGTACCAGTTCTCAGGGCTGCATAGGACCCAGAACCCTGGGTACAAGAACTTAGTGAATACTTGTTCACGTGACCTAACAAAAGTAATCTAACTATTGTCCTTAAGCCAACAAGTCTTATTTAAAGAAAATGGAGTAAATTTTAATATCCATAGAGTACCAAGCAGAAGTTTAACAGATATCTAAATAGGAGACATTCCTTAAGTTTTGTTCAAAATATATGCAAAAGACTTCTGTAGCTATAAAGGGTGCAAATAGGAATGTTTTACTCCACATGGTTCCAGTGACTAATGAGATAGTAACTAAACTCCCTGACTCTGCTTAATATTCTTACTGGAGTCATAGGATAGTGGTATGAAGGGGACAATAAAATGCATAGAAAACAAATCAAAAGAATTTTTTTAAAAGAAACATTATTGAGGTTGATTTATAATAAAATAAAATGGACATATAATAAATTATACACAAAGTGGTTCAACATGTTCAATTAGTTTGGAAAAGGTATCCATTTATATACTCAACATCCCAATCAAGATACAGAATAAAATAATAAATTTTTAAAGTTCCAAATAGTCTCTGTTGTTCTTTTTTAATTTATTTTTATTGTAGTAATTATTCTACACATTAAAATAATTTACTATGTATAGGCTCCCCATTTCACTAAATCATTAAGTGTTCTTCCCCATTGTCCATTGGGTTCCACCACCATTTTCCCCCGCCTACCCCATTCCCTTTTGGTAACCTCAGTTCTGTTGCTGATGTTTCAGGCTTCGTTATGTTTCATCTGCATCTTTGTTTTGTCTATTCACATTCCACTTATGAATGAGGTCATCTGGTATGTATCCTTCTCTTTTAATTTGTTTCACTTCGCATAAATCCTTCTAATTCCATCCATCTTGATTCAAATGACAGGGTTTCATGTCTTTTAAAGGCTGTGTAGTATTCCATTGTATATATGTACCACATCTTCTTTATCCATTCATCTGATGTTGGACACTTAGGTAATTTCCAGTTCTTAGCTATTGTGAATAAGGCTGCAGTAAACATGAGGATACAAACATCTCTGCAGATGGGTGCTTTTGCATCTTTTGGGTAGATGCTCAAAAGTGGACTGGTGGGATCATATGGGATTTCCATCATCAGTTTTTTGAGGAATCTCCAAACTGCTCTACATAGGGATTATACCAGTTTGTACTCCCACCAACAGTGCAAAGTGTTCCCTTTTCTCTAAATCCTGGCCAGCATTTGTTGTTTCCAGACTTTTGGATAATAGCCAGTCTTTCAGGTATAAGGTGATATATCATTATTGTTTTAATTTGCATTTCTATGATAGCCAGCCAACAGCAACATAATTTCATGTACCTGTAGGCCATTTTTACATCTTTTCAGAAAAGTTTTTCTCCAACTCCACCTCCCATTTTTTGATTGGCTTGCTTTTTCCTCTGTTGTTGAGTTTTATGAGTTCTTTATATGTTTTAGATATTAAGCCTTTATCAGAAATATTGAATGCAAATATCTTCTCCCAGTTAGTAGGTACCTTTTTGGTTTTGGTGATGTTTTCTTTTGTTGTGAAGAAGGTCCTTAGTTTGATGTAGTCCCAGTTGTTTATTTTTCTTTTCGTTTCCCTTGATGGTGGAGTTGAGTCCCCCAAAGGCTTCTCTGAGACTGATGTCATGGAAAGTTTTTCCTATGTTATCTTCTAAGAGCTTTATGGTTTTTGGTCTTATATACAAGTCTGATGCATTTTGAGTTAATTTTTGTGAATGGGGTTAGAGAGTGATCTAGCTTCATTCTTTTGCATGTGGCTGTCCAATTTTCCCAACACCATTTGTTGAAAAGACTTTCCTTTTTCCATTGAATACTCTTAGTTTCTTTGTCATAGATTAAATGACTATATGTGAGTGGGTCAATTTCTGGTGATTCAATTCTATTCCACTTATTATGCCTCTGTTATTATTCCAGTACCATACTATTTTGATCCCTATTGCTTTGTAATATAGTTCGAAGTCTAGGAGTGCAATCCCTCCAGATTTGTTCTTTTTTCTAACGATTGCTTTGGCTATTCAGGGACTTTTGCTATTCCATACAAATTTTAAGATATTTTTTTGTTGGAATTTTAATGGGCATTGCATTAAATCCAAATATTGCTTTGGGTAAGATGGCCATTTTAATGATATTGATTCTTCTCAGCCGTGAACAGGGGATGTCTTTCTATTTCTTTGTGTCCTCTATTTCTTTTAAGAAGAACTTGTAGTTTCATTGTGTAATCTTTTACTTCCTTTTGTTAGATATATGCCCACGTATTTCATTCATTTAACTTCTATTTTAAATGGTGTGATTTTCAGGATTTTGTTTTCTTATAGCATGTTGCAACATAAGAATGCAACAGATTTTTGTGCATTGATTTTGTAGCCTGCCACTTTACTATATTCATGTATGAGTTCTAGAAGTTTTTTGATAGAGTTTTTCAGTTTTTCAATATATATTAGCTTGTCGTCTGCAAATAATGGGAGTTTTACTTCCTCCTTTCCAATCTGGATTCCTTTTATTTCCTTTTCTTGACCAATTGCTCTCGCTCAACCACCAGTCCAATGTTAAATAGCAATGGTGAGAGTGGACAACCTTGTCTTGTTCATGACCTAAGAAGTGCTGTCAGTTTTTCCCCATTGACATGATGTTGGCTGTGGGTTTTCATACATAACCTTGATTATGTTGAGGTATGAACCTTCTATTCCCATTTTGTAGAGGGTTTTTAACAAAAATGGGCATTGGATCTTGTCAAAAACTTTCTCTGCATCTATTGATATGATCATTTGGTTTTTCTCTTTGTTCTTGTTGAAATGGTATATGACATTAATACACTTATTATGATGAACCATCCTTGCATCCTTGGGATGAATCCCACTTGGTCATGATAGATGATCTTTTTGATGCATTGTTGAATCTGGTTTGCTATTATTTTTTGAGCATATTTGCATTTATGTTCTAGAGATATTGATCTGTAATTTTGTTTCTTGGTGACATCCATCAGCTTTTGGTATCAGTGTAATGTTAGCTTCATAAAGAGTATTTGGGGAAATTTCCTGTGCTTTAATATTTTGAATGCGCTTGAAAAGAATAGGTGCTAATTCTACTCTGAAGGTTTGGTAGAACTCATCTTGTCCTGGCCTTTTATTTTTGGGGATACCCTTGATTACTTCTTCAATTTCTTCACTTGTGATTGTTCTCTTCAGGTTTTCCCATTCTTCCAGGTTCAGTCTTGGTAGACTATACTTTTCTAGAAATCCCTTCACGTCCTCAAGGTTGTCCATTTTGGTGGCGTAAAGTTATATATTGGTCCCTTATGATGTTTTGAATATCTGTGGTATTGGTTGTAACTTGAATGGAGTGAACTGATTTATGCCTACCTCTACAAGATATCCCAAGGCAGAAGTTCCCTGATGATAGCAGAGCTAAAAGCTGATGACAAAATACTGCCGCTACAAGATATCCTGAGACAGAAGTTCTCTCAGGCTGCTAGTTTCCCCACCTTTAAATATTAAAATGTTCCCCATAGTAGCTAATGTTTTACAGTCCTTCCTTGCTTTGCATTTTTTATTATGCAATTATAACCCAGACTCTAGGTCAAGGCCGCTGTTCTTCAAACAGAGAGCAGTGTCCCAGCCCCCACTTTTCTAGATGTATGTTGCCTGTCTGTCTTTCTTTAGGCTCCTGTAACCTCCTCTCAGGAACACTTTCTATCAGCCACATGGGCCGTTGCAGTAACTTCTTCACTTTCATTTATGATAGCAGTTATGAGAGTTTTTTTCCCTTTTTTCTTTGTGAGTCTAGCCAATAGTATGTCAATTTTGTTGATTTTTTTGGAGAACCAACTTCCGGTTTCATTGATCTTCTGGATTGTCTTTTTGTTTTCTAGTTCATTTATTTATGCTTGAATTTTGATTATTTCCTTTCTGCTGATTTTTGGTTTTAATTGTTCTTCTTTCTCTAGTTGTTTTAATTGTAGAGTTAAGTTGTTTATTTGGGAGTTTTCTTGTTCCTTGAGATAGGCCTGGATTACAATGAACTTTCCCTTAGTACTGCTATTCCTGCATCCCACAGATTCCGGTATCTCATGTCCTCATTCTCATTTGTATCTAAGTATTTTTTAAGTTCCTATTTGATTTCCTCTTTTATCCAAGAATCCTTCAGGAGCCTGTTGTTAAGTTTTCAATTGGTTTGGGGTCTTCTAGCTTTCCTTTTGTGATTGATTCCCAGTTGCAGATCATTGTGTCAGAGAAGATGCGTGGTATGGCTTCAGTCTTTTAAATTTCTTGAGAGATGTTTTGTGTCCCAGCATATGATCTATCCTTGAGAATGTTCCATGTGTGCTTGAGAAAAGTGAAATCTGTAGTCATTGTATGAAATACTCGCTATAAGTCTGTTAGACCTATCTGTTCCAGATGGTCTGGGTGTTGTATATGTGTGTGATGAGAATACATAAGGTTTACTCTCTTAGTAAACTTTAATTACATAACAGTTTTGTTAGCTGCAGTTACCATAAATCCACAAACTTATTTATCTTACAACTGAAGATTTATATCCTTTGATCAGCATCTTCCTGTCTCCCCTTACCTCTCACATCTGATATGTATCCCCTATATATCTGGCTAATTTCACTTAGCGTAATGATCTCTAAGTTCATCATGTTGCTACAAATGGCAGAATTCCTTTTTTTATATGGTTGAATAATATTCCAGTGTGTGTGTGGTGTGTATGTTTCACATCTTCTGTATCCATTCATTGGACATTTAGATTGTTTCCATATCTGGCAATTTGTGAATAATGCTGCAATAAATATGAAGGTGTAGCTATCTTCCCAAGATAAGTGATTTAATTTCCTGTTGATATATGCTCAGAAGTGGGATTGCTCAATTATATGATAATCGTATTTGAATTTTTTGAGGAATCTCCATACTGTTTTCTATTTTGGTCGCGCCAGTTTACTTTCTATTAATAATGAACAAGGGCTCCCTTTTCTCACACCCTCTCCAACATTTGTTGATTCTAGCTTTTATGATGAAAGGCATCCTAACTGTCAGAAACCCCACAAGAGCAAGCCTTAGACCAGGGATTAAAGTTCAGCTATCAGGACAGTGATTTGCCTCTGGTGCCAGCACCCCGTCGTGGAATGCATCCAGATCAATAAGGAAAGCCAATAAATGAGTCTGATGTGTGAGATGTGTAGTATATGACCAGGACGGACCCTCCAAGAAACAAAGGAATGACACAAGTTGAAGAAGACCAGCAATAATTTTAAGGACTATGTCATCTTGCCCAGTCAGGAACTGAAAGCTGGTCTGCAGACCTCCTCTCTCCACCCCACTTCCTCACCATCTGGGATTTTTCCTTAAAAACCCAGGCCGCTGGCAAGGCAACTGGATTCAGCCTCCCTTGGCTGGTCCCATCCTCTCTCTCTGCTCCCCACTAATGGTCCCCAACGTGCTGTCTGGTATGTGGAGCGACTCTGAACCCACAGGGTCTGAACCTCCCTTGGTTGGCTCCATCCCTTTACCCTCTAATCTCTGCTTGCTAAATTGCCTAACTCTGTTGTGGATTCCTTGAGTGACCCGAACCCCACACTAATAAATAGGAGATGATATCTCATACGTTTTTTATTTGTATTCCCTAATGATTAACAATGTTGAACAAATTTTCATGTACCTATTGGTGATTTGTATGACTTATTTGTAAAAATATCTATTCAGGTCCTTGCCCAGTAAACAAAAATTTAAAAATAGAGTGAGATATCTCTGTAAGATTTCTGGAATGTCTAACACTGAAAACACTGACAATACCAAATGTTCACAAGTATGTGAAGCAAGTAGAATGCTTGTATTTTGATAGTGGAGTGGGAAAACAGTTTGACAGCTTCTTCCAAAGATAGAAATAAATTTTCCAAGTACCCAGCAATTGTACTGCTAGGTATTTATCCAAAGACGGAGGATGAGGAGGAAGGGGAGAAGGAAAAGGAAGAAGAGGGGGAGGAGGAGGATATTTGAACATAAATATTTTTGATAGATTTATTCCTAACAGATAAAAATGAAATCACTCAAGTGATCATCAAATGCAAATAGACAAAATGTAATACATTCATACAATGTTATATTGCTCAGCTATGAAAAGGGACAAACTACTGACACTTACAAAGATGTGGATGATTTTAGAAACATTTTGCTAAGTGAAAGAAGAATCAATGGAAAAAAAGCATACTGTGTCAACTCTTACGATACTCTCAAAAAAGCAGAATAATTGATAGTGACAGAAAGCACATCAGTTGTTGTCCAGAGCTGGAGGTAGGACAAGGAATGGACAGCAAAACTACAACAGAGAAGATCGAATTCCAGATGGTGACTTCATAGCATGCACTTTTGGGTCACTCCCAACAAACACTGAAAAAAAAAAAACCAAGAAAATCACCTATTTTCCTGAGACAAACACCAAGAAAAGACTAGCACTTCAGCTGGAGACAAACAGCTGATGACTAATGGTGGGTGAGGGCACTCGGTGCAGTTCTAAGCTAAGTCACAGATTTGGTTTTGGAATGGAGCTTGGGAGTCTCTGGAAGCACCCTGGGACAGAAGCTAGGAATTTCAGAACCAGATGTGGAGGCAGCGAGAGGTGGGCCCAGAGTGGCTGAGACATGGAGCCACAGAAGACTGACTTGGGAGGAGGTGAAAGGAGAGCCAGTGCACCAGGAGGTGAGCTAGAGCCCACATGGTGAAATTGTGCTGGGCACAGCCATAACCGAAAGTTAACCAAAGAAATTCCAAGCACAACTCCTCCCACAACCATTTCATGCTAGAGCCTGGGGTCCACCAAGCGGAAATCCCATCCACCTGAAATCTCACCCATCTGGATAACCCACCCCTGGATTACAAAGAGAAGGCACTCCCAAATCTCAACATCACCCGGTAGTGCCACCTTGTGAGTAGAGGCGAAACTGTAGCCTGAATCAATCCTGGGCAAGTCAAACATAAGTAACATCAGGGAAATCGAACCCTCAGAAATATTAACAGAATGCTGAATAAATCAAAGGTACAAAGAAATATACAGAAAATGATGAAGCCAATGGAATAACCAGGGGAAAATCTGAATACAGCAGACTTATGTAAATTACCTGAAGAGGAATTTAGGGTAACAGTGATTACCTTACTCTTGGGAATCCAGAAATCAGTAGAGGCAGCAAATGAGAATGTCAGGAAGCAAAGAGAAGAATTAAAAGAAGACATAAAACACATAAGCGACACAATGGCTGAATTAAAGAACTCAGTAGAGGGATTCTGCAGTAGATGCACGAAACTTCCAAAAGAATCAGTGATCTGGAAGATAGGGCAGAGGAACTCAGCCAAGAAAATCAGCAAAGATAAATAATTTAAAAAATCTAAGACAGCATTTGAGACCTCTAGTATAACATTGAATCAAAAGGAACAACATTTGATCACAGGGGTGCCAGAGGAGGAGAGAGAAAAGGGAGCAGAAATCATATTTGAAGAAATACTAGATGAGACCTTTCCCAGTTTGAAGAATGAAGCAAGCCTCCAGATCCAGGAAGCTCAAAGAGTTCCTAATGAAAGAAACCCAAACAGAAATACACCTAGACACATCATCAAAATATCAAAAATAAAGATTATTAAAAGCATCCAGATGAAAAGGTGTCACATACAGAGGAGCCCCATAACATTGTCTGCAGACTTGTCAAATAAAATTCTACAGGTCAGAAGGGAATGATTTAATATACTCAAAGTGCTAAAAGAAAAAGATTTTCAACCTAAGGTACTATAATGGCAAGATTATTCTTCAGAACTGAAGGAATGATAAAAACTTTTTCTGACAAGCAAAAGTTAAAGGAATTTCTTACCAAAAAACCAGCTTTGCAAAAAATATTAAAGGATGCTCTATAAAGCATAAAGAGATCACACAGAAAACCAGCATGACAGAAATATTAAGAGAGAGGAGGAAGGGAAGAGAACAAAAATGTGGATAGTTAGAAGGAGTGGAAGATTAATACGACTTCAAATAAAATTAGGTAGTAAACATAAAACTGTGAATGCTAACTTCAGGGTAACCTCAAAATACATGCCCAGAGAGAAATCAAAGAAGAAAACAAAAGGTGAAATCAATCAAAACACAATTGCACCCATCTGACCTAACAAGAGAAAGAAAACTAAGTCATCAGTTGGAGAAACATAAAGACAAATTATAAAATGACACTAAGCAGCTATATATCAATAATCGCCCTAAACGTTAATTGACTGAACTCACCAGTTAAATGACACAGAGTGGCTGAATGGATTAAAAAGCATAGCCCAACCTTCTACTGCATTCAGGAAACCCACCTTCTTCCAAAAGATAAACAAAGGCTCAAAGTCAATGGCTGGAAGACAATTCTACAGTCGAATGAAAACCACAAAATAGCACACGAACAACTTTACTCATATCAGATAAAACAGACTTCCATCTAAAAGCATAACAAAAGAGAGAGATGGACACTATATAATGATTAAAGGATCAGTCCAGCAGGATGACATAATGCTTATAAACATATATGCACCAAATGAAGGAGCATCAAAATATATCAAGCAAGTATTATTAATGATAACTATGTAAGGTGACAGATACGTTATTTAACCTGATTGTGGCAATTATATAACAAAGTACACCTTTTCAAATTATCACCTTGTATACTTAAAATATACACAAATATATTTGCTGATTATATTTCAATAAAGCTAAAAATTAAATTAAAAAAATTTAAAGGACTATTCTTTCCCCATTGAGTGATCTTTGCATCTCCTTCAAAATCTGATAACTAAATAATTATGAGTACATTGTTGGACTTTGTATTCTGTTGTTGATACACATGTCTATTTTTACACTGGTATCACACTGTCTTGATTATGAAAGGTTTGGAGTAATTCTTGAAATCTGGTATTTAATATTCTTCAACTTTGTTCTGTTTCTTATTTTTTTTCAAAATTACTTTGGCTTTTATTGGTCCTTTATTTTTATACCATATTGCCTGCTATGATGTTAGTTGAGATTGCATCGACTCTATTGCCCAAGATTGGGAGAACTGTCATTTTAATAATATTAAATCTTGCAATTTATGAACATGGTATGTACAATCATTTATTTAATTAACATTTGTGAGTTTCTCACAAATTTGTTTTATAGTATTTAGTCTTTAGATCTTAAGCATATCTTGTTAAATTTGTCTCTATTTCATGTTTTAAATAATATTAAATGGTACTTTTTTCATTTCAAATTTCAGTTATGTAAATCAAATAGCTATCAAATGGAAATAAATTTGAGTGTTTTATATTAACTTGTATTCTACAACATAGTAAATCTACTTTTTAATTCTAAAAGCTTTATTTTTAAATTCCTTGTACATTTCATGCTGTCTATCATTAAAAACAATTTGCTTCATTCTCATCAGCTTTTTTTTTCTCTTGACTTATAGTACTGACTAGCATTTTTACTACAGTGCTAAAAAGAATTGGTAAAAGAGGATATTCTTATCTTGTTCCTGATCTAATTTGGAAATTCACCTAAATTTATTTAGCTTATTCTAGAACTTCATACAAAGCTATTCTTAAGTATTATTTTTGTCTGGCATCTTTTACTCAGCATGTTTTGGGACTCATACATGTAGTTATGTAGAGCAGCAGCTTCTTCCTTTTTATTGCTGAGTAGCATTTCATTTTAAGACTATACCACAGCCTGCTCACCCATTCTCATGTTGATGAACACCTGAACTTCTTTGTTGTTGACAGCGATATTGTTATTTGAATAAAAATACTATGAACATTCTTGCATATGACTTTTTGCAACATCTAGTTTTGTTTTCTTAGATAAACATCTGGGAGAAGAACTGCAGGATCTTAAGTAGATACATAATTATCTTTTTAAAAAACTGTCAGTAATTTTCCAAAACGGTTATACTATTTCACACACCCAGGCCAGGAGCAATGTATGAGAATTCTGGTGTCATTTGGAGTCAGAATTTTTTTGTGTTAGCTGTTCTAGTAGGTGGATCCTGGTATCTCACTGTGGTGGATTTAATATGCTTTCTTTGATGAACCATAATATTAAACACATTTTCATGTGTTCACTGGACCTTACTAGTGTCTTTTGCAAAATATGAAATCTTTGACATCTTTTTAAAATTAGGATTTTATCTTTTGGTTATTGAGCTATAGGAGTTCTTTTTATATTTGTAATGCTAGTCTTTTGTCAGGCATATGTCTGGCAAATTCCCATGTGTTTTAAATTTGTTCAAGAGTAGAATTAACCTTAAGAATAGGTTTGGGGCCAGCCAACTCTCTCTAGAACAGCCCTATCTTTACCACCACATCTCCAGAGCTAGGTTTCTTAGTGAAAGTGAAGCAGAGCAGAGGTTCATTGGGAATATTTGTCAAGATACTACATTGTCTTACTGTTGCTGCAATATAACAGTGATACAGTATAAAAGCAAGGAATTTACCAAAAACCAACTGCATGAAAGAGTGCATTTGTGACTGTCTCAACTCCCTTGCTCCAAAGTTGTCTCACAAACTGGGCTCTCGCATCAGCTGTCCAACCTTCCACTCCATGTTATTTCTTACAGAAACACTGTCACTATGTCATACAATCTTGTACCACAGACCCCTGGTTGCTCATTGCTTGATATTGAACCAGTTTTTTCCCCAGTAAAAGCCTATCTGTTAGAACTTTCAAAAAGAAATTTAAAAGGAAATTCAAACGCTTAAAAGCAAATTATTTCTGAGTAAGAAAGATCTTTACCTAAACTGATCTCAAGTTTCCTTCCATGGATTTACTAATCTTTTCTGCCCTTTTGAGAAACTCTTCAAGTTCAGTCCTAGAGCTTTTCTTCTCTGACTACCATCCATTCTTCCGTCCCTGTTGTCAACTGCTTTGCACATGATAAAGTAAGTTCTTTCATTCAGCTCTTAATACCAGCTCTGATGCTTCTTAGCATGAGGTCTGGGTGTCTGTAATTTGGCCATGAGAACAAGATGCTGAATATAAATGTGCCTTCTGAACTTCAACTGCCCAGACATCCTCTCCTACTCAAATATTGATCCACAGGTATCTTCCTTCTGCTGAAGGTTTTCAATTGCTCAATTAAGAAGATATTTATTAAAGAATCTGCAGTGTCTAGATTCAAGCTGTTGTTTTCTAAACAGCGGCTACTAAATGAGCAGCTGTTCTTGCTTGGATGCGATTGCGCCACACAGTCCCTATTCTATTCATTAAATGTGACTCACAAGTTTATTAGTTGAAGCTCACCCCCTAAAGTGTATTCATGTTATTAGTCCCATCTGGGAGAAGAGGAAGCTGACAGTTAAGTGAAAGATCATCCTAAAAATGTCTTCTATTTGCACACTTTGACTTGCCTTACCTCATTTGGTTTCACAGAGATCCAACTTGCTAGGTGAGTTGCTTGTTATTACTTCTGCTGCCACAGATAAAGAGACAAGAAAAGTTCAGGCCTAAGTAACAAGTTCAATGTCCATGGACAGGCACCTGTGGAGCATAAACCAGAATGCTGGCCTCCACTTCCTGGCTCAGCCTTCACTCTGCCCACTCATGCTCTTAAATTCCAGTGAGTCAGTGGGGTGGCAGGGCTGAACAAAATTTGGACAGAAGGCAAGCAGACACTGACATCAGTAAAACGAGAGGAAGCCAACTCCAGGACATGTCCTTATTTCCCAGAAGTAATGAAGACAATTGGGAGGTCTTTCCTGATGAAGCCACACGTCTGTCTGCTGAGACCTGGATCCCAGCCTCAGGGCTTCTCCTGTTCAGATAGATCAGGGGCTCCCTATCCATGGCTAGACTAGAAACTTCTTCTGCAATTAAGTTGTAACTCTATGCTCCTAAGTCTCCTCTTCTTCCTGCCTATTGAGTACACCTACCTGGTGGAGCTCATCATGAGAAGAGCACACTGGAATGCTGAATGACTTCAGATCAGCTCTTCCCTTAGGCAAAGCAATGTGTCTCTGTTGCTTTTGTACAGTCCCAGGTTTTTATCTTGGTTTTGGTCTTTGCTGAAATGAGGAGAAAAAAAGAAGAGGAGAGGAAAGGGTGATCTTTAGTAAAAAGAAAGAAGTAATATAGGAACAAATCCAAATATGTCCTGCAGGAATATGACTCAGTATTTCCCTTTATTTGTTGCAGTGAAAAGAAAATGCCATAGGTAGCTTCAAGGTCAGCAGCTGACAACCCTTTTTCCTCTACTTTGAATTAGATTTTTGGGTATCAAAATTTGGGGGATACTTGGGGATCATAGGCAAAAAGGGAAATTCACATTTAAAACTGACATGAGAGTCCCAAGTGATATTAGAGTTTCAGGATCAAGATACCAACAACAAGGGAATTCTAGTATTAACAGTATTTATAAGGATATTTATTATTAAAGCAGTTACTATGCACTAGGTACTCTGCCATGATGAGTATATGTATATTCTTCTCAACAATGCATTATATAGGCATGAATATTCTTCTTTTACAGATTAAAACAAAAAGCAAAAACAATTTCTCAATCTCAGCAAGGCAAAATATTTTGCCCAAGGCTCAAAGTTTGTAAGTAGAATAATTAGAGTGTAGACAGTCCATCTGGCTCTTCAGAACATAGATTTTAGTAGATGTTCTGTGAGCAAAATGTTTATTATTCTGACACAATATCAGGGGACTTGTGTTCTAGACTAAGCCTCATATGACTGTTGTACTCAGTGGGGTCTTCATGTATTTCAGACATGAGGTTCAGAAACTCAGCTATATCTGTTCATCCAAATGTGACATAGTACTAGTGAGCTGGTTTTCAATACACACATTTATAAAAGCTTGTTTTTCATACCAGAAAGATGTTTCAGAATGGTGACTTCTCCTTTTTGAGTGTATTTAGATCAGTTCTTCCGATAGGTTTAGCTGTTAGGGGTAACTAGAATTGAAACAAATAAAAATGAAATATGAGAACAGTTTGGAAATAAAATTGTAAGTATAAGAGCTAGTATAATAAAATTAGAATTAGAAAGAAGATATTGATACCAGAAAACTCTGTATCCAGAAACTATCTGAACTTAGGGGCAAAGATAAAGAAGAATCAAGAACTTTTGAGATTCTCAGTCTGGTGATAAAAAGACATGTGATTCCATTTTAAGGAAGTAAGTAATTAGAGCATGAAGTACATTTAGATTTGAACATGGGGGCCTTAAAGTTCATGAAAGTCTAAAACAGACATTGATTTAGAACCTAAAATTGTAAGATTATTTAGGATTAAAAATATTTGTTTAGGATTTCAGAAAGTAGTGGAAATATAGAGGTCCCTTATATTGAAATTTAATGGTATCAAGAATTATGACTAGAAGTTATTTGTACCTGTCTATAAAATAATCCCCTCCTACGCTTGTCCCCATTTCCCACGCCATTCCCAGCACTCTAGATTCTGCCACAACTTAATGTTATGAAACTTTTATAAGTGTTGGTTGATAGATATAGTGAAACATTTATTATGATTCCTTTCTTCTCAGCACTAGAGAAGCATTACCCTCATTTAGAAATGTCTTTTTGTGTGCATAGATATTTCCGTTCTCAATTCAGACAATAAGTGTTGCTAGAAGACCCACCTATAGGCTTCCCCCTACTCCCTTGTATTCAAAAAAAGAAAACACAGAGGAGGATTAATTCAGCAGATGTATTTGGTTGGATGGACTTTATGTAAGCTGGGTAAGAAAAGAGTTCTACACTGTGAAAGGGGAAATGACTTGTTTCCCACACTGGAGTAGTCAAGCAACCTGGAAATGTCCAAAGTCAGGCATCTTGCCATAGACAGTATGAGTCAGTCTCCCTGAGGTGCTTAGACTACTTGTCTAAAAGCCTTGCTTGGCCCATCCTTCTCTCTAATTCATTTGAGATCCCTAATAGCAAAATCTCACCACGGTGGAAAGTAATAAGGACTGGGTAGGTGCTCATAGCTAGAGAGCAATTAGGAATTCTTTCTTATGACCTTAATTTTTAAAGATCATTATTTAGTCAGAAATGCTCTCAGGACCTCCAAACCTATTACTTTATCCCTCATAAAAATATTATTGTAGCAGTTAATCATAGTAATACAATTATTTTAACATAATAGTAATAGTTATCTAATACTAGCAATTCACGTTAGTTATCTAATAATAGAAATAGTTCACACTTATGTCACAGACACTGTGACATTCTTATGTGTACTTTATATTCTTTATCAAATTAAACCTTCACAGCATGTTTTCATAATTATTTTCTCTACTTATTTTTATTCCCATTTTATTTACTATTTAATAATTCTAGACTCTCAGAAGCAACTATCCAGGTTAGACTTCGTCACAAACTTGACTGTCCATTTATCTAAGAATAGATCTCTTTGATTTCCACCTTTTCCAGCCTCTTTAAACATACCTATCAGTTATATCTTTGGTTCATTATCTCTTGAAGTGTCTGTCACAATCTTCATTTCCTGAACTGCCAAGTAACACCTAATTCTTCATCCCCAAACTTATGAGATTCTGATTCCTGAACATGCGAAAATATTATATCCACTTATTCCCATTACTCTCATCCAGTATGTTCCAGAAACTATTTCTTTATTTAAACTATTCTTTACTAAAAGACCCAATGATTTCCCTAGATTAATTAAATTATCTCTGAGTTAACATAAAGTTGTCCAATTATATAAGCACCTTGAAAACATCATGAGTTCTCCAGAAATGCATCTAATACTCCATCAATGTCTTCCCGAAAATGATCTACAATAATCTAGTCCAATAACGAGTGATGTCATTGAAAACATTACTGTGGCATGCCCATGTGACTTAGATGTTAAATCTCTGAATCTGGTGTAATTCATATAAAGTCCAAAGCCTGGGTTAGAGATCTGGGACCAGAGAAAACAACCAAAATGAACAACTAGATAGACAGATAGATAGATAGATAGATAGATAGATAGATAGATAGACAGAGAGACAACTAGATATAGACAGTAGATGATAGATAATTTTTTATTCTCCTGCTTACCTATTACTTGCCTTCATTCTGATCCTCCTTCCTCTAAAAGAAAGAAATATACCACATGAAATTACTTAAATTCAAGATTCAGAATATCTTTAAAAATTTAAGTAGTCTTAATAACGTATAAAACATAAGAAAACATAATTTGACAATAAACAAGAAAATGTAATTTGAAATTTCCCTTCAAAAATATTTGCTTAGAACAGCAATGTGGAGTGGGCAATTCTAAATTGTGTGTTTTCAGTCCAGGCGAACTTTTACCTGGAAACACTTTGCCTATAAGCAGCAAGGTCTCGGTTTGTGCAACATGAGTAAGATACCTGTGTAAAATTATTAATTTTCAGATGGTATAAACTGTCTCCTCCCTCTACAGACTTTACCACAGTGGTTGGGATTCTCCTGATAAAATGCAAAGAACAGGTCTATACGAACATGAGTTAAGAACCTTCCCTTGCAAGTCAGCACAAAAAAGGTTGTGGGTCATGCTTCATGTGCCAGCTCCACACTTGTACTGAGAGCTCAGAATAACCATAACCCTCACTGTCAATGAACTTACATTTCTTGAGCTCTAAATTAAAGGACTCTGATAGGCAGTCCTTTAACCTTCTAAATTCCTTGTCAACATTGGTCTATTGAACTAAATTG
Organism: Solenodon paradoxus; assembly: GCA_004363575.1. Taxonomy (NCBI): domain Eukaryota; kingdom Metazoa; phylum Chordata; class Mammalia; order Eulipotyphla; family Solenodontidae; genus Solenodon; species Solenodon paradoxus. The sequence goes on from RJWH01000955.1 coordinate 187,063, forward strand.
TTCAGTCTTCTTTTTCCCAGACTGCTGGAACTTCGGGTAGTGATAACAAAAAAATATGCTGTGACTAATTTTATCTTGGTTCAGGTGCATTTTAACTAAAGAAGTGGGACACCCTCTTGCAGATTATATATTATCTGCTTAAAATTCATGAGAGTACACTAGTATGTGAATCACAATCACTAAATTTGTGTCCTGAAACCCTGTGTTCTACAGGAACCACCAACTCCCCAGACTGATTCTTGAAGAGGCCTGAAGTCTACTTCATCACAGAACTTGAAGGTTAGGAATAACATTAAGAATGTCCAGCTTTCTGGAGAAACCAGTCCCTGTCTTGAAACAAGATCCACTCATGCTTAACTTATTTACATCTGAATTTTATTTTTTCAAGAATCCAGAATTAAACCGCTTTTAAGGACATTATTCAAATATTTTCAATCTATGGTGGTTTCCCTGTTTTACATCTCTTTGCCCATTTTTTCCAAAGCATAACAAAGGCAGACATGAAGGGAGACAGATGGGACAAACATGTGGAAAGTGGGGGCTGCTTTAAATGACAATTCTGGGAAAAGACAAAATGGGCTCTCCTCATGTTCATGAAACACTAAATATGAAGAAATCAAGCTGCCTTAGGACTAAAATGCTTATAGTAGCTCATATTGCATTGAGAGAAAATGTTAACATTAATAGGTTACATAAGAAAAGTGTCCAAGATCAACTCATTCCAGGCCAGCATAAATACTAGCATGTACATTCAGATATGCAATTACACCATCCGCACAAACACAGAGGAAAAAAAAATTGCAATTTGCATGGCTGTGAATTTTCTTTTGGTTGCCAGCAATTTCGAGAGCATATTGAAAATTTCAAATTAACTGGGGGTTTTTTTTACTCAGTTTTATCTCTCAATGCTTTTATGTTACTTTTTCTTCAAGGTCTGTGCATTTTACTAAATGAAGTGCTCAAACATTTATTCATATCAAAGGAACAAATCATCGTTATGATTTTTTGGTGGGAATGGAACAATGTCTGAACTTTCTAAAAATTCCCATCCCTTCTCTCCATATACTTTCCTTCTCATAATCTCTCATTCCCTTTATCTCCAACACTTCTCCAGGCCATTTCCTATCAGTTCTAGGGAAACTTTCTCAGCGTCTTTAAAAATGCTGCCTCTTTAATCCTAAAGCATTCTATATCAGCTCCCTACAGTCAGAGTAAACTTCCCTGTGCATGCCTGGGTCTAGGAAAGGGTACGGGAAAAGATGAAATGCTAGTATACTATCTTAAAATTCAAATGCTGTTCAGTAGCACCATACCATCTGAGTTGCCTGCAAACGGTAAATAAGCCCAGCTTGTAACTTAATGACCCTGGTGTTTGTGTGTCTGTGACTACATTAAGAGCTCTCAAAGAAAAAAGTGTGTAATCATAAAAGACAGCAGTGAATCATAATCAGTTACACAAAAGCAGGACTCAATTTTCCCGATCTGTCAATGTGGATATTATCATAGGATCTCTACCTTTTCTTCTGCTGTGGCAGCACCAAATCCACTCTAGTTGTGGCAGCACAGGGCGAGGTTCAAGGGTCTTCATTGCCTATGATCTGCCCTGCAAAAACCATGTGTTTTATTTGGGATTGATTTCAAAACCAGATTCGTGGTGGCACCTACTATAACACAATAAACAAATAAATTAACTGCTGTGATATGGAAATTTACATGATTCAGTGTACTTAAAAACTATTAACTGTGAATTTATTAATTGAAAGCCACAGGACAATAATCAGCATGTCCTTCAGTGATAAAAGAAATCTCTTGTTAAATTGAATTTGTAAGGCAATAAAGACATATTTTTCAAATAAACCTATGCCTCAAGATGCTTGATGTGGTATTTTTAACTTTATCTTTCAGCAGCCCATGCTTTGTTTGTGGACTACATATTGATTTGTTTCCCAAAAACGTGTAGTGTAACTCTATATTCCCAAACGTTTTTTTTTTCACCTCTCTATGCAGGTTATATTCATTCTAGTCAATCTTGTTTTTTTGCCTCCTGTCTAGAAAACTTTAATTAAAATTGTCTACTAAAGTTCGAATCTTTTAAAGGGAGCACTTATAGTCCTAAAATGCATTTCTATCACAGAACTCCCAAGGAGCATAAGTCTTCCACCTCAAACATATATTCTAAAGGGAATATTTGTCTAGAAGCTACTAGGTTGCACTGAGGACAGAAAGATAAGCTCTGAGAGGAAGTTGACCATGATTTTCACAAGTAGGCAATTAAACATGCAAATTTCTAAGGCGTAACTGGTCAGAGTCAGCCAACTCACTGCTTATATCATCCCCACTTGATCTCAAGGGAGAGGGTAGTAGAAGATGCTGTCTGCTCACTGTCATGCAAACAGTGCCATGGTCTCTAGGAGCTCATCTTCTAAAACTGCCACACTATTAGATGTCATGATGGTGTTCACAGTCTCCCTTGAAAACAAGGGTCCTAAATGATGCAATGACAAAAGTATCAGTAATATCATGATAAAAAAATCTTAGATCTAACTAGATGAAAATTTAGTTTTAAGATTTTTTAAATGTCTTTGTTTTATCATGTCATTTTGCCAATGCTACTCTTTCCAGTAGGTACCATATGGAACCCTTCCCCTTAATTCTTAATTTTTCCCCTGTATTGTACTTTTCTGGTTGACTTATCACCAGTGGAAGAGTCACCTGATGCTGTTGATGTCTTCCTTCCCACAGAATGAATCCAGCAAGTTCGTGAGTGTTTCAGAAACACCTCAGCTCTCTCCTGGAAGAGAGCATCCCTGTTCTCCACTTATACTGCTCCTATGAGCTGAAGCTTCTGACCCCAGATACACCTCTACGTGAGTGCTGATGTTCGGGGCTGAGAATCAAACCACTTAGGAAGATGACACTAATGAAGTATGGAAGTCATATGACTGGTTCGTTAAGGTCTGGAATATCACATTCCACTATCATATGCTCAGCCCACTAAATACCATGCTTGTAAATATTCTATTGCTCATTAAATATACCTCCAAGACTTATGAGCAAAAACAAACAAGGAAAAGGAAACTCCACATGGGTCGAGCGTTGCAAATTAAAATCTCTTACATGAACTCATACTTGCTTTCTGTCTCTGAAGAAAAACTTAACAGAAATGGATTCTCATATTAAAGACTCAGTAGATTTAGATGGTTGTCAGTCAAAGGTTAATCAGATGTGTGTTTGCCTTTTAAGTGATCCCAGCTTCTTTCACACTACTGCCATTAAGAGGTGGGCTTTGTTCCTAGTCCCTTGAATCTTGGAAGGCCATAATTGTTTGAACCAAGAGAGTAAAATGATGCTTTGTGATTCCTTATATTAGAAAAGGCTGAAAAAACTATTCAACTTCCTCCCCTGGTTCTCTTGGCACATTCTCTATCTAATACTTCTTTTTGGACCCAGCACCATTCTGTGAGAAGCACAAGATATGCGAAGATAATATGGGTCAGTGCTCAGGGGTCAGTCCCAGCTGAGCCAATGTGCCAAACATGTGAGTGAGAAAGCCTCCAGATAATGCCAGTCCCAAGTTTTCCGAATCACTAGTGGACATTCACATATTCTGAGGTCTCAGATGTCACATAGCAGAGACATGCTGCTGGGTGGTACCCTATCCCAATTCCAGAGCCTTTACCAGTCAGCATCAATGAAGTCGCTGTTTACAGATAATTGAAACATAAGAAACAACAAAGAGGAGCAAAAATCAAAGATGACTCAATACATTCCAGCCAAATGATTTGAAGAGGAAAAGATACGAAAAAAATCCATTTTCATATCCTATACAGTAGACTTAGATGAAGACATAAGGGGTAGCTTTATTTGGTCTGCAGCTCACACAAGGTTAAGAAGGTTAGAAAAATGTGGGATTATAGAACTGTCTGGAGTAGTTCTTGACAGACTGAATCAAATCTCACAAGATGAAAAACAATAGGAATAAATGCAAAATCTCCCATCTGTATAAAAAAAAGAGAAAAGTTTAGTATGGAGAAGATATGATTTAGTACCAATAGAAAAATAGATTTATATGTTGATAGTAAGATTCATATAAAGCAAGAAGTTCCTTGAAAAATAAAGTGGCCTGAGATTATATTAATAGGAACAAAGTAGCCAGAATAAGGAATTAATGAGACACCAGATGGGCCAAGCTGTGTTGTGAAATTCTGAGAGTTCATTCTGGATAAACGGAAAATTCCAAGGATAGGGAGGATACTTGTGAAAACCTGTCTCATGAGGAATGGAGCTGGAGAACCTGGGGTATTTATATTGAAAAGAGAACATGCATAGTAACTGTCTTAGATTTTATGGAGGCAAATAAAGTGGAAGATGATGAAACTTCTGTAGAGTGTCAAATATAGGACCATGAACACCACAAGCAGAGACTTCAGGGAGCTACCTTGTATCAATATATAGAAGAACTTTGCAGGGTCAAAGTCATCCAAAGCTTAGAGTGGTAGTGAATATCTCAAAAAAACAACAACAACAAAAACCACTTGACAGAGATGGTGTAGAGGGGATTAAGAACCAAAGAAAATCAATAGTTGCTTGAACAGTAAGGGGTTTAGGGTGGGGGGAGGTTTGGAGAGATCATTTATGGATCAATTCATTTGAATGAAATGTCACTTTTCCACTAGTTCATCTATTTATTCAATAAATAATTATTAAGTGCCTACCAACTAAGTATTATTCCAGGTCATGTAGGGAATAGAATGACTGAAAATTAAACCATTCCCTCTAGAAACTGGTGGTATGATACATGGGTTGCAAGCAAATATTAGCGTTAGAAAAAAATGAATGTCCAGCAAAGGAAGAAAAATCAAACTGCTCTTAATCACATGTAGAGTACAGTGCAATGATAACTGAAATTTTTCACTGCTACATTTTAATGGTATACTGAGATAGACACCAATGCATGGTATAAATATGAATCTCATCTTATTACCATATTTTCATTGGCTTCTAGTTAAATGTTTGGGTCCTGTTTGAAAAATACATGAAATCTATGATGACATTTTGCTTAAAAAGCACTCATTCAGAGTTCCCCAGTTCCCAAGTTTTCTGATTTTGATTACCAGAGAAAGACCTTAGCAATAAGAAGTAGCAATGAATTAGGAAGATTATTTATTGTGGTTGTTTATCTTCTATGAATAGAAAAGTAAAACAGTCTCCAGGTCGTTTAAATCAAACCCAAGATTATCATATTTACCTCCACACTAATAATGTGCCATTCATTGCAATAATCATCTTAGTGGTAGTTACATTGGTTTGCTCAGGATGATTATCAGTATCATATAAATTTAAGGGACTTATTTAAGGTTAGCTTAGTTTTAGACTTATCATCTGCTCTGTTATTGCTGCAATGCAATCTCATTTCCCCTGCTCGCAAATGCAGACTATTGGATGCTTTGACAGTTGACATCAGGGTTCTTCCTTGGCCAGCTGTCAGAGGTGTCTCTTCCCTGGAGGCAGCATGCATATGGAAGTGACACATATGTGCTGTTCGTTATAGTACAGCAGCCACAGAGGCAGAACTGCCAGTAGACAGTCCTGGCTTTCCAGTGCCACCAGCTGCTGCACGCATATCACCTAAGCTCATCATCAGAAAGGAGAACAAAGAAAGAATGACACCAAGGAATGTAGGACCAACTAAGGTTAGGATTTGAGAGATTTTAAAGGTTATTAATTTCACTTCTCATCCACAGCTGGAATCATCTACATGCATAACTGAAAGGTGGCCAGTCTAACCTCAGGGAGAGCAGCACTTTCAGCTGACTCCTCATTCTTTTTTATGAACAAATTATCTGCATAATGAAAATAGATTGGAGTTGCTCTAATAGTTCTTGTGTCCCTCAGAGCCCTGCCCTCTGCAGCAATTTCCAACTTATGGAGAAGAGTTGTTAGTAAGTCCACCCTCTCACCTCTAGCCTTCTCCATCTAGGTTAAACAGTCCTAGTCTCTTTGATCATTTCTTGGAGGTTCTAAACTCCCATCTTCTCATCCTCATTGTTGTCCTCTTGACCACATCCTGTTTGCTAATGTTCCTCTTTGAGTGGTTTCCAGACTTTAATATGTTGCTGCTGTTGGGTTAACCTCTTCAGGGAGCTGTGAAGCTACTACCTTCTTAAACTGGGCATATCCTTTCTAGATTTGATTTGACATATTTATCTTCTGTGCCTTTAATCCATACCCATTCCAAATCTAGGTCCACATATGACCAAAACAGATACACTAGTGAAGCACTTCTTCTATATAGACATCTGTTACTCAAATTGCTAATTCCAAACTTTTTATCTAAATAATTATCTACCTTTTTCCAAAGTATCTTGTTCATACATTAATTCAACAAACATCAACTGAATGCTGATTCTGTGCCAAACTCTGCTGCATATATTTTGTTAAATTTTTTCTGAAATCAATTTATATTAAGACTATGGCATATTTGCCTGTCCAAGGGAAAATAAGCTAGCTTTGAGATCAGTGAAACCATGCCACTTTGAAAGCATTTGTTTCTCTTTCAGGACTAGCTGTGGATCTGTGCTAAGTTTACCAAACTGGGGTTGCCTTTAACCCCCTTTCTCTGCTTTTTGAAATCCTGGTGTCTGTCTTCAGTCTGCTGGCTCTCATTCTATAGATTGGCATACAATTGACCTAAGTCTAGAGGTTCGAAAGCATTTAAAAGGTTAGATGATCCTTTTGCTAACTTTCCATCCTTCCCAGTTCTTTAAGGAGACTGCAGAAAGAAATGGGGGTAGGGAGACTGCTCCTTCTGACAGCTGTTAACTTCACCCCATCTGCTCCAATCACAGGACCTGCCTCTGTTCTGAACAGAAGAAAAAAATTATTTCTGTTGTCTTTAGTTTCAGCTTCCTGACACATGCTGCTCTTTGATAATTTAATTGAGTATATCCTGGCTCCCGTATTTTGCACATGCCTTTTTATCAGAGAACATGGCAAAAGGCAGTAAGATTTCTTTGGACAGATATTGTCCTTTTATTCTTTAATTTTATCATTGATGATTGTGTTGTCTGAATTTGCTTTCCTCTTAGAGCCTTCCCTTCATAATGAGCTTTATTCAGGTTTATAGTCTCTAAGCAAAAGACTACAACACATTTTCTTTGAAGTCTTTGAAATCCACTTTTCTAAAATTCAGTGTTTTTGCCACACTTTGTCAAATATTCATTGTCATTGCTTCTTTGGACTCTTCAATGATCTGTTGACTAAATTTGAATCTCTCTGCCATATTTTCATTCTCTTTAAGATTAATCTTCAATAGACCACTCTTTGAATCAAGGAATGATCAGCTAGAAAAAGTAATACTATCAGTCCTACATCACAGTATAATAGTGGTTATGCAATTTAAATCTAAGAGTTCACTGATGATGCAGATATCATTATTCCTATTTTGCAGATGAAGAAACTGAAATTAGCAAGGACAAGTTACCTGCATGAACTTAGGCAGATAGTTTTGTGGAGTCCTGTTCACCAAAGCTGCTACCTCTTCATTCTGAACTGATCACAATTCCTAGTTTCCCTGGATGTTCAAGCTCATGGAATGCTATTCCGGTTCTGATCTAGTAAACATCTCCCTCACCCAATCTGCCATGCTCTGTCTTCTCCCATGGGTGTAAGGCAGATGCAGATTGGTCCTGGAAGCCACATGTGGAATATGGCAGAGCTACAAGAATGAAGGAAGTTGAGTTCCTGAAGCTGTGCTTGAAAAGGAGCCTCCCATTAATCAGAACTTTTTGAACTTAGCATAAAGAGGAATGAATTTTTTCTTAAGCTATGGAGACATGAGATTTTATCTAGTAGTGCTCCTCATTTTATCTGAATCAAAGCAGTAAGAGCAATTAAAACTATCTGAATAAAAGTCTGTTTTAGTTACTTAGCCTCCAATCCTCAGGTTCACCCTCAGTAAGACAGAGATAACATAGAACCTAACTTATAGGTTTGCTGTGGGTGGTAAGTGAGATAAGATTGGATAGGGGCACAGTGGAGTGCCCAGTGTTTGCCCTCTATTCAGTAAACACACTGCCTGACCAACATATTATTATAGTTCCATAGAACCAGATCTGCCCTTTGAACTGCTTTGTGATATCTTTACAGAGATGTTATCTATGCCATTACCTTGGCTTAGCATTCTATGTTATAAGCCAGGCCAATTCTTTCTAATTAACTTTCCTTTATCTATATTTGCATGCTTTTCTCTGTAATTCCATCCTTAGGTTAATATAATCACAAATAGAAGAATATAAACCCTTTTAGTGGATTATGTCGTGTATAATCCATTCATTTTGATTAAGTATACTATTCTTCATTTGTCATTGTCATAAAGTTCATAAACTCAAATACAGCAATATTATTATCTTGAAGGTAAAGTATGAGTGCTTGGCTAAATTTTTTTATTTTATTCTGTTTAAGGCATGAAATATTCTTTTAGAGTAGTACATTTCACACTTTATTCTGCAAGTTCATCACCTGGAGATCTTGTTAGGTGTGAATTCTGATTTGGTAGAGCTAGAGTGGAGACAAAGAATTTGCAGACCGTGGTAACTCCCAAGGATAATGTTGGTGCTGACCAAGGATCAGACTTGGAGTAGCAGGACTCTAGATTTTTATAAAAATATTCTTCAGCCACTCATTTATTTGCATTTTATTGAATTCATTCCAGGCAATCAACAGTCTATGAGAAAATGAAAACTAAGTCATTCAGTAAATCAAAAGAGAAATTAATAGGTCTTTTAAGGTCAGGATAAGGAAAGTCAATGAAGAAAATGTAACTCTAATTTAGAAATATTTAAAGAGAAACACTGTTATAAACTTTTAATGAATTATATAAAGAAATAGAAAAATGTATTGAAAGAAAATGTCTTTTACTAGAGAAGTTCTCAAATTCTCAAACTTAGCATGCATCAGAATCACCCTAAAGCTTATCAAAACACAGAATAATGATCACATGATAAAGAATTTCCCAGTAATTTGCATCTTAAATACATTCCCAGGTAATGCTCATATTCTTGTGTAAGGGATAAAATTTTGAGCTTCTCAACTAAGGGATGGGGAAGACTATTGGCAGATGACACCAAAAAGTCAGAATATTCTATTGCAGTCTGCACGCAGAAAAACCTGGAGTAGAAGAAAGGAAAATGAGGGGAAAAAGACAAAGAGTTGAAATTCATTTCAGGCCCTAGCAACTGAGCTACAAACACTTAGAACATGTCCAGAGTAAAGTAAAGATCATCAACCTATCATCTAAAATTTATTTGAAGATTAAGCAATCTGACCAAAGCAGGAATTGGAATAACTTAACTTCTTTTTCTAATGGAAAAAGCGATGACCCTGAAAAACTCCTGACTTCTAAGTTTAACTTCTCTACGTGGGAAGTTGAAGTGATGGAAAGAGAGAAAATAATCACAAAATCTATTGTCAAGGACCTTAAAAAGAACAGAGCATTGAATAATAGCAAGGATAGCTTTCCAAAGAAACCATTCTTCCTATGGTCTTAAAATTGGAAAGAATCTTAGAATCACACGACCCAAGTAGCTTCTTTTAAAGAAAAGAAAACTGATGTACAAGGAGATCTTTTGTACCCGAGGTCGTACAGCTAGTTGGTTGTGCCCAAGATTATAAAAGGAGAGACTCCCAATCCCCCAGATCATGCCTGTAGCAGCCGTGGTTTCCAATGCCTTTAACTAACACTTTTCAGTCTAGTACCTAGTTCTTAAGCCAGTCTTAGGAGGGAAGGCTGCATACTAGGAACCCAACATGCACCAAGGTCAGGTTTGACTGAAGTACAGTGTCCTGAGTCCTGTTCCCTACCTTTGTCATTTATAGAACATGACCAGTCAGGCTCTTCTAGTCATATGGGACAGAGGAGGCAGAGAGGCAGCTGGTTGACTGTCCTGGACAAGCATTGTATCTAACTGCCCTAGCTATGACAAGACAGTTCATTCCATCTGTAAAAATAATTCATCAGTACCCTGGGGAAGAATAAACTAAAGTGTACAGTCATTCAGCCAGCTATTCTAAGTGCCTACTGTGCTTAAGAAGGCATTGCATTGGACACTGTCTCCTTGTCTCCCAGTTTTTAGTGGGCAGGCAGCTGCATCTTCAAAGGCACATCATCTCCACATGCATGATCAGAGAATGTTTAGTCTGAGGTACAATCAGAGTATTGGAGGCTTTAAAAGATTCTAGATGATTCTAATGTTTGATCAAAGTTGAAAGAATTATTGCTTTATAGGAATTATCCTGAGCACATTTTGACTTCATAGGCCAGAGAGATTCAGAGATACTTGCAAAGTCACTTCTTACAGAGAGATCACAGATTCCAGTAGTGGAATGAGATTCAGAATCTTCTGGTTCTACTCTTGAAAGAGATTTCCAGGCAAGGGGAAAGGCAAGCAGGCCACGGGTCTTTCCGAAGTTTCACCACCCCTTGGGGAGGGTAGCTCTTTTTGGAATTTCACTATTACTATTGCTACAACTATCAGTACTAAGTGATCAGACACAGCTGTGTACCAAATCCCCTTATGTCGACTCCTGCTTATGTACCTGATAAAAACTCTCACTTCCTAACTTGCTTTAGGAATATTAACAGGGACTAAAAGGGCAGAAGATATGAAAGAACATGGGATATGAATATTCTGGCTTGCAGAGTAAAATATTGAGAGTGTACCAGAGCTACCTTGTTCCTGAGGTTCACAGAAGCTTTGTCATTCTACAGATAAGTCTAGGAGAGAAGTCTCTTCTAGGTAAGTCCCCTCTCTACCCGCTCTTGATGTTATTCTTTCCAGTTGAGATCAAGGTCTATGCAGTTTTCCTATAGATTTTCTGTGACAATGGATATGTCCTGCAATCTGCCCTGTCCTATGTAGCGATCACTATCAATGACAGTCACATAAGGCTAAATGTGACTAGAGCAATAGATTAACTGAATTTTTACTTTATTTTAAATTCACATATGTGGCTAGTGACCCAAGTGTTAGATGGCACTACATAGGGATACCATCTAAGACATTCTATTATGCAATATCTTATATAAACAGTGATATAAAAATAAATTCACAGTGAAGTGAAAAAAAGTGACCCTTTGTGGAGTATCAGAAAGAAGAAGCAGAATATAATCTTTGATCTCAATACAAAACAGAGGCTCTGGCACAGTCATGACCCAGGTAAGAATTAAAATACATTGTTATTTTCATCATCGACGAAAACCTCTCATTTACCAAACTAACACGTTAATTGGACTGGGGTCAGGGGTGAATCAAACATAAATGTTGCAACAACCATCTTTTCTCAAGTTTGCATGACTTCCTGGTTTATTTTGTATCAGATTACTGTGCTCAACATGTTCCAGTTATATTAGCACTTCCAGGTTCTATAAATACTAGAAATAGACATTCAGGATACCCCAAAACAAACAAAGCAAAACACCAACATTGTTTTTAGTAACTTAACCTTCTGAACCTCCTGTAACACCATGTTCATTGGAATGTATAATGGGGACTGAACTTCTCAGAGAATCTGAAAAATGAGGTAAGAAGAATCTAATTCAGAGAGTTAAAGTAAGAGATGAGTTGTGATATTCAATTAAGATCCAAGCTTATAAGGTTCTAACTGTTGCCTTGGCCTGAACTGACATGTGCCCACTATTCCATTGCCCTCCTTCAGTTCCCCCCAGGCATACAGAAGTGATTAAGAGTGTTGTCTCTGGACATAAACTACCTGGAGCTGAAAACTCACTTCATCTATAATGGTGTGACCTTGAATAAGCTACTTACTTACATAGTTGCATTTTTTTTTACCTGCTCAGTGGAGATAATAAAATATCATTCATGAAGATGTTTGAATTAATGTGCATAAAACTCAAGAAAATGCTTCATGTGTACTGATTTCTTAGTACAATTAGATTATTGCTCTTAGTGACAATTCACATTTAGTCAGAAGGTTGAACTTCAAAAACCTTATTCTTCAACCCACTAGTCATATAATCTTGTTCTATTTACATCTCTGAACTTCAGTTCATATCCATTAAATAACAGGATTACATTTATCATTCTCAGAGGGTTGTTGTGAAGATCGAATGAGAAACATTTATGAAAGTGACAGTAGGTAGATAGAAGTTCCCAAAGGTAAAAAGCTAACGCTTTTAGTATCTCCAAGAAAATGGCAAGTCAGCTATGAGCTCCAACAGTCTGACCTTCAACTTTATGACCTTAGAAATCTGAGTGGTCAGTATATGAGAGGGCCCATCTTGGAGGTGCAGACTGTCTGTAACTAAGCTCACAGGACTGAAGAATACAAGTGGGAAAAAAATTGCTCATTTGTCAGAGAAATATAACCACCATCTCAGACAAAAGAGGTCACCTCAGAATGTTCTTATGTAGTATCCGCACTGCAAATAAAACCATGTCAGAATGAAAGCTGCTCAAAGATTTTGTACTCAAGACCAAGGGATTTCATGGGAAGAGAAAGTAGCCCCAGGTATGCCTCTCTCTGCCTCAGGATGCCAAGTAGGGAATCTACCAGCTTCCTTTTTCAGGCCTGAGCATTCTTCCATTTCTGTGCTAAAGTGTGACCAAAATTTTGTCTCTATAATCCCCTCCCTTTTCTATGCTTCTAGAACCTGACACTGATGGTTGATGAGCATAGTACTTCCACAGATTCACAAAAACCCTTTGGTGTTTTTCAGGTCCTGCTAGTAAATCATTTGTTTTCTTTGCACTTATCTCCATGCTCATTCATTAGATGTTGATGTCAGCATTTGATATTTATAGGTTCATCTTTTTCTGAGTTCTCATTGACTATTTCCCAAATTCATATAACAGGTTTTTGTTTTTATGTAACCAGTTATTTAAGGTTATAGTTGCCTAACAAAATGATGTAAAACCATTTTGGCCATAGGTTGTGTTTGTTTCATTTCTTTATGTGCTGGATATCTTCCCTCTGATCCTCTAGAACCACTCTTCTTCTTTCTCAGAAGGTCAATGCGTACTCTTGGCTTCCTGTTGGGTTTAGCCTTGGAAGAGACTTGGCAGATGATAAGAGAGAATGAGAAGAGTAGGTTCATGCTATGTACTCCACTTGAAACCCTTTCTGAGACAATGATTTTACTATTTGTGTTGGTCAAGAAAACATCGTTACTCCTCTCCAGAAGCTCTTGTTTACAAGTCTTAAGAAGTCCAAGCACCACAACCTCCCCCTTTTCTCCTCAGCCTTAGCCATGGTAGTTACTCTGCTGCTATTAACCCCAGGTTACTGCAATATTCCTTGTGCTACCTCACACTGTCATAAAGAGTTCCTTTATAAATAAATCTTTGAAATTTCCTAATTTGAGTGAGCCATCTGTTCCTTGTGGTACCCTGAATGATACCCTTTGTTTTAGTTTTCAGTGATTGAAATTGGCCATATAGATGTAAAAAATGTTAATACCTTAAGGGGTGAGTGAATGAGCTCATAACAGAAAACCCCCAATGACATGGACGGTATGGCCTCTGGGTTCCCTGGATCATGCTTTGATGGCATCACCCAGCACCAAGAGAAGCCCTCGCACAGCCCTCCTATACATTTCCATGTACACCAGACAGCAGGGGCTTGGGGAAGGTGTGCTCAGGATGCAGGAAAGGCTTATTAGTGAGCAACACTCCTCTACCACCCAAGAAAGAACTAGTCAGGTACATGAACAACAGTAGCAGAAGAATTCACGTCCAGTATATTTTCATAAAATACAGATTCGTAATTTTTAGAACTAGGAAGTTCATTAAAGACCACAATCCTTCATTTTCTATGTGAGCAAAAAAGCCTAATTCTATAAAGTCGTTGAGCTAAGATGCTCCAGAGAAAGTGGCAGGGACTCACTTCTTCATTTCTGGTCCATTGCCTTCCAGGAGAAGACAACTACTCCTTAAAATGTAAGGAGCAAGAGTTCCTTCAGGGTGTTTTTGTTTTGTTAATTTAAGACATTTTATTTGCTTAATGTAGAAACTTTATCAGCTTCCTTATAACTTAATTTCCATTAAAACTCATCAGAGTATGCAAGTAAAATATTTTCTTCACATATATCTATTATATGTGTACACATGTGTGTATGCATGTGTTAAATATGAGTCTATTTCTTTTTTAACCTAGTGTGTGTGTCTCATTAGTTACCTTGCTTTAGTCCTGGGAATGTGCTTCTTTTCATGGCTGGTTTAGCAGTATCATTTGAGAATTGTGGCAGATCTTTCAAACCATGAGGAAAGAGCTGGATATTTGACAGAAAAATAGCCTATCAAAGCACATTTTCATGACATGAGTTAATTTACAAAAAAAGCAAAAAGATATTTCTTAAATTTGTTACCTAAGGATAAAAGGAATTTAAGGCGAAACCAGAATATCTAAATTCCAACAAAATAGGGGGAGTTGGATTCAACAGAGTCTTGCCATGTGGTCCTTGATTTTTCATTCAAACACCACATGGAGGTGCACCCTGGTGGAGCAGTAGTTAAGTCACTTGTCTCTGAAGGCTGCAAGCCACATACTCCTGGGTTTGCATCTTGGGTTCTAGGGGAAATGAGCAGTATAAACAACTGTATGGAAATAAAATGAAATCGTTTCTTCCTCCTCACTCTTCCTGCCTTTCTGCCTACTTGCCTTCATTCCTGCCTGCAACTTCCTTTAAAAAAATTTATATGGAGTATTTTTTATAAATTTTAAGTTTTATTTTGTCACTTGAGAATATCAAAGGCAAATATTATCTGTTCTTACATAATTTTATTTGCATAAAATCAAGTTTAAAAGGCCAGATCGTGTCTGCAAAAGAGCATTGTAGTTCAAAACTCAGGACTTTAGTTAAACCCTAACCCAGTCACCTGGAGGCCCAAATCCCAGTAATCAACGAGTGAGATTCTTTTTCCTCCTGTACTGTTTTTCCAGTAGACTGTCACCGAGAAGACACAGAGTTTCTCCTGCACTGAGAAGATGACTAACTCTTGGTTTAGCAACAGAAAAAGTGACTTGTAAGAAAAAATTTTTAAAAAGATGAAAATCCACTGCAAAGAGGAGGATCTTAAAATAGAGAGCAGATGAAGGAGGCTGGGAACACAGTCATTTCAGAAAGTCCATAGAACAGAAAACACAGAAGTGACTCAGCAGAAATGCTCTGTCCAGAGACCTGTACTGACTCAGTGCATACAGTTCCTAGCCATCCTCTGTCATATGACACTAGCTTTATTTTAAGATCCCAGCAGGAAATTCTAACTGACCAAGCCAAGGCCACACAATGCATGAAACATGATTTCTCTCTTCTTCTGTAGGAGCACCACATCCCACTAAAAGCGCCCACAATGGAAGCCTTCCCCAGAATGTGCAGGGTCACTGAATAGTCAAGTGATCTAAAAGCAGAAACAGTCAGAAACAAACATCCAGTCTATTTCCTAATGGAAGAGTACTTGGTCAGTGTTTTGCACCCAAGACACTAGAATCACTTATCTCATCTTAATTTGCTCCCTCTCTGTGCTACCCAAATCATTCTTTAATAGAATACCTGGGTTTGGCATTTTTACAGTAACCACATGTGGACAGAGCCCCATGCTCCAGTATATTTGTTATAAATTTTGGTTGAATTTGCTTGAAAACAAAATGTTAAATGTAGTCCGTGTATATAAAAAGATATTTTAATTGAAACCTCAATACTAGAAAAAAACTAATTTTGTGTTGGACATTAGTATTGGTTTGAAGAGATCTTTGCAAGATGTTTTGGTTGCTCTTACAATTTCTTCTTTCAATTTTGTATATATTATCTTTTGCTGATATGTGCAGGGAGCAAAGTTCAAGTATTCAGCTGAAATAAATGTGTAACTGTGTTGCCAGAAATGGGAGAAAATCAAGAACTCATCCAACAATAGGTAATGTCCAGTGAGCTAGTAAGTGAATTGCAGAGGCCACTAAAAGTGAAAAATTAATATATTATATAGAGATGTTTACTTACTATATTATTATGCAATAGTCCTTCAATGAAAGCATTAAAAAAAATAACATTGCTTTATAGCAATAATCTGAACTCTTGTCAATAATCCTACAGTGATTTCCAGTATCTTCCTCCTGTTGATAAATGTTAGCTTCTTGGTTCATGAAAAGAAAATAAAATTTGATCTTGATGTGTATTTTCCAACTTCCCTCCCAGAGTAGCAGTTCCTACTTGGATCTCAAAGCCTTGAAACAACCTTGAAAGGGACATCAGGATTGATCCCGAGATAACGTCCTGGACAAAGCTGTGACATAAAGAGGCAGCCTAAAGTGGCTGTTAAGACAGGTCCAGGTTGCAAAGCACAAGGAACAGCCAATTCATGAATGAAAGGTATTGTAATGGGGGCATCAAGAAGGATGAGTGGAAACATGGAGCATGACAAAAAGGATGTTACATGAGTTCTAGTTCTCTGCCTCAAGAGAGGCTTACTTTTTAAAAAGAAATTTTCTTTGCCTTGAAACTTATTTTTCTCTCAGTTAGATGTGAAAATTCACCTACTTAGAAAGTAAAATCAAAATAAAACAAAAGCAGAGATGAAATTCTAATGCTGTCCAGGTTGCCTGTGTAACCTCAGAGCAGTGTGAAGGATGGACACCATGACAGGACTCCTGGGAGTGCCTGAGCTTGCCCTGATTGGCTCAGCTTTGCTGAACATTCCATGATCTTTTCCCACTGAATTCAGGGCAGGTGGACCAGAAATGCTGTGGCCTTGAAGAGTTAAAGAGAGTTAACATGGTAGCATGTAATACTTAAAAATCCAGGGATTCTTTATATGTGCTATGGAAATTTAATCAAATGGGCTTTCCCCACACCATACACCACAATGGAGAAACAATATGGCATAGAGAACTCATTGAGGGTGTGGAGTCTTATCCTGCAGCCACTTTGGAGAAAAAAAAAAATCAAAATGCAACATTTTTACTTGTATTTCTGATGTCATGATTTATCCACTCTCCAGCTGCTTCCCCAAATGGAACATTTAGATAACTCCTGCCTCTGAGACATTATGTGTGAGCTTTATACACATAAAAACATGTGCAAACTCTGACATCTGTCTTTAAAATTGACCACAACCTGCTATCTTCCATTTTCCTCTTCCATTTTTATCTATATTTATCATAGCACCACCATATTATTTCACTTACAACATAAAGAAAGGTTCTATCTGTTTGAGCTTTTTTTCTCTCCAATATTATAAATTTTGGAAGAAACAGGCAACAGGAGATCATTTCAAGCTGAGCTCCTCAGAAGATCAGACCTGGATGTGATAAAACTGCATTAGTTGCCATCCCTGTCTCTCAGAAGGATGGTTCTGCTATTGAAAGCCTACCAGCTGGGTGTGTGTCCTGTCTCCATGATGGCCTGGTGTGAAACCTTCTTCTCCAAGTTACTAAACCTCTTGTAGTCTTATTTTCTGTCTCTGTATAATGGAGACAAAGACAAGGTTGTTAGGAAGATTAAAGACATTCGTTTCTGTAACACTCAGAATGAAGACTGGCTCAGGGCAAGTATAGGGCGTGGGAATGATGGACATGAGTCTTCTCAGTGCTGCTGCTTGGACTTTCCTGTGTCCCAAGAACTATTAGTTACAAAGCCACACAGGTACCAAATATAGAAAGTCATTTCCTAACTCTGAGTAGGCCCTTCTGAAACATATTTAACTTGAAAACTTGTTCTGACACTGGCCCAATGCATGCTACACACTTTAAAGCAAATACTGATGTGTTTAAGGACTCTGTACTATAACTTTTAAACAACCATCTCAGTTTCCAAGGGACAGCACTGAGTATCAACACCTCCTCCTCACTTACGTGTTGACATTTCAACTTGAGATATAGATCCCCTCACCAAACAGACCAGCAAAAAAACAAGGATTATTTCAGGAACATGTGTTTATTAATGCACCTTCATCTTCAGTACAGAATGTTTTTAATCTTGTAAATCAGTAACCAACCAAGGTGATTGCTGCTGATTTTAAATACTTCATGTTGTTTTTAATAGGTTTTACAGAGCTAGTATCTGATGAGCATACATGTAATAAAAACACATCTTCCTATCTTTTTTTTTTTTCCTTTAAACACATTTTCCTTGTACGATTTGGCAAAAAGACAGATACTTATAGAGTAAGTTCTTTTGCTGTTTATATTTCTACTGGCAGAGCTCCAATGAGCATTTAGCAGTGTATTAATCAGCCAGAACATGAGCTCAACAGACCACTGTGTTTTCTTACTGCACCTGAGAACTCCATTTGAATACTCAGCACTCCTACTGAGGTAGAAATGTATTTTCAATGTATATTGAATAAATGGAGTGCATATTATCACCTTCCAGGTGAAGGCTGAGATTATGAGCATGACCTCCTAGCCCTGGGAATGCAGCAAACAGGGAACCACCTTGCCCTCTTAGACATTCAGGTTGGGGGGAAAATGGTGAATTCTCTCTTACTCATATTACATCATAAAAATGTCCAACAGAGTCACCAACATGTTTGTAATATGGACCAACGAAAAATGGTTCAGTAGGATTAGTTATCTTCTTATTGATGATGAATGCAAACAAGGGTGACAGGGGCAAGATAAGCTTGAATGAAACTGAACTTCAAACTTTTTTTTTACAAAAAGTAAAAATGGAATAAGATGATTAAATGGGTTTGGGATATTTTTGTTCAAGAGAATCCAAAAAGTCAATGAATCTTCCTTTATTATATATAATGGAGACCTAGGAAAGATCATAAATGCAAAGTAAACTCACAGTTTTTCTCACCATGAGGATGGTGTGATTTTTAGATTTTCCAGAGAAAGTTCTCCTTACTTATTCATCTTGGAGATTCTTTATGTAATAAGCTAATCCTGTGAGTTGCCAGCTCTCAATTACACAAGAAGAAGGAAATGCTGATTTCAGAAGCACTGGGGACTGAAGCAATTGAGTAAGGAATATGAAATCAACAGCTTTGCCTTCAAAAAGACACTTTCTAGCACAGTGTATGGGTATGCCCATCTCTGGCAGGCATAATTTTAGAAGGAATATCCACGTTTTGACAGTCTTGAGATGTCAGCAGAATTAAACCTTTGAGCATGAGCATTTTTTAATTGGCCTTACCACCTCTGCTTGCACATTATATGTGTGTGTGTGTGTGTGTGTGTGTGCGTGCGCGCACGCTGTAGGTATTTGCATGCAAGCAAAGCTATGCAGAGGAAACCTGGTTTGGTTTACAAACTGCCTCCAAACAAACTTCTGAGCATAATGTTTCCTTAAAGGTATGTCTTGCATACAAGAAAGGCTCATAGATTTGTATTTTTTTCTCTGACTTTGTTTTATTCTCAGAAATATGAGGAGTTTATTCTCTGGAGCCTATTTATAATGATGCTTCAGGTTCAGCTGTGTGTCCCCTTTGGCTTTCCTCCTGAAGCAGAGAAGCATTTGCACAGAGCACACCAGGTGTTACTTTCATATTCTTAGACATACTAGAATACATTAACACAAACCCTAAATCAAAACACAGCAAAACTAATGATCATGGCTAGAGGGTCTAGATCAAACCCTTATTACTGCCCAGGACCTGATGCATTCTGTCTCCATTCTCATGGTCCGCATGATGGGACATTTTCATACTGATGTTAATTGGCATTTTAACTGATAGTTGATGTTCACATAAATTAAAGACCAAAATTCATCTCATTTAGTTAGCATCATGTCATCTTTTTCTGTTGGCTTGTTAGATAATGATAGATCCAAAGACTGAGTTCTTGGAGTTTTATTTTTCTGGCCTGGGACCAAATAAAATTCACTCCTCTGGCTTAAGCCCCAATTTCATGCTTGGGAGCTAAAGCACATGACAACTGTTCATCATTTCCATTTTTTTCTCTTAATTTTTGTTCTACTATCTGGAAAACATTTCACCAAAGGAAACTGGTAAAACTCTTTTGTAAAACAGGTAATAGACTGAAGTGCGTAGGTGTGGTTTTCTTAAAGATATCAAACTACTAATGGACACAGGTTCCTGGGCATTCTATACACCTTTGTAATTGCATTCAGACCAGCCAAGATCTATATATAGTCCTTTCAGTGATAGACTGACACCCCATGTAGCCAAAGTAAAAGCATTAATTACCTGTCCACCTCTCTATTCTTCTATTAGCTGCAGCATTCTTTTATTAAGTACTAAAGTAAATGATTCTACATAAAATATTGTCTTTCTGATTATACTTCTAAAATCAGTCATAGCAACCAAGAAAAAGAATGTATACTTTTCTCAAAGTCTACAGTTTAGAAGAACATAGCTACTCTAAGACTCCTAGTCTTATCAAGCTTACAAAAATATGCAAAAGTGGATAATTAGAGCCACAAAGAGAGAAATACAAATGGATCTCACTAAAATTGTCTGTAATGGCTCTCCCTTCTCTACAAGGCTCAGACAGTGTTCCTCTGACAATACCAAATCAGAAAAGATCCATTTGAAGAAAACATTGGGAAAATATTTTATCTACAGGATCTTGGAAAGCCATTTTTCCAACCTCCAGGTGCATCACTCTGTTCAAGATAAATCAAAGAACACTCCTGGGAAGCTTCCTGAAATGATGAGACCATGTGTTGAATGATAGCTGACCAAAGGAAGTAGGGAGATCCAAAAGAAAGCTAAAGATTATATTTATCAATGGGGGAGGTAGGTATTGCTAAAATAATTGTTAGAACTTTGCCCTTACTTCACAAAGGAAGCTAGGAGGCATATTAGAACAGATAGTGATTTTCCAAATGGGGTTGGAGGTAATTGTGTGCAAAAAAAGAACAAAGGTTCTGGTTTCACAATTAGTTAAGGACTTAGAATTCTTAGGAGATTGTGCAATTTCATTGCCATAAAGTCCGCTTCTAAAATCTCATGTAAAAAGAGGGTGAAAGAAAAATTACTAAATTTTTTAGTGATGAACTATGGCTTGATATAATACTTTGATAGTCTAAGTGATAACATGAAGAAGGAGAAATTAACAGGACATTAGACTATATGGGAGTCTGTCAGCAGTGCTCATAAATACCTGTTGAAATAGCCTGCAAAATTTTCTTTCTCTGTTCCATAATCACTCCTGGGCACTCACCTGCAAAGGTGTTTGGGTCATTTTCTGAATTCCCAGGATCCTGACAAGGAGATGGAATGTTTGCAACAAACCTTCAAAAAGCACTTCATTTATTTCATTCCTACTCTTTTTTTTTCAACTGGCATGCTCTTAGTGGATGCCAAGCCTGGTGTTGGCCACAGGTAATAAAAAAAGGAGTAGGAACACATCCTAAACACAAGATGCTGTCAGCATAGTGGGGGCAAGAGATAAAGAAACCAACTGACAACAGGTGGTTAGTGTTACTGATGGTTAGTGAGGAGAAGAGGTGCATTCTAATTTTATAAGAGGGGATCAGAGAAAGCTTCCCGAAGTGCATCAGAGATGTGTCCCACATAAGGAGCAAAGTGCTCAGACTGTGCAAGAAGGAGAATGCTTTCTGAAGAAGAGAGCGCAGAAGAGAGGAATGCCTCAAAGGAGGTATTAGGAATGTATCAGTTCCTAGAAGCTACAGGAAGCTTGATGTGGGTAGATTTACATTTACAGTGGATGAGAAGGTGAAAGAAGGGCCTGGAAAAGGATATAAAGTTCAGACCTCACATAGCAAGATAAGGAAATTAAAGGACCAATAGATTTGGGGGAACCACTAAAAGATAGCAAGCAGAGAAGTGCCACAGTCACCTCTGTGCGCCATTATGTCTATGAACAGTAATGAAGCAATACTGAAGAGTCAAGCAGATAAAAGTTTACTACAATAATCAAGGCAAGGAGACAAAATTTCAAACTTACCATCATTGAAAGCCCTGATATTGAATAGAATGCAACAGACCGAAGTGATTGCTCTTTCTTATGCCAGATGCGGCCTTCTTCTGGGACAGTGTTGTGGTTCTCCAAACTCATACAGGTTACACAGGCAGGTAGAGGATATCTCACAATGTGGAAAGAAAATTTAAATGTTCTCATCTGGGTTACAAATGCTCCAAAACGATGGTTGCCATCCTCATTAATAATACCTGCCACAGAAATCTATTGAGAGAACTCAGAGGTGACCAGGGGTGTCACTAACCTCCAAAGACTACAGCCTTATCAGCTCGGCTTCACAGCTCTAAATAGGAATCAGAATTGCCCAGATCAAAGATACACCCTCTGGTCATCTTAGTACGTTCCATATTTTGAGCACTGACCAATTTAAATACATGCAACTAAAAAGTGATAGTAAAAGCTTATTGGAAATTTTCTTTTTACTATGATTCTCCAAGACTCAGAATCTCTTCACCCATCAATCTCTATATCAAAGTCAAGACCTAAAACAACATCTAAAAACTATTCAGTTTTCCTAAATCCTTAAATAATGTTGTTGTTGTTGCTTTTTGCACTAGAATTTGTTGCCCTTTCTGCATTCAACACTTAGGGCTTGTGTTCACCAATATGATAAGTAGACAGGTTTCATTAGTGAGTAAGTTAGCAAATATTTATGGCATACATTCAGGATTAGGAGGCTTTCAGTTTTAGGAAACAAAGACCCAGCTAAAAGTGGCTTAAAAAAATCTATAGAAATGAATTATCTCACATAAGAAGTCTGTGGTTGGATAGTTCCAAGTTTGGTTAATCAGTAGGAGTTCAAGGATGTTGTCAAGAAACCCGTCTCTCTCCTTCCCACTCAGCTATCCTTGAGGTGTTAGCCTGTGGCCATGAGCTGGTTCCCCTCATGAAGCCAAAATGACTGCCATAGAGCCAGGTGTCATATAATTCTTTTCTAGGAATAAGGGTAACTAAATAAAAGCATAGAACATGCCCATTCCTAAACCAATCACTAACAACAGTATTTGGAAAATTTACCTTTGATTTAGAATGATTATAATACTCTATCTGACCCAGGGATGTGCACTGGGATGCAACGGCCATCATACAGAGGCTGACAAAACACAAAAAGAGCTTACATTTTCAGCAGCCCAGTGTGGCCTTTTGACCTAATCTACTTAGAGATACTCGTGCATTGTGAAAAGCATACTCATTTTGGCTTCAATAGATGTAGAACACAAACTCTCATTGTGATTTCAGACAGATTATATAAATTACATAGCCTTTATACACCTCATTTTCATCAGCTGTAAAATGGCAATAAAACTCCCTGACTCTGGCAGAGGGTTAAAAAAGGTATGATGAGAACCAAATAAAATATCACACATGAAAGTCATTTGAAAAGGACAAATAACTGAACAAGGATAAGAGGCTATCACCCTTTACAACTGTTACTATGACATGGACATAAGAAAATCTGCATACTTGCAACCAAGATCTGGGTCCTGTCCCTTCCACCCACTGATACTGCAGACTGGGTGGCTTAAACAACAGAAAAAGATTTTCTCATAGTTCTGGAGAACAGAAGTATAAACTCAAGGTACCAAAAGGATTGGTACCTGGTGAAACCTCTCTTCTGATTTACATATAGCAACCTTCTCAGTATATCCTTACCTGCTTTCATTTTTGTGGGATCATGGAGAGATAGTAATCTCTTCCTCTTCTTATAAGGATACGAGTGCTGTCAGATTAGGACCTTGTCTTTCTAATCACATGTAACCTAAATTAGCTGCTTAAAGACCCCACCTTCAAATAGTCACATGAATTTTAGGGGAACAATATTGAATTAATAACAAACATACAGAGAGAAGAGTAGATTTGTTAACCATTTTAAGCAGTCAGATTATCTCTGCCTTACAATAGGGAGTCCTCGCTAAGCCGCAGGTGTGATTCCGGTTTGACTATTTTCTAGAACTGGGGGAATAGTGATGACTTCAGTTACCCATTCACATAAATGAATATGCAGGAGAATGCCATGCTTTTTGATGAAAGGAGAACTTTTCTTATTGTTGTTTGATGTGATTTGTGCAGGACTGAGAAATGGTATCTTCCTCATGAAAACTGTCATGGTGGTCTCTGAGTACTAAGCTAAGAAGTGTTAAAGGCATACGATGGAGGAGAGCTTAGAACTCATCATTCCTGGTACTTTATAGACCAAAAACTTCTTAGCGTGGAGTCTCCCATAAATGCATTCCCACCAGAAGACCTAGATAAGGGTTGCTGAATGGGACAAGTATAGAGTAACACCTGTTTGGTTGCATGCAGGAATGCCCCAGATTTCCAGGGAGAAGTAGCATGGAAAGGAGGCACAGCAGAGATTGGGTTTACAAGCACAAGAATAAGAATATTTAATTATTAATACTTTGCGTAGTTATTTGTCTCCACAAGTTTGTGAAGTATAGAGTATTTGGGTTAAATGCTCATGATGTTTGATCTTAGAACACAAGAAAAAGCAAAGAAGAATTTTTTAAGGTGATTGGTGTTATATCCCTAGTATAGGCAAAGATAGATTTTGATAAAGATAGGTTAGAGGTAAACTCTACTCATACTGCATCCCCTATGATAGGATAACTATCAAAGTACAACATATTAAGAAATCACTTACTTCAAAAATTGTAGCCAAATAAATGTCCAGAGTGTAAGAACCTCTTCTCTATTTGAACAAGGTCATCACAGTCAGAATATCTGTTCTAATCTTGGTCTTTGAATCTGATCAAGGTAAGTAGTACTTGCTTTTCTTAGGATGGAGCTGACGTGCCTACAGTCTTGATAGAGTTCATGGTTTAAAGCCATCTTAAACTTTACTAATGCTTCAACAAAGGCAATGATTTCCTTGCATGGCTCACCTGTTCATATGAACACAGGCCCACTGTAGGGGCTGAGTGCCAGGCATGGAGCAGTCCAGGTGCTCATATTGGGTGTCAGGAATATAACTGAATATAACTCAATAATCCCCCTCAGCATGGCTCTTCACCAAAGGAGATAGCTTGAATGTACAATGACATAATTAGAGTCTGGTATTTCAGCCAACAGGACATGTGGGAGGATGTTTGGAAGCTGGCCTTGGGAAAAGCCAGAGAGAAGAGGCAATCCACCTTCAGTTTGCTAGAGGATCATAGACAAGCCAGCAGGAATGCTGGACTCTGAATGAAGCTCAGAATTTTAAAAGAAAAGAATATCCATTAAGATCTCCTCTTCACAGTCTTTGAATGAGTTCAAATTTATTTCAAGAACACGTTTTTCCCCAGCCCTGAAATAAGTGTGAATGGAACTGTGAAAAACAGACTTTGTCCATATTGCTGTCACAACCAATTCACAGCAACAATCTTCGGCTATGAATTATCAGCCAGTATTTCTTTTCTTTTCTTTTTGCATTGAAGGATTTGGAAATTTAAAAAAAAGCTCTAGTCAAGATGACTAAAAAGATTTCCATTTTTGAAACTTTGATCATTCTTCTCCCAGCCTGCCAATCTGCACTACATCACACACTCCCATCTCTGGTGCGCACTGGGATGTGTCTAATGAGAGAGGCCTTCCCCTGGGCTTCTGGAGAGGTCTCTGCAACATAACTGTGCCCTACATAATGAGAGAGAACTACCTGGGGAATTCCAGTCCTTAGCAAACCTCAAGTACAAACCAAGCTTGTTCTTTTCCATCATGTTCTAAGTCACGTTGAATGCATTACAAACCACAGACTTGCAAATTGTATTTGATTATTTATAACCATAAAATAAATGGAATAATGTAGGTCTTGTGAAATTTTTTCAATGACAGATAGGGAAAGGAAAAGAAAATTCCCTGGTGGGGCTAAATGATGAATTCATAGCACTCTAGCATTTGACAGCCTTTTTTTAAGGAGTGAAAGCCAGCTTTCTGGGTATGATACCTATGTTTTCCAAAACTTTTATGTTTCTTAGCACTGAACTCTTTCATAAACCACTGGAGTTCAGAGAAACACATGAATTTTGAAAAAGAATACATACATCTTTTCTCTGGACAACTCATCTTCTGATGGCAAAGGCCACAAAATAGCATCCTTCCACCTGCTTCTAATTTGGTATAAAGGCAAAAATAATATGCCTAGGTATTTACTCCTAAAATCATGATATAAGAATACTTGGAGATGAAAGAGAGTCCTGTGAGTTACTATCTGTCATTGGCTTCCCATGATTAAAGGTAGGGTGCCTATGCAACCTTGGCAAACCACATCAAAGACTTCATTAGGCTGGTAGGTACAGTGCTGAGCGCTGGACCAAAGTGATGCTCTGAAGTTAATATGCTTTCATTTGATTAAAGTCCAGCAAAATAGTCTAACAAAATAATATGGAAGCAGCCATACTGTTTCCCTGTTTCCTCTTTCAGACATCTCTCTCTCCTTTGTGAAACTTCTGATAAGTGAGCAAAAAAAAATCCTCTTTTTGCTATTAATGTCCAACATTTGTTAACTCTGTGTTCAGCATTGTGCTTAATCCTGAAAATGCATTATCTCATTTAATTTTCACATTGAGACTGTGAGATGAGTTTTTCAGATAAGAAAGGACTAAGGTCCAATGCAAGGAAGGGGCACAGTAAGTGCAGCCAGGAAGGAGTGTGGGACTGTGGAATTCCCATCTAGCTAGACTCTTGTTTCCTTTTTCAGCTTCCTACTCAGTAAGGAGAGAGAAATCTTAGATGAGTAAATTCATTCAAGTCTGTGGCCTCAAAGGCCCCTTCTCAGCAAAGAGTAATGGAAATCTATGTTGACCTGAGAAGTGACAGTCGCTAGAGTTTAGGACAAAAGTTAAAGGAAAATGTGAATGAGTCTCTTCTTTCTGTTCCTGGTCCTCACAATCTTCATAGAGTAGCTTAAATCAGCCCAAGCCCTGTCCTACCTGCCTAAAGCATTTATGGTCCTCTGTATTCCCCTAATGGTTACAATAATCAAGATCTTAAGTTCCATAAAAGGGAAAGGGGGAAGTAGTAAATATAAGAAACTTCCATCCCGGCAATGCAAGAAATGTTTTCGACAACACCTGTGTTTCCATGGATGGACATGGAAACAGTAAGCTATAAAGTAGACATTAAGACTGTGAGCCCTGCCAACACTTCCCTGTAACATGTGCAAGCATAGTAGATATATGTAGGATGCTCAGAACTCTTCCACTGAGATAAATCTCTTCCATCAGCCACTCAAGTACAGTCGAACACATCTTCTGAGCAGGGCTTCTGATCAAAGCTATCGCCACCTTGAAAAGATAATGTGTTAGGAGCTTAGGACCTCTGCTACATCTAGACTTAAAAATGAGTATCTACCAGGTCCACACAAAAAGCTGTGTAGTCTGAACACAGACTGCAAACCGACATGAGATTGCTGCTGACACAGGCAAGATTACAACCAAGAACTACTTATTGCGCCTCTACCGCACTTTTCAGCTAGAAGCAAAGTTCCATGGTTTCACAATCAGACATGGACCACTTGTTGCCCATCTGCATCCATCATGTTTCCTGCTATTCCCCAAAGTTGCTCTAGAGAAAACTATTCACACTTCAGTGTCTCTGCATATGCTTTATTTTCCAAAGTTA
Organism: Solenodon paradoxus; assembly: GCA_004363575.1. Lineage (NCBI taxonomy): Eukaryota > Metazoa > Chordata > Mammalia > Eulipotyphla > Solenodontidae > Solenodon > Solenodon paradoxus. The sequence continues at coordinate 214,585 of RJWH01000955.1, forward strand.
GGGCAAGGTGAAGCAAGTTGCCTAATAAAAAATTAAATCTGCTAGTATCAAAGCACCCACAGTGCTGTCCTCTGATGAACATGTTGTGTGATAGGAATACAGAGGTATACAAAAAGCAGTCAGGACAGCAAGGATGCTGATGTCCCTGAAATTCAGACTTTTTTCTTTTTATTGCTAACTTTCAGAAGTAATTAGGGCACCCATTTCTAAGCTAATGCCTTCTAATGGTCACTTAATTCTGGACAAACTGTGGAGTAGAATGCTTTTGAAACTAGAATTAATTGTTTAAAAGACATTATTGGGATCAGTCTGGTAAATGCAGAGAAAAAAAAAGATCTTCTACTGAGACATTAAAAATAATGAAGTTCCCTCCAGTCCCAGACCTCATACATTTTGTGGGTTTCTTTCTTTTTCTGAAAGCAATCAGCCATGAAAACAAAGCAATACCAAAGACCTTTACACCTGTTTATGGGCATTCAATGATGCTTCCTATCATCAGATGAGATCAGTCAGACTAAAAAGAAAAAAACAAAGCCAGAATATGTCATACTATAATGTTTTTCTCTCTCATTTCAGAAAAGCATCTATTTAACCACTGCTAGGCTCACAGTGTCAAGGAAACCAGTATAAAGCACAAAGGGGAAAACGTTTCAGCCTCTAAAGCTAGAAAGACAACAGGCATATAAACAGCAAAGAACCCGAAGACAAATGCTCTGATAATAATCTAGACACAATTCCTTCAGAGGTAATCAAGTGAGGTGATTTTGAGTGGGAAACAGCTGGGAAGGCTTCAAAACCTTTCAGTGTGCATAGGTCCCCAATGGTTGGATAGGAAAAGGAAGGGAATACCGGCACAGGGAACAGCTGCAGCAAAGGTCCCAAAGTGGGAAAGTCAGCTTGGAACATAAGGACATGTGAATGAAAGAGGAAATGCTGTGGGATGTAAAGTGAGAAGGGAATATCTGGAAGCTACAGAAGTAGTTGGGACACTGATGGACAGACAATCATGAATAAAAATTAGGAAACTGCCATAATCAAGGCTGTGAATTCTGGTTGGTGTGTGGAGTTTCCTCTCTTCCCATAAGAAAGATACGACAGTTACAATTGAAATTTGATGAGGATAAATGAGAAACCCTGGGAGAGAGCCTCAGTGCTAGCTTTGCCTGTTGAAATCCTACTTATTTTCCAACTCTTAGCTCATGTGTCTCTTCTTCCACAAAAACTTCCCAATTCCCCATCTCAGCTGAATCAACAAATACTGCTCATTGCCACCAGAATTCCCCTACTGTCTTACTTCTTTCTGCCATTTATTATTTTTGATGTGTTTTATCTGTTCCTTATAAGTTCCTTGAGTACAGAGTAATGTTACATTCATCAATATATTTCCTATCACCTATCATAGTGCTCTATAAACTGTGTGCTCTGAGAGAATGAATGCAGGTTTGACGTATTATTAAATTTGTTCTCAGGAATTCTAATTTCTGGCATCGAAAGTTTCCTGACTAGGAATTAAACCAGCTTATCAAAAAGGGGAACTGTCTTTTCCAGTTTGTTAAGTGAGATGGTTCTTAAGTTTCCAATGTTTCATCACATTCATATATATGTGTATATGCATATATGTATGTATTATGTATGTCTGTATCCCTAGACATTAGAGGAATAGATACATATTTCTAATAAACTATTTAATGAATAACATTCATTAAGCAAACATTTATTAACCTTGTGTTCCTTGGACTGTTCTAAGTGCTGTATAGATGTAAATATAGTGAAAAATAAGTCTGGATTGGCTCAATTTTATCTAGTTTACATTCTAATGGGGGAACTGATATTTAAAAAGCAACTAATCAAAACTAAAGCTCGGTTGAAATACATGGTAGGACAGAGATAAAATAGAGTAATGGGATCGTTACTTGGGTGGTTAGGAAAACCTTTCTAAAATGATGACATTTGGTCTAATAGGTTATTCCCCCATACTAGGTAATAGGGGGCCATATGATATAACTAGTAACTCTAAGAGGTCATCAGGCTTTCTTTTTGGCTCTCTCTGTGATTTCCTGAATCAGAAGCAATGCTGTACCTTAGTCTATCATGAGTTTCCTTTCCAAGATAGAAAACCTGCCACCAGGTTACGACTATCTACATGCACCGTCATCCAATGCATGTAATAATAGATCATGGCTTCAAGGCTGCTCTTGGATGCTTATTAGGCTCTTTGGGATGGCAGTATACAGGTGAACTTTACTGATAAAACTTCCAAGTTGTTTAAGCTATGCTCTGCTTCCATCCCAACCACCGTCTTTTTTGTCATGAGCCTATGGAGGAATCTGGAATAGCTGGGTAATGAGGCTAACCAATCCCCATAAAGAAACTCACCTTAAGAACCTAAATATCAAGACATATTTTTGGTGTAGAATCATTTGGTGAGTATTGACAAGAAAATAAATATCTCATTCTGAACCTATTCAACCTTCATTTGTTGATTACTCTCTAAAACTCATTGTCACTACTCCTCCAATATTTTCCCCTCCAAGTAGTCATCTACAGAACCATGATTAACGAACCACTGAGTATAAGGTAGTATAGATTATTATCCAAGATTGCCTCCTTTCTGACAGCATAGTTATGAGATATAATATTTAATTTGTGCTAAAAATATATCCTTTTCCACACCCTTCAGGGCCAACTGTAATCAATGTAACTATGTGGCAGTCCATTTCAAAGGAAACCAGCACACTCACACTTAGTAATGCCATCTGTAAACCAGGTGAAAAATTATTCTTCTATAGCCTTTTCACAGGGACCTTCGATGAGGTGATAGGAAGATCAAGGAGGGGATGGCAGTAAGATAGTTATACTAAAAATGTGAACCACTTGCTTATGTAATTAACTTGTTATTTCACAGCTTTTCACAAAGACAGTTTGATCCCTGTCTCATAGACTGTTTTCATGTGATAAAGACATGTCAGGGATGCACAAGTGTGTGGCAATAGGGAGCAGATAATCTTAACTCCATGATGGGAAAAATAGATCATATGGTCACGTGATATGTATGATCAGGAATTCAATCTATACCAGAAACCAGTATTTAAAAAATCTGTTTCAAAAAGAGAATAAATATTTGCTAAAAAAGGCATAATTTTACTCTAAAATTCTATTGATTCTCCATTAGATGTTTCTAGTGTTTTATGTAGTATTCCTATTTTTCCAAGACACTTAAATCCCCAGATTCTTCAGGACCATGAAGACTGAATAGTTGAAATGTTTGTTCCCCAGCCTACATTGATCAGAGATCCACTTTTTACTCTAATTTCCAGTCAAATCTTCCAATTCACCTTGTAAATGAGTAAATTTTATATATATTATATATATATATAATATATAAAACTCCCCAAATCCTGAGTCCTGCTCCTAGTAATATAAAGCATAAGACACAATGTTTTATCAGGAACACATAAGAGTCTTCAGTTCACATAATGTTACCAAGATGGTTGCACCCTATTTCATGTACTTTATTAGATCCTCTGTTGTCATCTTAGTGATGCATCTAGATCTGCTACTTTCAGTTCTCTGGAGTCTAGCACAAAACACTATAAAGGTGATAGACAAATATGACACAGTGAAGGATGAAGAAAAGACCAATATGTTTCTGGACGATACTGTGACTAAAGCAGAGTTAAGGTAATAACTGTGAGGCAAATTAGTGAAGGTATATTATAATTTCTTCCTGATGAAAACAAATGAATTCTGGTGTGCATTGTTTCATGGGACTGAGAAAAAAATGTTCTTTAACCAAATACTGTATACTAGGCTCCAGGGATATAATCACATGCTTCAGCAAAGACAACATATTTGAAACAGCAACTGAAATTAAGTCACTCTTTGACTGAGCTAGGAATAATATACTATTATTTTCCAAGATCCAACAGCAGTCTTACTGGAATATGAAATTAGGATATAATTAAGACGACCATAACTTTATAGTTTTCTAATCTCTAATAATGCAGAAATGCTTTCATAATATTATTTTGGAAGAGGGGAGTATCAAGAATATTTACTTGGTCCTCCCTTTACAAATCAGAGAGCCAATGTTCATTAATTCTGTAGTTACTTTAACTCTATATGTTTAGACTGAAGAAAATACATGGGATAGTTTTAGGGTACCACTAGTCATAAAGAGACAGAACTGATTCTAATTTCAACTTATCTCTTGACCAAAGCTTTGTATCCTTCTCTGATGCTTTCATTCTCTTGTTCGGATCTCTAGTTATTAGAATTCAGAGTGTTTTAGGGCTCTGTTTGGGACTCACCACTTTCCTTTTCTTCCATGTAACTTTCTCATTAGGTGATCCTATCCAATCTGTGATTTAAATAATATAGACACATATATAGGTACATATGCACATATATGTGTGTTTGAATTTCTCCCCTGAGTTCATGTATTCTTATACATTATGCTTCCATTTGGATGGCAAAAGCATATTAAACTAACAAAAGAGAATAGTTAATTTCAGGCCCCATTAGGCAAAATTGACTTTTGTCAAACAAGACTTCTACCATCAACCTTGTTGCTCAAATTATAAATTTTATCTTATTCTTTATTCTACTCCCATATACACATCTAACTCATTTGTAAGTTCTACCTACAAAATGTACCCCAAATCTGATTGAATTGCTCAATCACTACTGCTACTCTATTTATCTATACCAACCGCATCTCTTCTGTATTACCTAATGCAACAGACTTGAAATAATTTTCACTATTTCCCATCTTGTCTGCCTACAGTTCACATTATTCTCTCCAGAATAAAGGGTAATATTTCTAAAAATAAATAAAATTATGTCAGTCTTATGCCTAAAATTCTAAAATAGCTTTCCATTTAAAATTCTTCAATGGCTTTTAAATATGGACGATGTGGTAAAATCCAGACTCCTTAGTATAGCCTACAAGTTTCTTCTGGCTCCTGTATAATCCTCTTATATTGACTCTTTCCCTTCTCTTCAATTTTCAATGTACTGCAAACTCCATTGATCTTATTTTTCCCCCTAGATACTATGACACATTTGTTCTATATCAGGATCTTTGATTATCTGTTTTCTTTGTTCGGAACACTCTTCCATGATTGTCTCTTCCTCATGATTGAAGATGCAATTTAAATATTGTTCCTCAGCTACTGCTTCCAAATCACTGTTTAATATCTTTCCTGTTTTATCCTTTTCAGAGCATATATTAGCTCCTGAAACTAACTACTTTATTTATATACTATCTCTTTCCTCCACTTGACGACTCTGTCTTGCTCATGACTGTATTTCCTGCCTTTAGAACAATGTAGGTATATAATCACATAGTGGATACATGATAAATATTTTTGACTGAATTACTGATCCCCCTACAATTTCTTACTTGCTTTGTTGTATTATTTTGGTTAGCTCAACCCAAGTTCTAATCAACACTGGAATTACTGGATATTTTCTTTGTGTCAATGCAAAGTGCTCAGTGTTTCATAGAGGAAAGCTATAAGCATGTCTCATCATTCCTGCTTGTGATTTTATCTCATGGTCCTCAGTGTTCCTGACCTTTCACTTCATTAAAGGACTTTAGCACTAACACAGCTCTGGCAATAAGATGAGGGTTTTTCATTCTCTCACTGTGGTTCGCTTCAAGATTTTCTTCATGAGTCCTAGACCTATGTCTTCTACTTATTATAAATCAGATATTTAATATAAAGTGGGACCTTAAAGGGATACCTGCTTCTCTCACTTTTAGGACCTATCTCAATTAACTGTTATCCCATTAACCTGTTGATCAAACCAGTCTGCTTACAAGAAGGAGTCTCAAGGTCTCCTTTCCCACTTGCCTTTAACTGTTACTCACTATAACTTAATCTCTGTCAGCCCAGAATTCTTCCAGCTTTGTTGAAATGAGGTTTTTTACCTGTAGAGATTAGAGACAACAGACATTAACATGTTTGCCAAAGATGATGGTACTTATTCACCAACGTATTTGCCAAAGCCTTTATGAATAACTTTTTCTGGTCCTCACAAGGGAGAAAAGTAAGACAATTTTCAGGAATAAATTCACTCCAGCATTTATAATTCAAATAATTTGAATTCCTTGCTTTCAATTTTACCAAAGTATATCCCATCTCAAATTCATTTAACATTGTCCACTGTTTGATATGGGGTCAGCCATCTAACTGAGAAAGCAACCAAACTACTAACAAGGACTCAGAATAGCTCAATGGAGGAGGCATGGTCTTGTCTTGAATTATATGATTCATGTGGTGATGGTTTCTTTGAAGTAGGAAGGGGAATTCCAATTCTAGAAAGATAAAGAATACTACACACCTTATGAATTTTATGCTAAATGTAATGAAAACCATTTGTGGTGTTTTAAGTAGAAGTTTGAGGAGAAGGTATCTGCTATGTAGAAGGTAGATTATGAGGAAAAGAGTAAATGCAGGAGCCAGTTGAGGGGAATGACAACTATCCCAGGTAAGAGGATGGTGGCCTGATCAAGGAACATGACCAATGAGAGGGTGGAAAGTGGTAAGAATAGAAAAGTACGCATTTTGGTCACAGAGCTATTAGATTTATTTTTTGACTGTAGGAAGGCAATAAAGACAGAATATTAGATTTCAGAAATCTAGAATGGTGTCTATATTATTGACTTAGTGCCAGGAACTTAGGTGGAGAAAGTTTGTGCATTACTGAGAAGTGAAAAGGATATTCTCACTCTGCCTTGAGGCCCCCAGTCAATCTGTGACTCTCAAAGTCACATATAAACAACCAACAAAACTTGGTCCATGGCAGAGACATGTCTCACCAAAGACAAAAGACAGGAGTTATGGCTAGATATCTTAGGAGAGACCACAAAAGAGCTGAAACCAGAGGATCTAGCAAGACTTCAACTGAGAAAGATAGAGTGGCGGTAGGAAGTACCTATACTGGGAGGAAGATGATCTGTCCAGCAGGTGCCAGTCGCACTGCCTGTGTGCAAGTTCAGACTTGGAGGTGTGATAAAAATGGGTGCAATTGAAACTAAATAAACCAGTGAAGCTAATCCAAAGGTCAGAGTTAAGGAGGTTTAGTGGAGTTGAGAAGTTAAATGAATCCACACTTCGGACATCACAGGGTTCATTTTTTAAGCAGATTTGAAAAATCCTCACTCCACAGAATCCAAGAGGTGTGGGAAATGTTAGTAGCACTCTAAGTTTCCCAAATACCTTGTTAACTAATTATCAAATATTAGCTCATCCGAGCTCCAGTAGCAGAGGAACCATAAACATTTTTATGAGAAGCTTTTTCTTTCGTCAGTTAAGGTAAGACAGATGAATTTTCTAGTCCTTGTTCCAAGAAAGCACTCTAACTGCTGAGACTAGACTTGGTTTCATCAATAAATGAGCTGTTAAAATTGATTTCTCCTCATTGAAAGGCACTTCATTCACAAATATACTCTACCACATGGAGCCCATTTTAGTTCACAATCTGGACAGTTCCAAATTGAACTCTTTCATTACACCATGCCTTTCAGAACGCTTATTGGTGTTGTTACTGTGTAAAATCCTGTTTTTCCACATATACATAGTACCTTAAGCTTGAATGCCAGTTTCACCCTTAGAAACAATATTTTGTATATGGAAAGCAATTTATTCCCATTATGCCCCCAGTGAACTATTTGGGAAGGATAAATATCACTTAAAGAGAGATGACTTGTGTTTGCCTTCTCCATGTGACTTGTGATTGCCTTCTCCATATCTTATAATAATAACATAATTTCATGTGGCACATGGGCAAGAGAACATTCACTATATTGCTGCTATTTTCTGGAAGAGTATACCTCTACTGGAATAATATTGATCGTATTTTTGGTAGTCAGGGAAATGTACAAAAATATTGCTTTAGAAAAATACGTGGGCTGTCGAATAATGTCTTCCTTGTTTGACAGACAATCTATAACAATAAATTAACAAGTTAGCAGATGGTTGGGAGACCTCAGGAGTGGGAAATGCTTTATGAACAATGTGTCCATATCCCATTTTTTACCTATCTAAGTTGTTTCACTCTGAGATTCAAAGAGGGAACTTATAACAATGCACAAATTCATTGGCAAACACATTTAAAAATGTAATATCGAAGACAGATCATTATGAAATAAATATAATGATGGATGGTCTCCTGAAACTGCCTGACAATAAATATTGAAATGACTGAGTTAAGATTGTTAATGTTGCTTCTTCAGGACAAGATCCTAAACTCAGCTGACTTCTTCTGGAACCCTTGACCATGCTTGACTCATTATTCTCCCCACTGTCCCTCTGCTGGACGTTGCCTCTGCTCTAACTCCATACACAGAAAGTACTCTCCACTTGTCTGTGGCTCATTCCATGTGTTTCTTGTGATCTCTGCTAGTATTTCCATTTAAAATTTTTTTTAAAAAGATTATTTTAATTTCCGATCCTATCTGTTCTCATTTGGGATGGAATCCATTTTTCAATGTCTTATCCCTGAAGATAGTGATTTGCTTGGATTCCATGTGCAGCATCTTTATTTTTTCTTTAAAAATTCTTTTTTTGCAGAAATATTTGAAATCAGACAGGGAAGGGGAACAGCTGCAGCTCAAGCACTGGAGTAGACATTAGACAAAACAAAGCACTCTTATTCTTCACCTTTTGTTTTTTCTCAAACTGTGTGCAATAAGGAAGGGAGGGCAGATTCTGTTCCTTAGAAAATAAGAAAGAAAGAAAAAAAATGAGTATCCTTTATAGATAATTGGTCAGCAATTACATAAAAATAGGACAAACATTCAGAAGGTCCAAGCTATTCTATCAGCACAGCTGCGCAATGACAACCATATGCTCTGGCCTGAGGGGTTAACTATTACATTGAAACTGATTAGTTTATCTTCACCAAAAAAAAACAAAAACAAAAAACTGCATTTGAACTGATCCTTATAGGTAATAGGTAAACATCAGTGGGTTAAGAGTTTGTCTTACATACTCAAACTATTTTTAGAACAATAGCCATGTTAAAAGAATTGATTATCTAATCAGACCTATCAGACCTACATTTGCACATTTTCCTTAAGCAAGTGTGTTAATAGCATGAGGTTTTAGGCAGCTGAAAGGAAATAGGAAAAATCAGAAGGTTGAAGACTATCCAGGAAAGTTGTCTAATTTTTTTTTGTTGGAATAGCATGAGAGAGAAAGAGAGAGAGAGAGAGAGAGAGAGAGAGAGAGAGAGAGAGAGAGAGAGAAAGCTCTTAAATATGGTAGAGGAGTGGTTCTCAATGGGTGTGAGAAATTAGCAGTTATTTTCAAAATCTATCTGAAAGGCCTCTGTGCATATCTTCCTCATTCAATTCTGATATAGCTCCATCAGATCAAAACTCTGTGTGTTTGTGTTGTTGCATATGTCTGTGTATATCAGTCCTTATTCCACTGTTTTTCATTTCTTTCCAAAATACAGAATACATGGGTGGATTCAAATGAAAAACTGCTTCTTTTCTCATGGATTATTGCTTAACTGATTTGTCCATTAATTAAATGATATTTATTGAAGAAATTGTTGTAGGTGTTGGGATACAGTGGTAAACTAGACATATAAGGACACTAAATAAATTAAATATACATGTATGTGTGTATGTATATATCTATATATATATATCTGTATATATCTATACAGCGAGATAGAGCGAGAAAGAGAGAGAGAGAAGGAGGTTTATCTTGAACCAAGCTAGGATATAAAGAGGAATAATCCCTAAAAGAATCTGTATAATGGGAGAGAGGTAAAGATGATGATTGTGCTTATTGTTAACAATAACATCCTATACTTGGGTAGTAATTTAATGTTTATGAGATTTCACTTATATTAAATCATAGTCATTATGTATGCCATCTATCTATATTATGCAATCAGCCTATAATGATTTGCATGGCTATTTATATGTCTATATGTGCTGTCTCCTGTGCAAGTAATAATAAATTATTTAAAGACAGGTACCGTGTCATTCATCTTTTCATCTTCTCTAGTGACTGTCACAGTCCTCAAATCAAAGCAAATACTAAATTATTGCCTCCATTTATTCAGGTCTTAATGATTCTCAAATACTTTTTATAGATTATCTCATTTGGTTTGTATAATATCTCATTTATAGACTTTAATGATAAGGTATTAGAGGTCCAAAAAAGATGATGCATTGTTTTTCTAGCCAAGATCACATCATTCATTAAAAGAAAGTTCTATATCTTTCTTCTTTGTCTAAAGCTATTACTTTTTGTTGTGCCATGTGACTTCTCATATGCTGCATGTATCAATATATCAGACTTTTCAGGCATGCAATGTCAGATATATATCAAATATCTAATTTATATCCTATGAGGAATGAACTCATTCTGGGTAATTAGGAATGAAAACAGAGACGATAAGATTGCTTGATACATATCAAACTGCTTTACTTTGGGTAACCAAGATGGTCTGAGAATTATGTGAGCAGAGGCAGAGATGTATAAAGGAGAACAATGTTTTCCTTTTCTTCTTCTAGGTTGTGGCCTGATTTAATAATTAAATTGACACAAGGTAGATTAATAAGAAAAAATTTAATTTTATACATAGGAATTCTTAATGATGTGAGACTCAAAGAAGTTATCAAAGTAGTTTTTTACTTTTTAGACAAAGAATTGACGAGAAAAATAGGAGTTTTCACTTGGGGTAGTTGATTAGAGAAGAAGTTTTGTTTATACAGCTTTCCTGGCCCTTAATTCCCTATCTCTGGTATAAGTATGCTTCTATCTTCTGTTACAGGGAGGGCACCTTTCACATGGCAGAATTTACCTCCTACTTTCCAAGGACACAAAGCAGGGTCAAAGAGTACTTCTTGTACTGGCTGTTTCTTAAGCAACTTTAATCTGAAATAATCGAGAAAGTGGCATATTTTGGGTAAGATGATTCTGTTCTCCTTCAGATGCCACTGCACCACAGCTGTGACTCAGAAGGTACACTCACTGAAGGCATCCTTCAAAGAAGGCATGGACACTCAGAATCAAACTAACAAGGAAGTTCTACCACCACAGAATGCATGTGAGGATATGGCAGCAAACACAGTGCTGTGGAAGATAACTGAGTTAATGTGAAAAAGTTGCCCTGGTCTGTATCCCAGCCATGTTTTTTATGCCTTCTATCTGCTTTTCCAAAATGAATGCCAATACTATTCTGGGGTTTTCTTCTTAATTCATGCTGGAAGGCCTCAAGACTTGACATATAACATGTCAGTATGTTTACAGAACATGCGGCCTGTGTCTGATTATCAGTCAAAAGATGTAAAAAATGTTAAAGCTACCACCAACCCTAGAACTCACAATGGGGGACAGAACACAAACTGATTCTCTTTCTACTCTTTCTGAACATCACATGGTTTCAGCTGGACTCATCCTTATTTGCTGGCAAATGCACGTACAGGAAATCACTTAGGGATTCATGTCTTGCTTTTCTACATTTTGACAGCAAGCATCAAACAGCAGCAATGTCAGCCATGGGACATAACTTTTATGCCAATTTCAGCTATGCCCTGTTGAGTTTTTTCTTTCAAATTCATAAGGTCACAAGGACCTTCTCCTTCAGTAGCAGCGTTTAGATGTACAAATTAAAATTCCATTTCCTATAGATTCTCCATTCTTAAGGAGTAATTAAAGTAGAGTATCTAATACATTCTTATGATCCTGGTGAGGGCATTCATCTTCATTTGCCTCAGTGGGCTCTGCCAAAATATCTCTTTCATTTATTAAATCCATTTGCAGTTGCCACCAACTTGGAGTTGAATGACATTCCAAGGCCAAATTCATTCATTCATCCTCTGTTTAAAGAAATAAAATCCACTAGAAGAGCCATTGATTGATTAACCTGTGGCAGTTTCTTACATTAAACATTTTACCTGTATATTGAAACAAAATATATGTAAATCTCCCTGGAATATGCCAAAGCTGTGCCAGCAGTCACAGGAATATTATTCTATAGCTTTAGCCAAATGGTTAGCACTCCTAGAGTTTGCTTACCTCTGACCATATATCTCTACATATTAGTAGAGAGCATTAAATGAGCTGTCTTGGGAGTAATAGGTGCCCATCTGCCCACCCTCCTTGGACTGCTTGTCATTACATGTTAGAAAGTAATGGAGAGAGCTGCTGTGGTTAGAAGCAGGCCCAAGGAGCATGGCTCATGGTTTTACCTTGTGGAAGGGCTGAAAACGCATATTGATGTTTCAGTTATTTGTCAAGCTCTTTTACGTATGTTAATTCATTTGTTTCCCACAACTGTGTGGAGGAGGTATTGTTGCCCCATTTTGTAGATGAGGAAACCAAAGCTCAGAATATAACATCCCATAGTTACAAAGCTGGTAAACGATGAAGTCAGTCTATAAACCTGAGTCCAGCCTACTCCAGAGTCTCTTTCTACTTTAACAATTTTCCTGCAAACTCAGTAATATCTCTGAGTCACAGAAAAGATTTTATCTACATAGTTTCAGAGTAGGTCTAGTAACTCTAAAATTAAACACTTAGAGGCACAATACAGAAATGTGCATAATAAAGTGTAGAAATATACATGATTCTCTAACGTTATTTTGAATAGAGGGGAAAAAAGCAGATCCTTTGGGGGTATATGCATTTTAATTCCAAATGGCAGGTTTGATAGACAACAAAAAAAGCTATTTTAAGAGTGTAAACTGAGAAAGTCAATAAAAATCCTGTACTTAACATCACATGACTTTACTCATATGGGGTATGTACGTGAAACCAAACAAACGGACCAAATAAAACAAAAAATTGACTTTTAGTCTATCGAATCAAAGTATGATTACCAGAAAGGAAGGGAGTAGGGTGTGAAGATTGGGTAAAAGGGGTCATTTATACGGTGAATGATAGAATTGGACTGGTGATGGTGAACTTACTGTAGTATATACAGATATTGATTCATTATGCTGCACACCTTAAACCTATATGCTAGAATGCAATGTTCCTTTAATAAAAATTTAAAAAATTCTCTTCTTGAAGATGATTCCGTAATGCTTGCCTGAAATAGAACCCATATGATAACTCAAAGAGAGACTTTTCAGCTTTTGAGAATCCTCAAAATAAGTTTGATAATTATTATTTAAAGTATATGCTTATCAAATTTCCCCAAAATACTGAACGTATAGAAAATTTATTAGATTGTATGTCTTAGAAATGGTCATGTCTAGTTTATCTTCAAATACTTAAAGTCTAGTATGTATCTTGTTATATATAGAGTGTGTATCTTTTAAGTATTAGGTTTAGGAGAGCAATATCAGCCAAGTGAAACTTATCATTTGAGAATCACCTGGTGTTAGTTGGCTTGACTAGTGAATTCTCTACTCTAGGCTCACCCAGTAAGTAGGACAAAAGCCCCATTTCACCAGTAAAGAGCTTAACATTCCAGCCCAAGAAAGAAACATTTTGAAAAAAGGTATACTGTGAAAAGACACCAAAAAGGTATGCTCAAGATCCAGCTGTATAAATAATTTATTGTGCTTGGGATATCTTCCCACCTCACAATGGTTATTCTTTCTCAGGGAAATGAATCTGAAGCACATACCTTTCTCCAGATACGACTCTACAAGCTAGTTTATGTAGGATTGGACAATTTGCAACCAAAGCCAAGGTGGTAGAATCATATCCTTCTCTCCAGGAAATCAGAATTTTCAGTCAAATCTCTCAGGGGATGGGGAGTCCTTGTGGATGAATAATATTGGTGGTAATACTCTAGAAAGAAAATGCATGATGTCTTGTCATTGAAGTCACTAGAGCTGTCTTTTCTTACCTTAGGAAGTTCCATTTGTTCAGTTCTTCCTGGAATTCTATGACATATTCCATAATACTTCCAATGAACACCCTTCCTTGCTTGAAATTCTGAGATGATTTCTATTACTTACAATCAAAGAAGCTAGATTCAGAAGTACAGATGCATGGTTCTAAGAATTGGTGTAGTCACAACTAAGTGGCTTGGAACTGGAAAGAAAACCAATATGAAAAATTTGGCATCAGAAAGAAGGTTTCTGAAGTAAGATGGAGTAAGAATAGGAAGTGAGAGAGGAGTAAGTCAACAGACATCTCAAACACCACATAGAGTACATTGGGAGTGAGCTCCCTTGCCATGAGGAACGGGAGATCTATGCTAATACACAAGAGAAGGTAGAAGTGATAGAGGAAGCTAGCCAGATATTTAGGTTAAATTTAAGGGATTTTTTTTTTTGTTACTGTTGTTTATTTGCTTTTTGTTGTTGGTTTTTGGGGGGAATTGCGTTTTATCTCTGACTTTATAAAGTAAGATTCTATTTCTACTGTGGAGACCACAGTAACTTTGCTTTTTGGATTGACATCTCAGAACACTACTGGATTTGTTATATAAAATGATATTTATTGATGAGAGTCTTAAATAGAATTTCAAAGTTAGTAAACTTTGAGGGTTGGGTGGTCATGTACTGAACCCCACCTGTAACGTGGAACTTGATGGTGCTTTGACAATGCCTTCATTACATACCCTTGAATCTCCAGACCCTCTCTGGAGGGTGGAACTGGCCAAGGACTGAATAGGGTAATCATGGTCAAATCCAATACCTCCCTAATCAGAAGAATTCACCTTGAACAAAATTAAGGGAAACAGACTGATTTTCGGTTTTCTTATGAAAGATACAGGAGAAATATTTTGTTTATTCCAGGTGATGTGTGGAATATAGCCCATTTCAAAATAAGGAAGAGAAAGTGGTACATATGGGAACAGCAACTGTGATTTTGCAGACTTTTGGGAATCTAGTTTCTTTTTAGAATTGTTTTTGAAGAAAAGATACAGGCAGGAATAAAGATGAGTAGGCAGGCAAACAAAAACAGAGAGAAGGAAGAATGTCTATTTATTCTATTTAGCTGTTTATCTTGTTTCTCCCAGCCCCAGGTTTTGAACCTGGGTCTTTGAGATATATATGGACTGCTTCTGGTGACCTTATCCTTTAGGCTACCAATGCATTCCAGGAATCTAGTCTCTTTAGGTGATCATCTTCTGCTGCAGCTTTTAGGTTCAACTCTCTGGTGGTCTCCGTTGAGAAAGGTATTTGAAGATTTTATTAATTTTACTTATTAAACTTACCACAGCAAAATTAGATTTATATCACAGAAGAAAAATTTAGTTCTAAGGTCCAGTTTTCATGAGTCATGTTAGTACATATCACAAGCTCAAGAAATTAGACACATTGCAGTTCCTTTTCTTTTTCTCTTTCTGTCTTTTTCTTTCTTTCCTCTTTCTTTCCTTCCTTCTTTCCTCCCTCCCTTATTTTCTTCCATCCCTCCCTCCCTCCTCAATCCCTCTATTTTTTTATCACCTCTTATCATATCTTCTATTCAATAATGCCTTCCATAATACCTTAACAATTCTTCTAGTGTATTTACTTAACCTAGATAGTTGGAGGGCAGGCGCTCACTGGTGGTTAACTGGTTAAATCCACCAGGCACAGTCCACATCATCCCAAAGACCCAGGTTCTGGGAAAACAATCAAGATGAACAACAAAGTACAATAAATAAAACGTTTCTTCCACTTCTCTTTTCCTGCCTGCCAGTCTCTGTTTACCTTCATTCCTGCCTGCACATTTCCTTAAAAAAAAAAGCTGAAGGACAGAAGGTGATTTTGAGATGGAAATTTGAATATATTTGACCAGTTAGATGCTATGCAATTAATAATTGATGTTGATATAGAATATTGTTTACCATATTAAAAGCATTAAAGATAATTAATTATTACTCTTAAATTGATTAGCAATGATCTTCCTTTCAGTGGGTTTCTATAAATATAGTTTTCACTGATGACAAAAATGTTATTCTATAAATTTAAGTGCTAAATAAACCATATACCTAAACTCCAGTACAGGTTCTGTCCTGGCCCAAGGGATTTGATTAATAACTTTTTGTTTGTATAAGTCATTACTTTTCCTTTTAGTCAAAATCAGAAATAGAGCACAGAAGTATACCCCAAAGTCTATTTTCTTTATACTTGCAACGTGGCAGAAAACTCTGAAAGGCTCCTGAGAGGAAGTTAGATAAGTTCCATGAAATTTCCAAGTTTCTGTAGGACATTTACCCCAATTTAAATCTTATTTTCTTTTAATATTTATGTATTCCTAGTTTCAAGTATCATAGTGGGCTTTTCCATTGATCACAGAAATGTAGCAATAATCTTTGCCTAAATCTCTGAAGAAAACATTAGACATCTGAAGTACAATCATGAATAATAACAGCACTTAAGCAACTGGTTCATCTTAATAACACATCTTCCTCCTCATCCAAAACCATTCCAGGGTGTTTGGCATCTGTCTTTTAATATCGTTACTTTGACACCCAAACTTGATTTGTGTTCCTCTTCTAAGATTAATTAAAATGGAAATATTGAGAGTGAACAGACAACACCAGAATTTCTTTAATATAAATGATTTTAATAATAACATTTTGCATGATGTCACATTGACATATATCTTTATTTAACTATTAAAGTTGATAAATAAATGAATAAGGTAGCAGGTTTCTTAGTGGGGGAAAAAGAAATCATAACAACTCCATTATTCACCACAAAAATAAAAGAATGGTAGACTGAAAATCTCTTAACTCTCTCTGATGAATAAAAATAGCACTAAAAAGAGAATAGAGGTATGTCATTAATAAAACAAGATCATTAGTAATACTCAATTGAAAATATACTTTCTGAAGACCAATGTTTGGCAAGTCATTGTGAGTAATACAAAAAAAACATTTATCAGTCATACAAATAACTTGAAAATGATTCAAAATAAGCAATAAAAAAATAATTGAAGCATAAGAGCTAAGAATATGGAATTATTCATCCTAAAGTAAGTAATTATACTTTTTTCTGAAAATGAACTTGATTCTTTTGTTTGTTTTTTTCTTTTAAAGAAGAAGGAGGCAGGCAAGAATGAAGGCATGTAGGCAGGATTCAGGAAGGAAGAGGAGGAGGAAGTATTTTTATTTATTTATTTAGTTGTTCATTTTGGTTGTTTCCACCTGGCCCAGATCTTTGGATTTTATGTGGACTATGCAGAAACTTCAGACTTAACCTCTGAGTCACCAGGTTCTGCCTGAGCTTGATTTTTTAAGTAGGTGAGTTGGAAAAAGTTTTAGGAAAGAAAAATCTAGGTTTTCAAATTAAATATTATGTGCAAAGTCAAGGAGAAATGGAGAGAACATTCAAGAAAGGTTCAAGGTCTATTTGGCAGAGTGAATAAATTGTATGAATTCAGTCCTTTACTCATGAATATTCACATGAATGTCAGTTTCCTCCCTGTATTGAGTTAAGCATACAAAAATAAGGACCATCCTAAGCCTCAAGAAACTCTCAGTCTAATAATAGGAAACACTTATGTGTAGAAAATGACAAAATAATGTAGAAATATGAATACAACAAAGGCACATCTAGGATACCAGGTATGCACAGAGAAGAAGGGAAAATAAGGTTGCTTTAGTTAGAGGAAAGAATACTACAAAGGTATAGAATTGTTACAGAGTATGGTGCAGTCCATGAACTCAAAATGATTCCACCTTCCTGGAGCATGGGCAGATTAGGAGAATTGAGATAACTCCAGTTACAAGTGCCTTATATGTTATACTAAGGACATCAGACATTATCTAGTAGGATATGAAACACAGAAAGATGTTTGGAAAAGATGGGTGTTTGTTTAAATTTTATCTTACAGAGATGATGCTGGCAGCAAAACGGAAGGACCTAGATGCAGGCAATCTTCTCCAAGGCAGAGAAAATAGCTGGAAATTTTGAAGACAGGCCTGCACCAGGGTAGTGACACTAGGGGTTGGAGAAGAAATGACATAAGCCAGAGGTATTTAATTGGAAAAAGGGAAATACTGACTCTCTTGACATTTGTGAGATGTTATGGTAAGTGGTAAGTGAAGATTCTAGCATGATTGCTAGTTGTCCAGCTTGAATTGGACGTTGTTCAACAGACATAGGGATAAAGCCTGGTGAACAACTGGCTTGAGGAGAAAAAAAATTAATTCAGGCTTGGAAACACTGACATGAGCGTAACTGAGACTCGCCAATAGAGATGTCTGATTGAGTTGCAAATGTGTAACTGGAACTCAGAGGTCCCCTCTGGGCTGGAGACATAGGTTGCAGAGATAGGATTGTGGGTATTAAACAGAGTCATGGTTAGGACTGAAATCATTCAGGAACCTGTAGGAGGTAATAGTGAGGACAGTTATAATCAATATGCAAGGGATGAATAGAGTATGCATTACATGAGAGACAGACTAAAAAGAAGCACTAGAGGAAAAGAGAGAAAACTAAAAGGGAGCAATATCATGAAAACAAGAGAAGAAAATCTAAAATGAGAGTGGTGTCAACAGTGTAAAGCACTATGCAGATGTTAGAGTCTGAATGTGTTAGACCTTACAAACCATGTGGCTTTCATGCCTACAGTATGCTTATCAAGAAACAAATACCAAAAGTAAGACGCTCACCAACAAACACATAGGTAATTGGGAGAAAGTTGAGACTAGAACTTAGATGCCTCCATCCCTAGAACTCAGGTGCTATGCTATTTCTGTTCCATTAGGCTGCACCTTCAGTTTGATTGAACTCAGGTTTCATGAAAGAAATAGTAATAGATAAGACTTAGAAAGATCAGGACTATGCTGAAAAGATGTTAAAGTAGGGGAGGTCAATATTATCATGAGAAAAGAGACTCTCTGAAGACTTTAGGACAGCAGAGTCTTCATAATTAAACAAGTATCTGGAGAAATTTTTTGTGGTAGTTTTCCAATATGTTGTCGGTATTTTATTGGGATTAGTCAGATTGAGCAATTAAGCAATAATTGCTCGCCCAAATAAGTATGAGGTTTTTTTGTGTAATTTTAATCTTTTAATTATATCATAAATGAATAACCAATGAGTAAAATCTCAATTATAAATTGTCATCTATTACTTAGATCTACCATACTATTTTCAGGGCATGGGCAAATTTCCCCCATCCCTCTGAGTTTCTTCTTGGGCTAGTCAAGCAAATAAATTAACATCACACAGAACAGGAGAAAAAGATAAGTTTAATTACATACATATGGAAAAGGAACATGACTGTAAATATTAAGGTAAATGAGATAGGCAGCTCATGACGATACATGCTGGAGAAAACCTGCTCTAGTCATATTAGAAAAAGTATCTCTGAATATTTTTAAGGAGGCTGATTCTATATCATCTGAAAAATATCAAGAAATACAATAAAGGTCCAGTGATATTTGGAACCAGTACAGACCTTAGCTCTAACCATGGTTTGGCCTTAGTCTATTATAGCCCCTGCTCACTCCTAACACACACACATACTTCCATAACTCTATTAAGACCAAAAAATAGTTCCCCATGGTGATACGTTATTCCTTCCTTATATACACATATGTTAGAAAGTTGAATTAAAAACTCTTCCTATGCTTTGGAAGAAAGCCATAGGAGGAATGCCCACCCCATAGGACAGGCTTTCTCTAAAGGAGCGGTCACTGCAGCTCTGGCTGTACTCAGTCCAGTGGAAGTCAAGACCTGCTGAATGGCACAGAGGTCCAGTCACTTCATCTGCTTTCTACACTCAGCTTCTCTGCTCACGTTGTGTGAGTTTCTACACAATAGTTTGTCTCATAGGTGACAGTATGCTGGTGGACAGAAATTGACCTGACACTACTAAAACCCCAAATTCCCCTGGTTCATGAGTCAGATTAGGTGGTTCATTGCAAGAATAACACCAAGTAGTAGAGCACAGAAAAATGTCACAAATAGTGCTTAAAATTGATTTCAGGGTTGCAAAAACTTGCACTTCTGACCCTGACTTTTAACCTCCTCACAACTTGCTCTCCATCTTTGCTGTTAAATGATTGCACACACTCTGAGCAGAAAAGACAGCCCTGCTCTCCAAGTGCCCAGACCCAGGCCTGCAGGGGGATTGTTGCTGGGCAACAGCAGACAATTTGTTTGGGGAGCATTTTGAGAAAAATTACACTGGCAGGATTGGAGTGGGTTGCTGGGTTTTTGTTGTCGTTTTTTTTCTTCCAGTGGTACCTATTCCTGGCTGTTGTAAATATTCACCTGAATTTTGCATATATGAGAGGAAAACGTTATTTAAATGAGTTTGTAGAGTAATTTGCTTGGGTGCCTCACTACACTCCTTTCTGTTTTGCAGACAGTCTGCAGCAGAAGAAGAAAAAGCGATTTGGGGACCATTATTGACATAGATGACAATGCAATGCTGGCTTGTTTCAGTTACTTAGAACAATCAGGGCAGAAAAAAGACGCAGTGTAGCAAAGGCATTTAGCGAATTATTGGTAAATGATGAGGATACAAAAGCCCCAGTGAAAGTAGTCAGGCACATTTCCTCTCTAATGTGGCCTAGTTACTCTCCTGGCCTCTCCTTCACCCCCACCCCTCACTCTGAGAGGAAACTGCCCCTTCCTCTCCTCTGGTAATAGCAACACATTGAAATACAGCACTTGGCTAAACCCAGGAGAGCCAACTTTGAAAGGTAATGGGAAGAAACATTTCCTTTCAAAGGGAATCTGGCAGCCTTTAAGGATTTGATGCACACTGCTATCAGATGAGTCAGAGTCGGGGAGGAATTGCAAATACTTAAAAAAAAATTATGGGAGTCAATATTGCCCATACCCCTGGAATATTAATATGTACACACACCCACGCACCCCCTTGGAAATGGGTTTATTTCACAATTCACAAATGGTAAAGGGACCTTTTCTGAGCTTTTTCTTAGGGACTTAGGGAGCCAACATTAAAACTATCTCATCCAAATGCTTTCCCATATGCCTTAAATCTTCCCATTAAGGTCCCTTTCCTCAGTCCACGCACATTCTCTGGGTCTTAGTCACCATCTCTCTGTCTCATTCAAGAGAACTTTTCTCAAGGCTGCTGTATCCTCTCTTGACTGTGACTTGGTCAGGAGCCTTTGGCACCATATGGCAGAATTCGAGGCTGTACTGCCAGCCAAACACAACAGTTGTTCGTAGGACACATTCAGCTACGGCTTCTATCTTTTTACCCCAGGGAGATGTCCATGGATATAAAACATGTCTCTGAGCCCTCTGAGAATACAGGCCCAAAGCTGTTGGGCTTCCAGTCCAAATTGCATTCATGTAGCTATCCCATCAAAAGGGGTTCCAGCCCGGGTTCATAATCCCGGATCTTCAGGCTAATTCTGTAGTTTGTCTTACACACGAGACAGGCTTTGGCAAAGGACCCAGTCAAACTCTTTCTGGCTCCTGGCTCTCGTAAAGAACCTGAGTTACTTGTGCTGCTTCATAGTAAGTGAGACCTCTTAAATATCCAGGACTAAAATTAGGGTAGAAGTGTGGGCAATAAGAAGAAATAAGACTCTAGGAGAAGGATTCAAAAGTGAACTTATTCTTTCCCTCTTACCTTTGGAGCTGGTACCAGGTTAGGACAACAGGTCATATAAGAGTTCTCATCTGAACATATTCTTCAGGATGGCCTTGAAACCCACACCTTCCATATTTTCATCAAACAATTTTCTATTACTGAGAACCTCTTACATGCAAGACACTCTCTGGCACATGGGTTTTCTTTTGGTTTAGGGGAGAAAACATTAGCCTCAGGTCCCTGCTCTCAACCAAATGCTGCCACAGCAACACCAAGCCTCCATGAGGAGAAAACTCATTGCAACTCAGAAACTCTCTGACGCCACTGAAAACAAGCAGCCCTATTTGCTTTTACTTGCCTTTGAAAAATATGCTATGTCTTCTGATTCAAAGTTTACATTCAAGAACATCTCTTTTCTTTTGCTACACCTCTAGGCAAAGAACATATGTCACAAATGCCACAGCCATATTTAGAAGTTGTCTGTTGTTCAGCTTCACTGCTCCTGCCGCCAAGTTACCTTTTACATGGCAATTACTCACAAAATCCAAACGCCCCTGCAAATTAGTGTTAGGTTGCTTTCATTTCCCAATTAACTGCCCACCTGCTATTATAAGATTCAAGTAAGTCATAGTCAGCCTTTTCCCCTTCAGTCTTTAAGAAGGAAAAAAAAAGTACCCAACTTCTTTATGCAGAGAATAATTAATGTGTGAAATGGATCACCAAAGGCAACAATAAAACGTGCAACTGTGAGTATATTCAAAGAAGAGCCAGACAAGGAAGAAAAAAATTCCATGATACAAACATGAGACAGACAGGTGGATGGGTTTGGAGAGACCATATGGCCTCCTTCTGTCTTGCAATGTATTGTGAGGTTATATTTTGCAAAATCCCTTCAAAAATCAAGTTGATTTCTAAACATTAAATTATGGCAAAGAAAATGCTTATGACACCTTAGTCATGTCCATTATTTCAATGTCAATTTTGTATATCTGGGGATATGTTTTCAAGACGGAACCAACACACTTGTCATACAGTAAATGAGGCAGCAGAAGTTAAGGTGGAAAGACAGGGAAGAAGAATTTAGTCTTCTCTCTTTACTCGAGAGAAATGGATATGCACTTTCCAAACTCATAACAGAGGAAAACAATGGTACCTCACTGCAGCCTGTGGAAACAACCACTGCAATGCGAATCCAACTCATTGAACTGAAAGACAGACATGAAATGCACCAGATAATGAAAAACAGCGTCATTTCTGGAAAACATTAGAGAATATTTCTCTCCCCCTCAGGAAGGCAGAGCATATGATTCCCATTCTCACATTATGACAGAAACGCTGCGTGCACTGTATGTGGAGGATTGCTGCCTGAAATTCCAAGAGACCATACATGATGGGGAACTACAAACATGCTTCTTCAAGCCCACTTTAATTGACAGGTGGTTTGACAAGATAACACAGTTTTGACAGCAACTCTGCACTAAAAGAGCTTTTCTTCAAATTTTCAAAAAGTAATTCTTGCCAACAAGTTGGGTTATAAGAAATTCATAGCTTTTCAGAGCACATTAGTCTAAGTCTTTGAAACATAGCCATGTTCCATGACACCATGCCAGCTTCGGAATAATAGGGTCACTCAAATAGTGGTGAAGTGGTATTTTTCTGTCTCCATGTTCCTCTAACCACCACAACTGCACAATGGCCTATCCCTTCAAATTTTTGCGTTCCTGCCTTGGGGACTACAAAGGTTACTTTCTGGGTGCTTAAGCCCTCTTGACCATTTTGTGACTCTGTCATTGTAAGTTGGTACAGACTCAAAAGTGACAATGACATCAGCAGGGTTGAGGGCACCAGGCTGCCCTAATGTTTCTAAGATAGCACCAAACACAGGAGTAGCCAAGGAAATGTACCTAACTAAAGTCTTCTGTGCTGTGCTCCATAGTGCTGAGTAAAGGCCTAGCAAACACCCTTCTGCTGGATCTGTGTTGTATACCAACAAGAAGCTTAAAATGTAGAAAGTGAACTCTGTTCACACTTGCTATGACTCCTAGCAGAGTACAAGTTTCTTAGAGAAAAAACTCTCCTTCCTAGGACTGTTCTTTGAGCCCTGGGGGAATAAGGGTGGAGGAGAGGGGGTGGGAGAGTGAAATTCAAGCAACAGATAGTACAATGACCTTAAAAATATTCTTCCCTTTGCCCGAATACATACTTAAGCTGAGACTTTTTCCAGGGTAACTCCTGCCATCGTACCACTAGACACCTTACAGAGTCACCTCAGGAGCTCTTGGGATGTGCTAATCTGTAGGGCAAATCCTGGTCCAATGAATAGCTTTAATAATTAAAAACCAAATAGGATTTCTGCATTTCCTTGAATATATAAACCAATGCTAAATGTCCTAGGAGAAAATTTAGTAGGAATTCAGTTGCTCATACTGTAAGTAAAAGCAGAATTCATGAATATATAAAGTGGCATTAATTCACTTCTTTCTCTATTCTCATCCTGTTGTGGATAAGATAATGGGGGAGTATTGAGAGGCAACTCATTCCTCCCGAGCCTCAGAAATCACATTGTCTTCAACAGAGAGAAAGATAAGTAAAATAATAGTGAAAAATTTAAAAGCCAAGCTATTCAAATAGACTTTTGAACCTTATATCTACTCTTCCCTCAAAATTAATTTGGTCTATTGCAACAAGACATCATGACAACCTATCAGCTAGCAAAATTTCGGTTGTTTAACCAATCGTTTCATTTATGTAAGGTCAAGCAATTGGTCTGACACACACTTCCCTCCACTAAAATGACTGATTCATATATTTGCTTAGTTGGTTAGCATTTGATAAACACACACTAACAGAAGACTACAGAAGGAAATCACTAGTCTCAGTTTTAAATAGCTCCTTTTTTAAAATGCATCAAACACAATAAAACTAATTTTGTAGACACTGTTACATGTTTTCTCAGTTCATTTAATCATGCACTCCATATGGTTCAAAAAATAGGAGACATGTTTATTAACTTTCAATGAATAGTATATTCTTTTAAACTTAAATGTTTGCACTTATAAAAATAAGTTAAAATCTGGATAAAAGACAATGCTTTTAAGTTATTTCTCATTTTGAAAATGCCAACAGTATAAACCATCTTGTTTTATTTTATAGCTTAGAGTTACTGAAGCGGCCCAAGATGATTGCAATCAATATTTGCTAGAATACCAAGACAAGAAATTCATCTTTTAGACTCTGAACACTGAAAAACAGTGTTCAGTACCTCCTTCCTTCCAAAATATCCCAAAGTTTTACGTATCTGGGTTCATTTGGAGGTTATAAATATGCCACTTTTAGAGAGAAATAAGCCATTCTTCCGAAGTATTTAGAGCCTTTTTAACATTTTCGTCTATCACATACAAAACAAATACAATCAACCAATACACACGCAGAAAGAAAATCAATGTATTGCTTTTCCAGTTTCTTGTGAATTCTAGGCCATTAAAGATGTAATTAAAACACTTTCACAAAAATGAAAGCCCAAAACGCAGCAGCTTCAATCCACAGCGGCCTGTCTCCTCAGAACCTATAATTACTCTGTTTAGCTCAGTGCATTAAATAACAGTTACCTGTTATTTGGGGACCATACTGTTTGCTCTATGTACAAAGCAGCACCTGTGTTAAACAATACCCAGTTTATAGAATGGCAGCTCTTCTTGTTCTCCAAAAAAGTGACAGATCAGCACTTCACCACCTTGATGTCCTAGGTGGGAGAATTTCAGAGTGTAATACAGAAAACTCACACTTTATAAACTACCTCAAACAGTGACAATAATTTTAATTCTCCTGTCATTCCAGTTCATGATTCTAAATTATAAGTTTTTAGAAAACAGAGAACTAAGGATAGGACAACTGATAATAAGGTGTGGTGATTCTCAAAACATTGAGAATCCTAGGATAATTCATTTATCAAATGTAACTACTTTACTTGGGAGGACTACACCAGTGACTTTTTATACTTTCCATCATTAATGATTTACCCTGAGATATGAGCTACAAAGAATTAAGAAGCATGATTCAATTATCTCTGCCAGGTGTCTGATGAGGTCTAGATGCTGTGGATGGATTAAAATTGATCCCTCTGGGCACACATTGATAGAAGAATAGTTTTTGATAAGAAAAATGTTACACTGAAACACAAGCATTTGGTGTTCATCCACTCCCCTTAAAACATTCAAAGATCCAACCAGAGTGCTCTCTTCATGCTAAGAACTGTGATAGACATGAGATGAAAAGCCTTCAAATGTGCATTACAAGCATGGGCTGGCACATATCCATTACTGGTTGAATCTTTCATTTCTCAGCTACTCTCTGATGCTTAAGTGTGAAAAAGTCAGTATGCCTGAATTGAATTTTTATATTGCTTTACGTCAATACACATTTGTTTGTTTTCAAAATCATCAACAAATGGAACACAAATACTTTTGGCTGCTCAGTTGTGCAGACTTGCCTACTGCCTTGTGCTGAAACAGAGCTTGCTCCCCATGCCCCGGTGGCTTTTGGATTGAATAAATAGTGCATGTAGAATCATTATTCAATGCAGTGACTGAAATGATACTACCTACCTATCCTCTGGTTACTTATCAGTTTCCCTGTAGAAAATTAAAATCATTGTTTTTACACACCTCTATGCACATGCGTACAATTGTTTCCATACAGCTTAGAGATAAACAATGATGCAATCTTGAAAGGAGGTGGATTCAAATCAACATACCCATTATTTTACCCAGGGCTGCCATATTGAATTGGAGACTAGTGTTAAGTCATGATTTTAAAGCAAAGTTGCAGATACTGATGTCCATAAGCAGAAATAAGTTAGCATCCCTCTGTAAAAGCAAACATATGGAGAAAGACTGACTGGATTGAATATCAAAAATTTTGTTTTCAATTAGTTCCACAAATCCCATGGATATAGCCTTGAGTTACAAGAGGAAAAAAATTCCACAAGAAATATGCAAACATAAAAAAATCCATAACTTAATGAAGACAAAACCCTTCATGATTTCTGAAAAGAATTTCTTCCTAATCAATCAGTAAAAGAAGTACCAGCTGTCAGTACCCAGTGGGAGAGTGACTTCCCCTATAGGTCCATGAGAGCACCACTGCTGAGGTGCCATCTCTTTGTGCTCTCTTGCCCTGGGAAGGTTGAAAAGGTTCAGCATATCGACCAGGGGTTTAAGACTTCCATTCACTTAGTCATCCATTCACTCATACATTGGCTCTTGTGTTGGTGTGTACAGATGCCCCCTAGCACTATACTACAAATAGGAGGGGGAAAGTTCTCAGAAAACTTATAGCATATCCTTGCATTGAAATCAGTGACATTTATTGTCTATGGATACTTCAATGAAACAAAAGAAAGAAACTAAAAGCAGAAATGAGAATGTATTCCAATTTCCCGTGGTTCTATTACAACTAGAAAAATTTTACTTTCAAGCTTGAAGCCTTGTTTGACCATCGACTTGGCGCTAAGACACAGTGGCAGAACGGTGAGCAGTTTTCCAGCGTGAGTGTTTCTTATGGCGCGGATGTCATGATTTCATTCTCAGATAACCAGACCAGACACGGATTTTCTCTGAGGCGCCCTTTCTGGGGCACTCAATCTTATTACACTTGTATCCATAAAATCTCCTGTGTTCAGTATTATCAACAAACATTTAAGTTCTATGGGAACTCCTGTAACATGGAGAATGGTAATAATGGTGTCTCTAGATTTATTAAATTAAATGGGCTAATATGGGTAAAGTACTTAAAACACTGTGTGGCATATAATAAGTGACATAGAAGATATACACATTATATGTGCATATATATGCTATGCATTTCATATTTCTTATTAAATTTATTATTAACTGTTTTATAGGCTGTTATCACAAATGGGATCTATTTCCTCCTATTTTTCTATGGTCGTTGTTGCAGTAATTCTGATTTTGCAATACAAGCCCAATAATCACTAAATTTTAATAAATAAATGTTATGGGGAAAGACTACAGATGTCATGTTGGATAATCCTCATGTATCTATTTATTTTATTATTAGTTTCATCTTATATTATACAATTTTTATCTAACTAACTAAGCTTCTCCACCTGAGGAGTAGATGCCTCATTAGTCAGAGGTCATTTCGACCTCACAGATTCTGCCTTTTTGTTTGAGCTTACTTCTCTGTGGTCTGTGGTGCTAGACCCTGAAGATATAACAACTCCTGGAGGATCACAGGTGATGGAGGCAAGCCCTGATGTTTGCCGAAGACAGTGGGGCATCTGTTCTGGTGGGTTCCAGATGAGGAGTGAGCAGGACATGGGGCTGGGGTGCCTTCATTTCCTAGGGCTATTTTAACAAATGAACATAAAACAACAGTAATTTATTCTCTCACTTTTTTTGAAATTTCTTCTTGTCTTCTTACAAGGTCACCAGTCATGTTAGCTTGAGGGATCACCCTACTCTCGAGTATGAACTCTTTTCAATTAATTACATCTGCAAAGACCCTATTTCCAGATAAAGTCCCATTCACAGGTATCAGAAATAGAAACTGTATGTTTTTGGAGGACACAATTCAATGCACAATAGATGGCAAGGCAGTCTTTTCTACAGGTTCTCTATAAAATAAAGTTAGGAATAATGTAATATTATTCAGGAAACAGCACAAGAGATCTGGGGAAAGACATGGTGAGATAGCAAGAGAGGGGACGTCTACACACTTGGAAAACCCTCTGCAATCCGAAGGAAGTAAGGGCCCTCACAGAGATTCATCATGGGGAGGACAGGGAATGGGAAGCTGTTCCAGTTGACTTGCTCTTAAAATTTGCTTACTTTGCATATAGGACATTTCATGGAGTCAATGCTGATGGTTTGGGCCTCATAGCCTGCTTATCTCACAAGGTGTAATGTTTGCATGTCCTTAGCTCTCCTCTCAGACATACAGTTTAAGGGAAACATTGGGACAGGCTAGGCCTACAATTAGTCTCATGTTTCTGATGCAGTATTTTAAAAGACAAAATAAAGGACTTTGTCTAACTAACTGGGGAGGAGTTTCACTTGCTAGGAACTCTAGAGTCCCAACACACTCATGGGCAGAAGGGGTCCTTCAGAGCTCTGATGAACTTGACTTGGGAAGATGTGGGTTTTGTCTTCTCAAGGTGACCTTGGGTTAGAGGAAGGCATGAGGAAGGAATGAGGTGGTCCAATCTGAGAACCCCTCCCCATAGCCCCAAGTTAGACCTGAGAACAGTTTCAATGTTGATCCCAGCTAGAGGTGGTATTAGCTCTCACAACAAGAGAAAATAGTATCCATCCAGGGCACGGAAGGACTAGAAGCAGATCTAGCAGGTACTAAGGAAGAAGGGCCAGATCAATGAATGTTTTATTCATAAGAAATCATGTCTTCTTTGTTCCTCTCCAGCACTACATTCTATTAAGCATATGATTTTCATCAATTTGTGTAGATGAAAACAAACCTTGAAAGACATTTTTTTTTTAATGTTAGGACATTACTCAAGAAGACAAAACTTCTAGAACTCATTGGTGCTGGCTACCATTCTAATAACATGCTATGGTTCAATTGATGAGGCCAGATGTGAGATGTGAGGTGCCCAATGGGGCCAAATAGTGAAATTAAAAACTGGGCACCTCAACTTCTCTATGAAAAGTGCCTCATAGAATCAACCTACTCCCCCTGCCCTCTAACCACCAACCATGGATGTGTTCTTCCATTTGTCTCTTAAACATAAAGCTCAAAATTTTTTAATTTAAATTTTAGTTTAAATTTGTCTCAGGTAATAGAATTCTGAAACCTGCTGAGTGAAAAAAGTAAGACAGCTGTTTTCGTGTGTTAAAATGAACTTGAATCGACAGTTAACATAATCTACTATGAACATTTTTCCCCACTGTGGGTAGATAAGCATGTTTGGCTTAAATCGTTAAATCTCTAAATTTGCACATATGTTTTGATATACAATGAGTGACAGACCAGTTTGACAGCTAACACTATGGACCCTCTTTCTCAGGGTCAATCATTTTCAAAAAGAAAAATAAATCTTAATTGTTTCCTCTCAGCCTGCAGAGACCATTCATATATTCTATTGATAAGATGTGAACAGACACTGTCTATTAGCTCATGCTGAGACTGAGCAGAAGTCAATGTTCATGTTCACCTGTGAGCACAGTAGCAAAAAGACACAGAACCTGAGAACTTTCTTCCCACCAAGGGAGAAAAAGAAGTTGGCAGAATGTGAAGTAGGCCTTCCGAGGACTGGCATCAGCCAAGAATTGTTGACTGTGTTCTCTGAATTTCCAAAATGTCCAACAGAAAAGCAAGAGGGAAAAAAACAATAAATGTAAGCTCAAATTAAAATGGGAAAGATTTCAGCTTGATGAAAGGATAAAGGTTTGTGGTTAAAGATGCAACAGACACTGAAATAGGCACTGCAGGAGAATCGCTCACCCATTTAATATCTGAGACAACATATATTGAGTGTTTGTTGGGTGCTCTGCTCTGATGATCTTTTCTTTTACCTTTTTAAAATGTACAGCAATAAACAAATAACTATGATGAGGCTAACAAAATAATACCAAAAACAAATATAAATATGTAATAAATAAAATAGCTATCCAAATCTTAAACCTTACAAATAAAGCCTGAGTTCCCTTAGACTACACCCTCCCCCACTATACACAATTTCATTACAAAAAGTTTGCACACACTAGTCACTTTGTTCAATTTTCCAGACCATTTTCACATATATCACACACACACATACGCACACATCACCACCACCACCACCACCACAACCACCACCATACATAGATCTGGGGGTAGCATGCACTTCTTACCAACAGGAATGTTCTGAAAATGCATCCTCAGGTGATTTTGTTGTGTGAACGTTGTAGAGTGCTGCACAAGCCTAGGTGGTAAAGCCTACACCCAGCTAGGCTGGATGGGGCCATCATTATCTATTTGGTCTATTGTTTACTGAAATGTTGTCAAACAACACATTGCTGTATATGACAGATACTATCCTACTATAAATATTATTCTATATCATTTTTCATTCCAAATGTTTATCTTTCCATGTCAGTATGTATTGAGCTCCTTTTTTGCAAAGTATTCCCTGATATGGATTAAAGAGTTTATTCAGCTCTTCCCTTACTACTGATGATCAGGCCATCATTAATTCCCTTATAGACAATGCTGAAAGTACCAAATTACAGTACAGTGTTTTAGAGCACTAACTCATTTCCTCTTATACTTGCCAATGCTGATTCTATTATGCAGTTCTTTAAGAACAAAGACAGTGTTATCCATCACAGGTGATTGGTCATTCAGATACCAAAGGGTAGAAGACCAGAAAAGAAGATCTTCAGGGTCCACAGCAGTAATTTAATTCCATGACAATGAGTAAGAAGACTCCGTGATGTTTTAGAGAAAAATTACCTGAAATGGACATGTTTTTAGGAAATATATTTTTGCTTTAACTTTAATACACATACTCACTCGAGGAAACAAAAGTAGCTTCAGGGATCAATGACGTTTCCAAATTAGTAGGCCAGGGTGCCTTTTCCCACAATTTTTTTCTTTCCCTAGTACAAATCTGAATGCCATAGGGAATATTTGTTATTTTAAGGCCCTTTCCCATGGATTCTCAAGCAGAGTGTGGACTCTGCCAAGATTTTGATGAGACAGAGAAAGAGGAGACATTGGATTTCCCTTCACTGAGTACAGCCTGAATTCACTACCTCCCAACAAAACCACAGAGACAGACACAGTGGAGTTGATCTTTCTGAGGATATTGTGGATGACTCCCACCCACGTTGAGAATTATCATAATTATTAAAAACCTGGATTTTTCTTACCACAGACATTGCCAACTTTTTCACCCCCGGCACCGTTTTTTTTCAGGTCTGTGTCAACCAATATAGAGATTCTTCATCAGTCACCATTTGAGAGAGCTGCTGTTGAAGGGCATCCTGGGGCTTAGGGGCTCCCTTCAAACTGAGAATAATATAATAATTGAAAACAGAGAGGCTATGTTTATTGGTGACCCAGAGGAAAACAGATGTATGTACAAAGTGACCAATGACTGCAGGCCAAAGAACAAAGACATGTTGTCATGGAATTAAATTACTGCTGTGGACCCTGAAGATCTTCTTTTCTGGTCTTCTACCCTTTGGTATCTGAATGACCAATCACCTGTGATGGATAACACTGTCTTTGTTCCTTTAAAGTTTAAACTGGGCTCAAGTAAGATATCTATTTTTTTAATATTCAAAACAAAGAAAACCAACTACCTTTTGTTGTAAGGATAAATCGCAGGCACCAACTTTATAAATGAGCATATTACCTAAACTGGTGCTTAGGTACTGACTCAATTAAATTCGCAGGTGGTAAAACCTGGATGTGCTGTAGGCAGAGCAATTTATCTATAGATGTTCACATTTTGCCGAAAATAGAATATAACATCTTTTACAGATGCACTTCCCACGTTAGTTCTTATTTTTCTAAAGATTAATTGCTTCATCCAGTAGACAGTTGTTATCCTTCTCCCCATCCAGAAAAGGACATTTGAGGGGTGAGCTGTTCACGTGGATCTTCAGGGGCAGCTGATGAGTTGAATGAGAGATACAGGCCTCTGCATAAAGTTGACATATTCAGCCAGCATCTCAATGGTCACCATTGTTTCTTCAACCAGTAGGAGCTCACTGTGGATGGATGGGCCTTACTCCAGCGTCCATAATGAACTCTAGGCAGGTAGAGGTAAAATAAGCCCTGCATGGAACCTATTGCTGTCAAATTCACAGAGGTTTGTATCTGCCAATTGGGAAGATACTCATCATAAATTGGAATTGCCCATTAGGATGGTCCACCCTCGCCAAAGGAAATTGGCTACAAATCAGCAACTTCTGGCACAGATGACTTTGAAAAACTGACCTAGGATCCAAACTTGGATTGTAGAAAAAACATAATCTTTGACCTAGTAATCTTTCTACTAGACATCGTTCTAAAAATGATCTATATATCTACATGCAAACACATATATAAACATAAAGATAAGTAAATACAAGATTGTTTATTAAGGGTTATTTATACTAACTGAAATTTGGAATGAAATTGTAATCTGTTCAGGCTTCAAATGTCATATAAATATATACATATATATTCTGATGTATAGTTAATGTTCTAGCAAATGCTCAAGTTAAAAAAATGTTAAGTGGAAAGAGATGGATATATAATTTTATATTTAATATGATGTCATTGTGTTACTTTGTTTATAGAGATGTGAATTTCTATGTCAGCCCTCCAAAAATACTAGAAAGTTTAAAAATAATTCTACTGCCATTTTTTATATTCTTCTATTTCTGCAATAAATGTTACAGTTAGAACATAAATAGGCATTTAAAACAATTTCATTCCTAAAGATGAAGATTTTCTTTCATCACTTGGCATCTCTTGAAGACGTTCATTTGATTCTAAATTGTGTTGTTTTAAAATGTACAAACCTGATTTGTCTTGAACTAGCTAAGTTTTGTGTGACTCTACCTAAAGATACTTCTAGATCTATGGAACTTTAAATGCCTCTTTATTAATCTTTTAATACTACCTTCAAAACATTTTGCAATTTTAAATACCACTCCCCGACAAACACATACACATCTAGAAAGCCAACAAATGAAAACAGTCTGGTTCCTCCAAGTTCAGAGATTGCTAGCAATCTCAATGGGTCATAGTTTTCATATATCTTGTTAATTTATATTCCTCACAAAGATACTTGTACAGCTAACAAGAAAAACATTTTTAAGACACAAGCAAGTTATTTTAATGTTATACAAATTTGGGGAATCCATCTGCAAGTTTTTGCAAGCATACCCACGGACCATTGATTATGCTTATAACTATTAGTTGCGGTTCATTTTAATAAATAAATGTATATTTCAAAACTGCCTCCCTCATGCACAGCATTAATTTATTTATATGTAAATTCTAGACTAACACATGAAAAATTGTGAAAGAAAATGTCTTTTCATTTTGGAAGGGGAGAGCACCATTTCCAAGTTTATTACCCAAATATGTGTATGTTCTCTCCTCCGTCTCCCTCCTCTTCGTGCCCCTCCTCCCTCCACCTCCTTCTTCTTGTTTTTACCCCTCAAATCTCAGTATCGAGTACTAGGTCTAGAAAAAAGGATCCTTTAACCAAGAACAAAACTGTCCTCCACAGAGTTGGGAAGGACTAAAGAGTTTTTCCTTTGGCGTTCTACGCCTATCTCTCTATCTTTGGTCTCTCTGGCTTCTGCTTACCTCCAAGTTCCAATGTCTTTACTTCTCCCTCCAAACCTTATCAAATATCTGCTTTCAGAAAAGAACAAAAACAAAACCATGAAGCAAATGCTCTTTAAGAACAATTGAAGAGGGAAAGTTAAGTTCAAGAGCGATCACTGAGTAAGGACAGTTTTGAGAGGGTAGGCAAGGGTAAGGTTGAGAAGACAGTAAGGAAAGCCTCAGCAGCTGCCCTGAAGTTTCACTGCTCCATAGGGACACAGGGCAGACAGAGAACTTGTCCACAGCAGCAGGGTGAGCAGGATATGCCACGCTTCTCTAGCAGAGAGCCCCGATTTGGATCTCTTGGGAACTTGCACAAATTAAACTATTTGAACCTCTGTCTTCTCATCTGTAAATGGAAAATTAAGTAGAATTCTATACCAAAGACTCTAGTCCAGGGCCTGACACATAAGTAAGTGCTCAGAATGGTTAGTGTCATGATGATGCCAATTATGGCTGTGCTTATATTTGCATCGCAAAGGAAAAAAAGGTTTGTTTTGTATTTTTTTTCAATTCTACTTTCCTTGTTAAGTAAATTCAAACCCCAGGTAAGCACTTTGAAAGTTATTAGAAAAATAAACATGTTTGTGTTTATGAAATACCCTTTCTTGCTACAAGAAAACTATCAATATAATAAAAAACAATACAGATGCTTTACTTTCTAAGGGAAAAGCCTAAACATCAGCAATAACTGAAACAAGAATTTTTTAAAAAGCAACAGCATCATGCCAAAGAAGAATGATGTGAATTCTTTTCTCTCTTGACCAATATCTACCGCAAATCACTAACTTTAGGTTTTGGAGCACTTTGAGCTATTACCTAATTTTCTTACTATTGTTTTTTAATTTTGTTGAAGGAACATTACATCCTAACATTATATAAGTTTAAGGCGTACATTGTCATAGATCAATATCTGTATAATGCATTAACTTTATCACCAACAGTCTAATTCCATCCAAATCTTAGCATATCTGGCCTGGCTCTTTTCTGAGCACCCACAGTTTTATCTTTGTGCATAATTTATAACAGTAATTGATTCTGCCTAACTTAGGGCAGTGCATCTGTGTAGCTCTGCTCCTGGTCCCAAACCTGGTCACCTTTCTGCCCTGCTCCTTGGGTCAGATTCTCTTAGACCATATCAGACCTTTAGACAGACAACCTTCCACACCTAAAAGGGCCTAAGGACAAATTTTTCTCTCTGCATGATGGTGTATATACTCATAAACCCATCATAAGTCAAAAATGCATTCACTACATCCAACCTACTGAGCAACATAGTGTAGCCTAGCCAGCCTAAATGTGTTCAGAATGCTTATGCTAGCCTGGGGTTGGGCAAAATCATCTAACACAAAGCGTATTTTATCATAAAGTGTTGAATAGTTCATGTGATTCATCAAATCTGTACTGACAAAGCAATGGTACACTGTAGAGCATGGGGTGTCCACTCTGCTGCAGTGGGTGGCTGACTGGGACTGTGACCCATTGCCTCTTCTTGGCATCCTGAGACAACACCACACCACACATCTCAACTAAAGAAGAAAAGATAAAAATCCAAAGTTTGAAGCAGTTTCTACTGAATACATATCACTTTCCCACCACTGTAATGTAAGAAAATCTTAAGTCAAACAAATCACTGTAGGACAAAAACAATATGTAGATGAGAAGGGAAGTAGGAGTGGGTAAGTGAAGGGGCAAACAAAAAGTTCTGAGTAGATATTTATTATCTAATATCTCATTTAGTGATCCAAAAATAGATCTTTCTGGTTGTTAGGACCTTTTAAAAAAAAAAGAGTCCTTGACTATTCTGAGATTTATTTACACCAGGAGACCTCAGGACCTTCTACTCACACTACTCATACTATTCATTCTATTCCCCACTTCCCCACTTACTCAGACCCTTCGGAAGCAAGGTCATGAGGTGTCAGAGGACTTGTCTCTTGGTCACTCGCTTGTTCTTTACAGGAGCTGGGAACCCTCAACTTCCCAGAGTCCAGGACTGGTAACCTCATGTCCAACAAGCAGTCTATTCTTGGGATAGGTGACTCAGGACATTTATAAGGAGATGGAGGCTTTTGTAAATAGCACCTTGTCATTTTTACTGCCTCTCTTGAAAAAAATATTTGTACAACACCTTTTATTTTATTAATAGGTATCTTTTCCTTGTCACAAGAAAGGATTATTTGTAGACACTAAAGTATTTATTTTTTCCCATAACCTTCAAAGTATTGATCTCGAATTTCAAATCCTTTTCTATCAGGATAGTAGGAAAGAGAGAACTCCTTAAATGTGACCTCTGAATATAAACAGGTGAGTTTGGGAGCTCAGACTTATCCCTGACAGTCATGCTAACATCATCACCTGGCCAGAGCAAGAAAGCAAGAAAGGGGGCTTCGGATCCTTTGCACGTGACCCTCTCTTCTTGCTGTGCTGCCCCTCCAGAGCCCAGGACGACCACACATCCTGAGAGTGAGAAAAGAATCAGAAAAGACTGTAGCTGAAAAAATTCCTAAGTTGATGAAAAAAAGATAAGGCAAATCAAAAAGAACAAAAAAGTCAAGCATGTTACCATTAAATTAGACTTTTAAATATGCTGCTTATATCAGAGGGACTTTAGTGCAATTGTCTCCTTAAATCTGGCAGGGAAATCATTAATCATTTGATGATAAATTTATACATGTTTTTGAATAAATGAGCGGCAGTAGGCCCACATGGCGGTGAACTGAAAGGAAAAATAGAGAGATGAGAGAAAGGAAAGAGAAGAAGAGGGGAAGGGCTCCCTTCTCAGGCCACTCAGAAAGCAAATCCAGAAGTCATGGCTATTTCAAGCCTCACTCTTGGGA
The DNA here is from genome assembly GCA_004363575.1 of Solenodon paradoxus. Classification (NCBI taxonomy): domain Eukaryota; kingdom Metazoa; phylum Chordata; class Mammalia; order Eulipotyphla; family Solenodontidae; genus Solenodon; species Solenodon paradoxus. The sequence continues at coordinate 251,228 of RJWH01000955.1, forward strand.
TTCTTGCCTACCTAAATGACAAGTTGCTTGAAGAACTTGAAAAGGCTTGCCAAGTTCAAAGATAAAGCTTCTCTAGTATCCAGCAGCTTTTAATAGATGTAAACTCAGGGTAGATATGAGTGTTGCATAACTTCAGGGCATATGGTATCCACTTGGTTGTCATTTGATGAGCTATCAAGTTTTTGCTGTCATCACTGGGTAGCGGGGAGCACAGTCCAGATGCAGAGAGTCCTTCAGGGGAAATGGTGGTTCTGCTTTAATGGAGCTTCATGAGTGTGACTTTACAATTTTCTGTTCATATGGCTCCCAGGTGAAATGTCTTCTGCCTCCTAACACAGCCATTCCAATCCAGGTTTAAAGAAATGATGTTGTGCTTTTTCTTGCTGTTAGCCTAACGGTAGGGTGAGGGAGCCAGCAACCTCGACACATGCAGAACAGGCCAGAGAAATAGAAGTTTATCACAGAAAAACATTCCTTGGAACAGTTCCTTCTGCATATCTTCCTTTAAGTGACTATCTTTAATAGTAAAAATGTCAGCTGTGTCAGTCTTCAATAACAAAACCCTGAGTTAGTCATCCTGAACCTGCTTTGCCAATGATTACACTGTTCAAATGTTCCTACGTCACTCAGTTAACTAGCTACCAATTTTTTTTTGAGCATCTATACACTAAAATCCAGACACTGTATGAAATACTTCAGGGAAAACAGGAATGATCGAGATGTCGTCCCTGCCATCAAAGACCAAAGCTTACCACTTAGCCCCTACCAGGAATTCCTTAGTCACCTTTCCCTCTAGTCAAACACCACCTATTAGGCAATTTAAGATTCTTACAGTCAGTTCAGCATGAGCCCTATGCCAATACCAACCTTCTTTATTCACCCACCACCTTTAGATGTATTTCCCTTTCAAATCTCCTGACTATCATTCCCAGCCACCATACTCATTGCCCCCCTAGACACGGGCTCTTCCTGAGTCTCCAGACTTCGGGATCTGCCAGTCCTGCATAACCCTTATAGATTCAATTTGAAAAAATTCCAATTTCATCATATCCTTCTCCTAAAGACTCACCGAGGCTCTCTGTTCCTTACAAGATCAAATATAGATTCCTTTATGGGCATTTAGAACAGGAACCCATCACAGCACTGACGTAAAATTAAGAGAGGTGGCATAACAAAAATAATTTAGCCAGTGGAGTTCCCAGTGAGGTCTGAATATGTTAAGTGAGAATCACATTTGAACTGGTCTCACCTGCGGTATTTCAAGCTGCATTAATTTTTGTGAGTGGCAGCCCACCTTTGTGCATATAAATTGGGTAATTACACTAGCAAATTGGAATTTTTGCATTTAGAATCAGCACCTGTAAATAACAGGAGGACAAAGAAAAAAGGCCAGTTGAAACTTTGGCCTTTAATATTTGAAAGTAGCTCTTTCTAGATATAGCTTGAAAACTGAGAGGTTTGAAGAGTCTGCAGAAGAATGAGTAGGAATAAAAAAAAGCTACTAATCATTCGTTTGTACATTATTTTCTATTTAAAGATAATAATGTGGTGCAGAAAAGTTGAAACACGAAAATTATATATTTGGTAGTCTCATCTCAACTTTCAGCAGAGTAACAATTGTCACAAAATTACCATACTTGTGTTAGACATAATTTGCTAGAAGTTGGCGACCTGAAAGCTCACATCCACCCTGAAACCTGGAAAGAGGTGCCAGGGAGAGTCTCACATCCTCCATCTTTCTGGAAAGAGAATGGATGGTAAGAGGACTTTGCAGGATTAACTCTTTGAATCAAACTCTTTGAATTCACATAAAGTGCTCTCAATTGATATATGAAATGCTTTGCGGTGAGTGGAGTAAATCATTAAACATCCAAAGACCTGTCTTCTAACAGGAAGGAATTAACTATGTGGAAAAAGAAACTGACTTGTAGAAATGCCTACAATGTACCTGGCAATTTACTTATGTTTTGTCATTTCATCTTAACAACACTGTAAACTAGATGTAGTTATCCCTGTTTCACAGGTAAGTCATGAGAGAATAAATAAACTATCCAAACTCCCTCAGTGTTATACTAGGACTAAAAACCATTAGTCTAGGTAGATGATTTTTATTCAGAGATGGAAGAGCTAGCAGGAGGCCAACTGAGCAATAGGTTAAGGGATTAGTCCTCAGCAATAGTCACCATTGCTGTTAGGAATATATCACATTCCTCAATGGTGTTAATGAACAAAGCAAGACTGAAACCCTTCAAAATTCTGGCACTGTGTCTCCCTGCCATCTTTAAGGTGCCTCCAACAAGAAAGCATTTAAAATTTCCTAATTAATAGTGATGAAGCGTAGGCCAGTTCAGGGACCTTTGGACTTGGTACATACCACATTTGATCTCTGGTGTTATTTTCAAATCCAGCATAATATTTGAATAGCCTATAGAGATGTCATAGGACTGGTGAGCAGAAACAATTTCCTTGAACAAGTTCTTCTTTTTGGATTTAGTCATCGCCACATTTGCTAAAATGTAAATTAAAATTGGGAGTTAAATTAATATACCTCATAAGCCCTGTACTTGTGATTCTTCTACATAAAGCTGGACACACATATACACACACATAGACAGCCACTCACACTCACATACACACATGGACACCCACACATACACATGTGGACTCACATGTATATACACATACACACATGTACATACACATGGACACATACACATGGACACACATATATAACACAGAGACACAAAATAAACACATTCACATAGTTCATGACAACTAAATTTAGTTTATCAGAGCATTCCTAGCTAAGTACAGAGTCCTGGGGGTTACTGGAGAAGGGAAGTTTTGATGGTTCTGAGATCAGAACAGTACAGAGCCCTGACCTTCCCGGAGGGACACAGGTGGAGCCTGGGGGCTAAGCATCCAACAAAGAGAGAGAGTACTTGGACTGGGGCAGTGGGGTCCTGAGAAGAGAAAGAAAATGCCTCCCTTTCCAGTCTGTCCCAGGGTCCCAGGGAAAGCTCTGGTTGGTAATGCTCTGACTTAAATTTGGCTTTCTAGAGTTTCTAGAGTCCATTCTCTGTACAGTAGGTTCTTTGCCAAGACCATGGTCACTGCAGCCACACATTGGGTCAGAAGTGAATCACCAGAGGGTCAATCCCAGAAAGCCAGTTGTATGCCTCTCCCTGTTGAAGGTCCAAGTGGCTCACAGCAAATCTAGACTAAGTCATATTTCAGAGTCCCCACGGTCCTGCTCATCCACAAACATCTATCCTGGGGGATGGGGGTAGGATAGAAAATGAATAAATGCCAGTGGTTCTCTTCTATACTATTACATGTCTTATTAGGTGTTGAAAACTTCTGGGAGGTCTCATTTCTTTCTTTTCCTCCACTTTTTTCTTATTTTACAGTGACGTACCAATTGACCAAAGGGCAGACTTACAGATGATGGACATTCTGCCATAAATAGTCTAAGTAAAAAGCAACAAGGGAAAAAATAAAAACAAAGTCAATGAATAGTTCTAAAGATTATCTGTGCATATGAGAATTTGACATAGGTAGAAATTCTTTACCTGAAATATTTTTTCAATAATCAACAAGAGATTGTTTCCCTGGAGATCAAATGAAGACAGGAAATACCAGGAATCTTGAGAGATTATTTTTTCTTTTTTTAACTAAGGATCAATTTTCTTATAAACATGAACTTACTATCACATTTAAGCAGTAGTTTTGCCCCTGAATATCCATGCAGGTTTTCTGAGATAAGTAAAACAGATCTCAGTGCACATTGTTCAGATAGAATTTTAGATAAACAATGAGATGGGAAAGATGAAAGGAAGCTATTCATAAAAAGAGGAGTGCTCCTTGTTGATACAGTTGGCTGAGCTGGTAGCTGGGCTGTGGACCATTTAAAAATCCCAGGGATCCAGAGTCACAACTTGAGGTTCAAGGGGAACAACCAAAATGAGTAACCAAAATAAACAAAACTGCTCCTTCCTTCTTCTTGCCTGCCTTCATCATTCTGCCTTTCTTCCTCTTAAAAAAAAAAAAAAAAAAAGAAAGAAAGAAAAAAAAGGAGCATAATAAAACTATCCTTCAGAATCATATAGCATTATTTTCTAAAGATGTTTGGGGATAATGATCTTTTCTTCATATATATGTATAAGAAAGTTTATGCTCAAAAATTATTGTTACATTTTGTTACTGCTAAACTGAATCTGGTTTTGACAATATAGTGGCCTTTCCATAAACCATTAACACTGCCCCAGGCTTCCAAGGCCTAAGAGGCATCATTTGTTCTTTTAAGAACTGGCAGGTTGCCATATTTCCTCTCCCAGACTCCACATTTGCATGTCTGTCTAGTGATGGACTTGTGTTTTCTTGTTCCTCTCTGACATGCCCTGTCCTATGGCAAGCTTCTTTTAATTGGCTCTCAAATTATCTTTAAGGTAGCTTGTGAAATGAGATCCTGAGGCTCTACATGTGATTTCTAACTATTATAGTTCTGCATAGGCATTTACATAATTCGAGGGAAAAAGTGTGTGTGTGTGTGTGTGTGTGTGTGTGTGTGTGTGTGTGTGTGTGTGTAATTCAAGCCTCATCCACAGCCCTTGTGTTCCTCAGGCCCCCAGCAGCTCAGGGTATGTTGCCTATTAAGATTTATTTTCCTCTAAGAAATGATCTTTCTGGCCCCTGAAAGAGGTTCTAGTCCCTTTTAATGCCTGTTAGAAGCTCCTAAGATTGGATTGAGCATGTGGTCTCCAAATACAGATTGCTGTATATATTATTCATATAGAAAATAAGATCAAGATTGAGAAAATCCAGTTTTTGAGATTGGTGGGGAGTCAAGTTGTCATTCTTTTTTGACCTTGGGCAATTTACTTAACCTGTCTGTGTCTTCATCCCTCTAGATTAATAAGAAAATCATTCCTGCCTCCTTCATATCTCATTAGAGTGCTGTGTGGACAATTGTATGATGCTCTCAGAGTTCCTCTGTACATTTGTTTTGGAAATGTAAAAATTCTTGAAATATCATGTTCCCATGCTTATCAATGACCAATGTGAGACAGACATACTCTGACTGATATATAAATGAAAATGGATCCAATTTGTGACTATACCAAGTTGCAGCCTATTGATAAATAGACATCCAGAAGTCACACATGAGCTGACTTCAGTTAATTGTGGATCACACCTTTATTTATAGTGACTAGGTCTCTTCTGCAAAGTGTCACAAATACAAAATTCTTACAAAACATCCTACCCATTGTTCAATCTTAATCACAAGAGAATGTAATACAGAGTAAGAAAGCTACATTAAGTTAAAAAAGACAAATCCAAAAGTCATTGTCACCTTCTGGGCAGTAACCTGTCTCCCCAACAATCTCACCAGGAGACCTAGCCAAATGAAACTTGAGTTCACCATTTTTTCTGCCAAGTACCCCACTTTCTCCAACCAGACACACACTCAGTTTGAGGCAATTGTTGGAAATTTCACTTCCTTTAGCAAATTGTCTCAATTGGGTTGTTTCATCCTTCCTGCCATACCAAGCTCCTGCCTTTTGACTCTGATATGTATTTCACAGAATCTCATTTTCATCCCTGTCACTGAAGTCCAAATGCCAACATACTGATTATTCTTGCTGTGACAAATACAACATCTCTTTAGCAGTCTCTTCAGGTCTCAGTCTCCTGAGAAATCAGCTCCTTCCTGCCGCAACCCCTACCATTTCCATAATATTGCATATGAAGATCACCACCATCCTGTTTCATTCCTTTCACAAGCTCATCCTGGACAATTATATCAGACCTGAAATAGCATTGTTCTTCAGTCTTGTTTCACTGTTTCTTGTCTATCGGTGTGCTTCTGAGAATCTCTTGGTGAGCAGGACAAACCCTCTGTCCCTGCAGACTGTTGCCAAGATTAATTTTAGCAGTAAGTCCTGCTAATAGATCAAAACATTCATCCCTGCATGCTTGTCAGACTTGGGATGATTCTTCACGGCACAGTAAACAACCTCAAAACTTCCTTATGAGTCAGCTAAGGAGCACGCGGGCATGTTCACCACCAGAACAAGTTCACACATTCAGGCATAATGACTCGGGCAGGATCATTTAACATGAAAGTCATGCCTGTTCTCTGGCAGTCACTTCAGGCCAAGCTGAAGGACAGTCTTCTGCAGAGATGTCTTTTTGGAGAGGGTCACATTTACAAATATGCCCACTAAAGCAACTCTGGTCTTTGGTGTCTTAATTAAACATGATGTTCATTTGATAAAGAAGCCCGGAATCTCTAAAGTCCAGAAAGGTCTGCCAGTCCCTGTCTCCTGTGACTGTAGGCGTTTCTATCTCACCCTTTGAATAGAAAAAAATCAATTAAATTCTATTTAAATATTATAAATTGTACTTTTTCTTGTGTGTGTGTTTGCAATTTGTTTCATCTCTTTATCCACTTTGCTATTAAAAATGATTGGGAAGAATGTTCCTTGCTCCTTCCCAATGACTTTTGGGAAAATAATGTGCACATACAGTCAATTTCTATTCTCTTAGCATATCTCTGGCATCCCAAGAATTTAAATGTTAGGGATGTCGATAGGAGGGCTGACATTTCCCATCTGAAGTTTGGAAGGAGATCAGTCCTGTGAAACAGACAGACTAATCTTGAAATAAAGTTCACTGGAGTAGGGTTAAGGAAAACTCTCAAGTTAAGTATTATCAGGTAACAGAAGTGACTGTGAGGCTCAATATGGGCAGCTAAAAATCACAAAAGTTGTAAATCAAATAGATTTGATTCAAAAATGATGAGAATTAAAAATGAATCAGAGAAGTTAATTTTTGTTCTTTTATTCTCACACCCTTTCTTCAAGTGAAAATGTAAAGAAATCAGATAATTTGCATTCCTTCCTTCCACCCTACCGCTACATACTTTATCTACTATCTTCTTCTATAGTAATTGTATTGCAAAAAATCCTAAACCCCTAATTAGAATGCATTTGATTAAATTCCGATGACTGATGAAATAATACAAAGCTGTACAGTACAAGAAGACACTGATTTCCAGCACTTTTCAAATGCCCAGAACATAGTAGTTGCTCAGTAAATATTTGTGCACTAAAAGAATAAGCAAAGGAATTGAAGAACTCTACCTTATAAGTTTGAGTTAAGAATTAAATCAAGGATGACACGGGATGGAGCAGGACAATTAACCTGGTGTGCCAGCCAGGGGTCATTCCATTAAGAGAGTCAAGATAGCAACCTGGTAGGATTTGAGTCTTGCCTCCTCCCCACAGAGCAACTAGGAATTCACCTACTTTGTAAACACCAACACTGAGGAAAAGCAAGTCCAGGGGCTACAGAGACTGCAGCAGCAATCATCACCACAAAAGGTAGGTGAAAGCGTCAGGGTCACACAGCAGAGGGCGTGGAAACTCAGTAGGAACTGGACCTCCCAGAGAGTTGCTCCAATGGCAGAGAACCCGCCAGATGGGACCAGGCCAGGAGAAATGTTCTTGACATAAGACAGAAGGAAGACCAGCATCCTAATGAAACTGTACAGGGGTCGCTGAAGGGAAATAATATTGGGTACTGCCATAATTGGAAGGCAGCTAAGATCATCTCCCACCCTGACCCCTTCTCACCATATTGTACTGGAGCCACAGAACCCATTCGCTGGAAATCCCAAACTAGGTTTAAAGGAAGAAAAAAAGTCTACCAGAAGAGAGGAACTTTCAATGTTACCCACTAGCCCCACCCCATGGGTGAAGACAGAACTGCAGCCGGTTGCTGATTGTGGGTCAATGACAAGGTGTCCATTACTGTTCAAACATGGGATGCTGGGGGAAGACTCTGATCTCCTACACAAACTTCAACCTCATAGGCTGAACTCCAGGCCCCAACACAAGGTCCACCTAAGAACTTCAACAAATCCAACCTATGATGACAACATAAAACTCAAGAATTCTGTGCTCAAACCAAGAACCAGGCTTATTCAGTGCACAGTCAATACCCTACATAAGGCCATCATTGCAGGGAAACCTACCCACAGAACATAAACAGAGGAAGATAAAGATAAATAAACAAGAAATGATGAATTTAATGAAAACCGCTGGGAAAATCTGAATGAAACACAAGTATGCAAACAGCCTGAGGATGAACTTAGGGAAGCAGTGATAAGCACACTCATGGAAATCAAGAAAACAACAGACAATAAAAAAGAGAACAACAAAATTTTAAAAAGGGAGAGAAGAAACAAAGCAAGATATCAAAAAAATGAAGAATATGATATCTGAATTAAAGGACTCAATAGAATAACTCAAGAATAGGATGGATGAAGCCTCCAATAGAATCAGTGAACTAAAAGATAGGGCAGAGGCATGTCTTCAAGCAAACCAGCAGAGAGAAAGAAGAATGAAAAGAAATGGAGAGCTCTTATGGTATAACACCAAAAAACAACAACATTCACATCCCAGAAGGAAAAGAGAGAGAAAAGTGGGAAGAAGCTGTTTTTAAAGAAACAGTAGCTGAGAATTTCTCTAACCTGAGAAATGAAGCAAGCCTCCAGACCAAGGAAGCTCAGAGTTCCAAACAAAAGAAATTGAATTTGACCTATACATAGGCACATTGTCATCCAACTGTTAAAAATATAGTTAAGAATCTTAAAAGCAAGTAGAGAAAAACAAGCCATATATAAATGAGTCCCTATGAGATTGCTAGTCAATTTCTCAGCGGAAACAGGCCAGAGGGAATGGCATGATATGCTTGAAGTGCTAAAAGAAAAGGATTTTCAACCTACAATACTATGCCCTGTGAGATTATCATTAAGAACAGAAAGAATGATAAAAAAAACTTTTCTGATAAGCAAAGGTTAAAGGAGTTCATACCAATAAAACCACCTCAACAAAAAATACTAAAGGATGCTTTACAAAGTGTAGGAAAATTCCACTTAAAAACAGTAAGACAGCAAAATATAAAAAGAATGTAGAAGGAGGAAATAAAAATATGGATGGTTACAATGAGTGTAAGACAAATCTGCTTTCAAATAAAAATAGAATTCTTAATATCGACCTCAGGATAACCTCAAAACACATCTCCGGGGGAAAGAAAAAAAGAAAACAAAAAGGGAAAATAATCAAAGGATAACTGCATCCAAACAACCTAAGAAGAGAGAGAGAGAACATAGGCACTGTCTGGAAACACACACGGAAGACATGTTATACAAATACAATCAACAACTACACATCATTAATCACCATAAGCATTGATGAACAGAACTTGCCACTCAAATGACAGAGTGGCTGAACGGATTAAAAATCATAACCCAACATTCCGTTGTTTTCGGGAAACTCAATTTCTTTCAAAAGATAAAGACTCAAAATCAATGTTTGGAAAAATATCTTACAGTCAATTGGCCACTTTCAGAACAGTCATACTTACATAGGATAAAAGAAAAGACTTGAAGCTAAAAAAAAATAACAAGGAACAGCATGGACATCATATAATGCTTAAATGATCCATCCAGCAAGAAGACATAACTCTTATTAACATATATATTCATCAACTGAATGACCATCAAAATATATTAAGCAGGTATTATTGGAACTGATGAGAGACATCAACAGCAACAAAATAATACTAGGAGACATCAGCACACCACTTACAACATTAGATATATCAGCTAGACAGAAAATTAACAGGGAAATAGCAGCTTTTAATGATCATGTGGAACAGTTAGTTCTAAAACATAATGAACATTCATCCAGCTACTAAAGATTTCACTTTCTTCTCAAGTGCAAAAGGAACATTCTCAAGAATAAATCATACTTTGTTAAACAAAATATGTCTCAGCAAATGTAAAAAGATTTAAATCATACCAAGCATTGACCACAATAGCTTAAAACAAGAAATCAACCACAAAAAGAAAGCTGGAAGACCCCAAATTAATTGGACACTAAACAATATGATTCTGAATGACTCTTGAGTAAGAAAGGAAATTAAAGAAGAACTTGAAAAATATGTATAGATAAATGAGAATGAAGCCACAAATGTCAGAACCTAAGGGCTGCTGCAAAAGCAGATAAGAGGGAAGTTCATTGCAATCCAAACCTAACTCAAAAAAAAAAAAAAAAAAAAAAATCACAAATAAACAATCTAACACTACATTTAAATAACTAGAGAAATAAGAATAATTAAAACTAAAAATCAGTACAAGAAGGGCAATAATCAAAATTTGGACAGAAATAAATGAAATAGGAAACAAAAATATAATCCAGAAGATCAACGAGCTAAAAGCTATTTCTCTGGGGGGAAAAATGACAAACCATTGTCTAGATTCAAAAAGAAAAAAAAAAAAAAAAAAAAAAAAAAAAAAAAAAAAAAAAAAAAAAAAAAAGAGAAAACTCTCATAACCAATCAAAAATGGAGGGGGAGAAAGTACAACAGACCAAAGAAATGCAAAACATCATGAAAGACTACTATGAATAGCTCTATGCCAACAAAGTAGACAGCCTTGAGGACATGGACAGATATCTAGAAAAATACAGTCCGACAAGGCTGAACCTGAAAGAACTGGAAAATCTGAAAAGAATAATCACAAGCAAAAAAAATGAGTAAGTAATCAAAACTCCCCTTAAAAACAAAAGTCCAGGACCAGATGGCTTTTCTAATGAGTTTTACAAAAACCTTCAGAAGAGAATAATACCTGTTCTTCTCAAATTCTTTCAAAGTATTGAAGAACAGGGAACACTTCCAAACACTTTCTTTGAGGCTAACATCACACTGATAACAAAAGCTGACAGAGATGTCACCAACAAAGAAAATTACAGACCAATATCTCCAATGAACATAGATAGACAAATTTTCAACAAAATATTGGCAAACCGAATCCAACAATGCATCAAAAAGATCATCCATCATAGCCAAATGGAATTTATCCCAGGGATGTAAGAAAGGTTCAACAAACATGAATCTATTAATGCAAAATACCCTATCAAAAAGAGCAGGGAAAAATACCACATGATTGTATCAATAGATGCGGAGAAAGCTTTTGACAAGATCCAACAGCCATTTATTATTTTTAAAAAACTGCAAAAAATGAGAATAGAGATACATGCCTCAGCATAGAAAAGGCCATGTGATAAAAACCAAAGTCAACATCATAGCTAATGAAAAACTGGAAGTGTTTCCAATACAGTCAGGAAAAAGGCAAAGCTCAACTCTCAATAGTGCTATTTGCCATCATGCTGGGGGTCTGAGCCAGAGCAATTAGGAAAGAAAAAGGAATAGAATGAATCCAAATTGGAAAGGAGGAAGCAAAGTAATCATTATTTGTAGAAGGCATTAGATAGATAGATAGATAGATAGATAGATAGATATAGCACTAAAAACTGTCAAAAAACTACTATAATTTATCATTGAATACAGCAAAGTGACAAGCTACAAAATCATTGCACAAAAATTGGTGCATTTTTATAAACAAACAACACATTAGAAGAAAATGAAATCAAGAAAGTCACACCATTTAAAGTAAAAATAAAAATAATCAAATATCTTAGAATACACTTAACAAAGGAGATGAAAGACATAGACAATGGCAACTACAAATCCTTGAAAGAAATAGAAGAGAATGAAAAAAACATGGAAAAATATCCCCTGCTCATGATTGGAAGCAATCAACATCGTTAAAATGGTTGTGTTACCTAAAGCAATATACAGATTTAATGCAATCCCCATTAAAATCACATGGACTTATTGTCAGGAAATAGAACAAAAAAAAATCCTAGATTTTGCATGGAACAACAACAGATCCTGAATAGCCAAAGCAATCATGAGAAAAAAGAATCCAGAGGGATTACACACCCAGACGTTGAGATACACTGCAAAGTAATAGTGATCAAAATGGTATGGGACTAGAATAATCATCATACATCAGTGGAATAGACACTGACTCACTCACATACAGTCGGTTAACCTATGATAAGGGAGCCAAAAATCACAACCTGGAGAGAAGAAATTCTCTTTAATAATTGGTGTTGGCTAACTGCAAAATAATGAAACTAGACTATTCGCTAACACCATTAACAAAAAAATAACTCAAAATGGACTAGACACTCGAACATAAGACCAGAAACCATAAAATTTTTGGAAGATAACATAGGAAAGACTTTCCATGACATCAGTCTTAGACAGATCTTTGGGTACTCAACTCAAGCATCAAATACAACAAAAAATAAAAAAAGCAATTGAGATTACATCAAAAGAAAAGTTTCTTCACAGCGAAAGAAAACATCACTTAAAAAAAGACAACTCACTAACTGGGAGAAGATATTTGCATTCCACATTTCTGACAAAGGTTTAATATCCAAAGTGTACAATGAACTTGTAAAGCTCAATAGAAGATCAACTTCTGGTTGGTGAGTCGATAGGACATACTTTTGGGTCGCTTCCCACAGACACTGAAAAAACACAAAAAAATCACCTATTTTCCTGAGACAAAAACCAAGAAACAATGGGCACTTCAGCTGAAGATGGATTGACTGATGACTAATGGTGGGTATGGACGACTGGCAGGGTTCTCAGCTAAGCTAAGCCGTGAATTTGAATTTGAGTCAGAGCTCAGGAGTCTCCAGACATGTGGTGGGGCAGAAGCTAGGGATTTCAGGAACAGCTGCAGAGGCAGTGAGAGTAGGGCCCAGTAGTGCTGATACTCAGTGCCACAGAGGACCGACTTGGGAGGGGGTGAAAGGAGAGCCAGTGCACTTGGAGCTGAGCTGGAGGCTGCATGGTGAAACTGCAATGAGCATAGCCATAACCACAAATCAGTCAAAGAAATTCCCAGCTCGAACCCCTCCCACAACCATTTCATGCGAGAGTCTGGGGTCCTCCAAGCGGATACTCCATCCACTAGAATACCTGCCCATCAGAAATACTGCCCATCAGATAGTCCACCCAAGGATTACAGTGAAAAGGCACTCATATACAGGACCAAACTTCAACATTACATGCTACTACAGCCTACTAGGTAAAGGAAAAACTGCAACCTGATTGCCAATGCTGGGTGAGTCAAATGTACGCAATGCCAGGGAAACCTAACCCTTGGAAATATAAACAGAATGCCTAATAGAGCAAAAGCACAGAGAAATATATGTGGAATGATGGATCCAATCAAAAACCCAGGGAAAAATCTCAACACAGCAGACATATGTAAATTACCTGAAAAGGAATTTATGGTAACAGTGGTTATCATATTCATGGAAATCCAGAAATCAGTGGAGGCAGTAAACAAGAATGCCAGGAAGCAAAGAGAAGAATTAAAACAAGATATCAAAAAGCAACAGACATGCTGGCTGAATTAAAGAACTCAACAGAGGGATTCAGCAATAGGATGGATGAAGCTTTCAATAGAATCAGAGATCTGGAAGACAGGACAAAGGAACTCAAGCAAACCAGCAAAGAGAGAGAAAAAAATTGAAAGAATCAAACACAGCATTCGAGACCTCTGGGATAACATCAAAAGGAACAACATTCACATCACAGGAGGAAAAGGAAAAGGGAGCAGAAAGCATATCTGAAGAAGTAATAGATGAGAACTTCCCCAATCTGAAGAATGAAGTAAACCTCCAGATCCAGGAAGCTCAAAAGAGTTCCTAATAAAAGAAACCCAAACAGAAATATACCTAGAAACATTGTCATCAAAATGTCAAAAATGTAAGGTAAAGAAAGACTATTAAAAGCAGCCAGAAAAAAACATGTCACACACAGAGTAGCCCCCATAAGACTGTCAGCAGACTTCTGCAATGAAACTCTATAGGCCTGAAGGGAATGGCACAATGTATTCAAAGTGCTGAAACAAAAGGATTTTCAATCTTGGATACTATATACGGCAAGATCATCATTCATAATTGAAGGAATGGTAAAAAACCTTTTCTGACAAGCAAAAGTTAAAGGAGATAATCACCACAAAACTGCTTTGCAAAAATAATAAAGGATGCCCTATAAAGCATAAAGAAACCAAACAGAAAAGCAGTAAGACAGGAAATATTAAAAGTGGGGCAAAAGAGATCAAAGATGTGGATAGTTACAATGAGTGGAAGATTAATGTGCTTTCAAATAAAATTAGATAGTAAACATAAAATGGTGAATGCTACTTCAGGGTAACCTTAAAATACATCCCCAGGGAGAAAGTGAAAAGAAAACAAAAGGTGAAATCAATCAAAACATAACTGCACCCATACAACCTAAAAAGGAAAAGAGAACTAAGTCATCATCTGGAGCAACACACAAAAGACAAATATATAAAATGATACCAGGCAGTTATATATCAATAATCACCCTAAATGTTAATGCACTGAACTCACCAGTCAAATGATGCAGAGTGGCTGATTAAAAAGCATAACCCAAACTTCTACTGCATTCAGGAAACTCAACTTCTTCCAAAAGATAAACAAAGACTCAAAGTCAATGGCTGGAAGACAATTCTACAGTCAAATGACAACCACAAAAGAGCAAGAACAGATATACTCATATCAGATAAAACAGAATTCCATCTAAAAAGCATAACAAAAGACAGAGATGGATACTATATAGATTAAAGAATCAATCCAGCAAAAAAACATAGCACTTATTAACATACATGCACCAAATGAAGGAACATCAAAATATAGCATACAAATATTATTAGACCTGAAGAAAGATATTTACAGCAACACAATAATAGTGGGGGTTTCAACACCACACTTACAATGGACAGATCAATCAGGGAGAAAATTCACAGTGAAAGAGCTGATTTAAATAACCATCTGGAACAGATAGGTCTAACAGACAGCGAGTACTTCACACGACTACAGATTTCACTTTTCTCAAGCACACATGGAACATTCTCAAGGATAGATAATATACTGGAACACAAAATATATCTCAAGAAATTAACAAAGATTGAAGACATACCAAGCATCTTCTTTGATCACAATGACCTACAACTAGAAATCAATTACAAAAAGAAACCTGGAGGACCCCAAACCAATTGAAAACTCAATATGCTCTTGAAGGGTAAAGGCTACTCTTTGGTAAAAGAGGAAATCAAAGAGGAATTTAAAAAATATTTAGAGACAACTGAGAATGAGGAAAACGTGCTACCAGAAACTATGGGATGCAACAAAAGCACTGCTAAAGGAAAAGTTCATTGCAACCCAGGCCTATCTCAAGAAACAAGAAAAATCGCAAATAAACAGTTAACTCTACATTTAAAACAACTAGAGAAAGAAGAGCAATTAAAGCCAAAAATCAGCAGAAGAAAGGAAATATCAGAATTCGAGCAGAAATATATGGAATAGAAAACAAAAAGACAGTCGAGAAGATGAATAAAACCAAAAGTTTGCTCTTTGAAAAAATAAAGAAAATCAACAAGCCATTTGTTAGACTCACAAAAATAAAAAGGAAGAAAACTTTCATAACTAGAATCATAAGCAAATGGGAAGAAGTTACAACAGATACCATAGAAATTCTAAACATCATAAGGGATTACTATGAACAGCTCCATGCCACCAAAATGGACAACAGTGAGGACATGGACAGATTTCTAGAAAAGTATAGTCTACCAAGACTGAACCTGGAAGAATTGGAAAACCTGAACAGAAGAATCAGAAGCAAAGAAATCTGAGAAATAATCAAGAGCCTCCCCAAAAAGAAAAGCCAGGACCAGATGACTTTTTAATGAGTTCTACCAAACTTTCAAAGAAGCATTAACACCTATTCTTCTCAAGCAATTCCAAAATATTGAAGACTAGGAAACTCCTAAATACTTTTTGTGTGGCTAACATTACACTGATACCAAAAGCTGACAGAGATGTCACCAAGAAAGAAAATTACAGATCAGCATATCTAATGAACATAGACTCAAAAATTCTCAAAAAAAAAAAAAAAAAGGAAACCGAATTAAACAATACATCAAAAAGATTATCCATCATTACCAAGTGGAATTCATCCCAGGGATGCAAGGGTGGTTCAATATACATAAATCTATTAATGTCATACAACATATCAGCAAAAACAAAGAAAAAACCATATGATCATATCAATAGATACAGAGAAAGCTTTTGACAAGATCCAACCCATTTATGATAAGAACCCTCCATAAAAAAAGAATAGAAGTTTCATACCTCAACATAATAAAGGCCATATATGAAAAACTCACAACCAACATCACAGTCACTGGTGAAAAATTGAAATCAGTTCATTAGGTGAGGAACAAGGCAAGAATGTCCACTCTCAACACTGCTGTTTAATATTGTAATGGAGGTCTTAGTCAGAGCAATTAGGCAAGAAAAGGAAATAAAAGGAATCCAAATTGAAAAGGAAGAAGTAAAACTCTCATTATTTGCAGATGACATGAATATGTATATTGAAAAACTGAAAAACTCTATCAAGAAACTCCTAGAACTCATTGATGAATAAAGTGGCAGGTTACAAAATCAATACACAAAAATCTGCTGCATTCTTATATGCAAACGACACACAAGAAGAAAATGAAATCATGAAAATCACATCATTTAAAATAGAAGTTTTAACTTTTAAGTTTTAACTTTTAAGAATTAAATACCTGGGCATATACCTAACAAAGGAAGTAAAAGATCTATACAATGAAAACTGCAAGTCCTTCTTAAAAGAAATAAAGGAGGACACAAAGAAATGGAAAGACATCCCCTGCTCCTTGCTGGGAAGAATCAATATCATTAAAATGGCCATCTTACCCAAAATGATATATAGATTTAATACAATCCCCATTAAAATCACACAGGCTTATTTCCAGGAAATAGAACAAAATTTCTTAAAATTTGCATGGAACAACAGAAGACCCTGAATAGCCAAAGTAATTATTAGAGAAAAGAATGAATTTGTAGATAATTACACTGCCAGACTTTGAGCTACATTACAAAGCAATACTGATCAAAATGGTATCATGGAATAATAACAGAGGCACAG
Organism: Solenodon paradoxus; assembly: GCA_004363575.1. NCBI lineage: Eukaryota > Metazoa > Chordata > Mammalia > Eulipotyphla > Solenodontidae > Solenodon > Solenodon paradoxus. Next base: position 268,202 of record RJWH01000955.1, read on the forward strand.
ATAAGTGGAATAGAACTGAATCACCAAAAACTGACCCACTCACATACAGTCAGTTAATCTACGACAAAGAAGCTAAAAACATTCAATGGAAAAAGTCTCTTCAACAAATGGTGTTGGGAAAATCGGACAGCCACATGCAAAAGAGAGAAGCTAGACCTCTCTCTAACACCATTCACAAAAATTAACTCAAAATGGATCAGAGACTTGTATATAAGACCAGAAACCAGAAAGCTCTTAGAAGAATACATAGGAAAGAGTTTCCATGACATCAGTCATAGAGCCTTTGGGGAATCAACTCCATTTAAAAAAAAGAAAAATAAACAACTGGGACAACATCAAACTAAGGATCTTCTTCACAACAAAAGAAAAAAAATCACTGAAACCAAAAGGAAACTTACTAACTGGGAAAAGATATTTGCATTCGATATTTCTGACGAAGGCTTAATATCTAAAATATACAAAGAACTCATAAAACCAACAACAGAAGAACAGGCAATCCAATCAAAAAATGGGAGGTGGAATTGGAGAAAAACTTTTCTAAAGAGGATATACAAATGGCCTACAGGCACATGAAATTATGTTGCTGCTGGCTGGCTATCATAGAAATGCAAATTAAAACAACAATGGGATATCACCTTATACCTGAAAGACAGGCTCTTATTCAAAAGTCTGGAAATAACAGATGCTGGCAAGGATGTGGAAAAAAGGGAACACTTTTGCACTGTTGGTGGGAGTGCAAATTGATACAAGCCCTATGGAAAAGTTTGGAGATTCCTCAAAAAACTGAAGATAGAAATTCCACTTCTGGGCATCTACTCAAAAGACAAAAAATGACTCATCTGTAGAAATGTGTATGTATCCCCATGTTTATTGCAGCCCTATTCACAATAGCTAATAACTGGAAGTTGCCTAAGTGCCCAAGATCAGATGACAGGATAAAGAATATCTGGTTACCAATAAGAAATGGGATGGGGTGGGGATGTGAGGAAAGTGGCAGTGGAGCCCACTGGACAATGGGGAAGAACACTTGGTGGAAGACATTGTTTTGACATCTTTCAGAGGAATGGAAAAACTACATATGGGGAACTTACACATATGAGTTTATTTTAATTTGTGAAATCAAGTTTAAAAAATGGAAATAAACACTTTGAAATAAAAAAACTAAATAAGATGACTGTTACTGACGCAGAGTAGGTATACTTTCTCCTACCTTCCCCTCCACAAAACAGCTAAAGAAATCTCTATTCCAGACTACCAGTTTTCATGAATTTGCTGTCTATGAAATGCAATTCTCTAGTGATCCTCCAAAAATATCCAGGTGAGCAAGCAAGGCCCAAAGTGTCACGAAGAGTCTGAACACAGTTTGCAAAATCAGATAATGGTCCACATTGCCTTAGATTTAGACCCCTCCTGAATGGTCTCAGCAAATACACCCTTTGTGAAATACTGTTCCAGGGAAGCCGTCCTTTCTGAAGAGTGAACAGTCAAAGCTAACCCCACTCCACATCCTTGCCAATGACTGGAAGTCTGAAAAAGGAGGGAAGTTCTGGTTTACTTGGTCAGGAACAAAAGTGAGAAAGAGAAGAGTAGTGAGTAATTCCAACTCCTACTACACTTTTTATTCTAACTAGAAGAGGATATCTTCCTGAGATGGTTTGAGTGTAATCTTTCCCAACAATATGGCAATAAATTTGGACTTCTTGAGTTCTTTCCACCCCTGGTAAACTTTGAACAACGTTTTAATGCTCACACATTGAACTAAAAGGGAGAAAAACACATGTATGGAAGGGCTTATTTTGTCCTCCAGTAAGATGCTTTCTCATTTGGTAGAGCAGATCATTATCGAATGTGCCTGAATACAACATGGCCAAAAGAACTATGATTGAACATTTACATGCCAAACTCTTCTAACAATTTCTACAAATCACTATTCATTTTCTTCAAATAAAATGACAAGACCAGCAGTAGGTTTTATTTAAGTGAATGTTTGGTAGTAAATTAAAAAGTCATCATGACTGATGGGAATTTTCAATGTAACCTTAGATTAGTATTTGTACTAAGAAATTAAAAAGAAATGAAGCTATTATGTTGAATTTTACTATTTTCATTTAGAATTGTATTGATGGGTTATATTTGTAATCCATATTTACATATGTGCACATAATCAATGTATATATGCGTACTGTCCATACTCGAAACTTTGCTATAAATTCAAGTACCATTGTAAATTATAAGAGTAACATCCCTCTAAAAGAGCCTATTATAATCAATGTTTATATTCATACTGTCCATACTTGAAACTTTGCTGTAAATTCAAGTATCATTGTAAATTATAACAGTAACATCCCTCTAAAAGAGCCTATTCTGACACAACTGCTCTAATGAAAATCAATTCTGTCCTGAATCATCTGGAGCTGGGCAGCTAGATCAGCAATTTAAAGGATATAGTACATAAGACTGCCCTCACTTTATCTGCCAGCCACAAGTGGTACCTCCAGGTCACCTGTATTTTTATTCCAATGGTTACAAATCCAGGGGGCTCCCATGATTTCCTTCAGGTTTGATAATTCACTACAGCAATCATACGACTATGACTATAATTTTATTATAAATAGTGTAAATCAGGACAGCCAAACAATCACATAAGGGCAAGAATCTGAGAGGACCTCATTGCAGAGCTTGCATCTCCTCTTCCTGTTGAATTTGTGTCACCCTCCCAGGATAGTGATATGTTCACAATCCAGGAAGTTCTACTGAGTTTCAGTGTTCACCGATTTTATTGAGACTTCATCACATAGACATAACTGATAACTCAATTTCTAGCCTCTTTCTGCCCCATGGAGATCAGGCTGCCTCAAACCCCTAAATGTCTAATGACATGGTTGGTCTTTCTGTTTGCCAGTCTTCATCCTGAACCAACTCACTAAAATAAAGTCAGGTATAATCTCAAATAATCATAAACGAAAAAGACACTCCTATCCCTTGGGGAATTGTAAAGGTTTTAGAAGCCCTGGCTTAGGAAACCAGGACAAATACCAGACAAACTCTTAATTATATAAGGAGCCTAAAGGCACAAACCAAACGCAGTTAAGTAAAGCAATACACAGCCATCCTAGTTTTGCCTAGATATATGATTTTTATATAATATAGCTTTAAAGAAGTGTCATTTTTAGGACATTTGAAAGTATGAAATGGCCTATTTATATCTCCCAAGGTGTCATTTATAATTATTTATTTACTCAGTTATACTTTAAAATTTTACATTATAAGACCCCTAAAATGCTATATGTGAGGAGATACCTGGAAGCTATCACTATAACCAAGTAATTCATGTTAGCATCACCAATAATGGATAAACAAAATTATGTCTGTCTCCTTAAATGACATACTTAAGAAGAATATATCACTTCTGTAGTATTATTACCAAAACTGCATAACTTTATTCATGAGAAAACATCTAATAATATGCACTGAAGAATATTTTACAAAACAACTGACCTGTACTTTCAAAAATGGCAAGTTCATGAAAAACAAAGACAGACTGAGGAATGGTTCGAGATGAACGAATACTAAAGAGACATGACAATCACATTAAATTAATTACCCTGAGTTGGATCCAGGACAGAAAAACGTAGTTCTCTAAGAGACATTATCAGGTCAAATGATACAATTTGTATATGGATCACATAACAACATTATGTCAGTATTATGTTCCCTCGTTTTCATCATTGTGTATAGAGAGGTACGCGTGTAAAACAATTTTATTTTTTTATTTAGGAGTCTCCATGTGTCTGTAGTTCACTCTCAGAAGGACTAAGAGATAGAGGGTAGGGTGGTAAATGATGAAGCAAATAAGGTAAAATAGCAGCAATATGTGAAATTCTTGGTAATGGGTATACAGAATTTCTTTAGAGTATGTTTATAACTGTGGTTGTTTAAAATTATATCAAAATAAAGAGACAAAGAAGATCATGTGCAAAGAGGGAGTAAATATGTAATGTGGCTAATAAAATGCACAACTGAAAGAAATATAGAAAAGGGTGCTGTGATTTTGGTGTGTTCCTTAGTCTATCAAATTTAGGAGAGCTTGATGGAAAATAAGTTCTCATTATTTTCATTCTTAATGCTTTTTTGAAACCTTTTTATCAACTTGAATCTCTGATTTCCATATTCTCGTTGAATGTGGAATTTTTTTTTTCTTTTTTCTTTTGCCCTTAGCATGTTTATAATCCTGTATTTTACCCTGCAGGAAGCACAGCAATAAACAAAGCCTGTTTCCTACTCAATGACCTTACAGTTTAGACAAACCTTATTCATGTCTTTTACCATAAGGAAATGTTCACATCATTTCTTCAGTATTTATTTCAGAACCACACATGTATGGCCTCTGATGAGCCTGGCAGCACTATCCTGGTCTCAGTTTGGCCAAAATCAGAAGCAAAAATAAGCTAATCCTGGATCAGGTAAGAAAAAAATTTGGTTAATGACCTTTCAATGGAAGCAACAGAAAGCCATTCTTGACTGGTTTGGGTGCAGAGATTTTTCACACACTAAAAGTGAATACCATCTGCTATCTTTCCTTATACCAAAACAGAGACACTGGAAATGAACTGAGGAATTGGAGAAATTCAGAATAATTCTAGATGTATAAATTTTCACGCTACAAAAATCTGACTCATAGGAAAATGTTGCTTTAGATAGATTAAGTTTAGATAAGGAGACTACAAATGAATTCTTACAATTTATAGTGTACAAATCCACCATAATCCTCACCCTTCCTCTGTTTTAGAAACTACAGAGAAGCAATGAATATGACATATCAAGAATCCTTGTTCATCCTGTTCTAAGAGCTTATGGATCTACATTTTTTTCATAGTAAGTATGATCATTAGAAATTACGGTGCTCCTATATGATTTTTATATATTCATTAAGATAGTTCTGACCTATTGAAACAGATTACTTTAAAAAATAGAAAAGAAGAATAAGTAGCATTTTAATTTTGTCAAGGCAGATGAAATCAGACTCCTTATTTTTGGTACTATCATGAAAAAAAGGAACAATTTCAGTTTCACAATACCATATAAAATTTATGTCTGAAAAGCATTCCTTCCTCCCTTGGATCAGAACACTTGTCATTCTTAACAAAAATGCTGACTGACTATATCTTAGACAGAATTTCTTATAATACTATTGGTTTTGTTCACCTGACTTGGGAGGTATTTGATTTAATTATACATAGATGTGGATGTCAAGAGAGAGAGCAAAGATTACTATAATTTAACTCATAAATTTGGAGTTTTACATTCACATTATTGTCTATTTTGTTATCATGTGCTTTGAATAATTAAACATAATTAGTTTTAAATACAAATATTTGCAGTTCTGGTTTGACTCAGGACACTTCAAAATTATGCACTTAGAACCATACAAGAAAGACCTCTTCAGTTACTATCAGCCCTGTGACTCTGCTGAATTGTTATTAAGTTAACCAGCAAAACTGAGGTGAGGCAGTCATCACACTGCTTTCAATGCATGGCAAACTTGGCTCTAGAGTATTCAAAGATGCAAGAGATTAAGCAGAATAGTTGTAGATCTAAATATGGTCTGTTTCATGGGGGACTTCAAAGAACATATGCTCTCTTAACCAACTGGCATCCCCCTTTATTGTATCTTCCCTTTCCTTTTCTTGATCCCAAACCAAAGTGAAAAGGAAGATGAAGGAAGTTAAGCACACAAATGCAGTTTTGAGGCCCTGGAAGCAAAGAAAGAAAAAAAAAATACATTAAGCAAAAAATAAATAAATAAATAAATATTGAAAACTTTGAGACTGTAAGATTAAATTAGTGATTACCAAAAAAGATGGAGATAAGGGATAGGTAAGTAGGGTAAAGGGGATCAACTATATAATTAAGGACAGAATTGGTGAACTTTATTACATGAAGAAATTGCTCTACAATGATGCACATCTGAAACATAAAATTTTATAATGCAATGTTATTTCAATTAAAAATATTTATTAAAAATCATTAAACATTTTTTTGAGATTATCAGAGTTGCCACTTAAATATTCAGTTGAAGTAACTAAGAACTCAGGGTTCTGGACTCACATCTTTACCTGAGAATATCCACATTGACCATCAACTGCTGTCTTTAGTCTTGGAGAAAATTTCCCACGTGTTAATTTGGATGCCCTGCCATCCCACCTGATACTGGATCCCCTCCCTCCTCACATTAATAGTTTGATAAGTCTTACTATTCCAGACATTAATGGAAGATTTATCTGGACCATCTTTCATCTCTGATATAGGTGTTCTCTCTATCTTCCTTTCGCTTTTTCCCACCTCCTGCTGCTCAATCGTTTTAAGACCCTGAATAAAATGCTTGTAACTTTGTGAGTCTTAGCTTTTATTTCTTGCCCTCTTTGCTTTGCTTCAGCTAGAATTATTTACATTTCAGTACTGTCCTCTAGTAACGTTTTCATTTACTTTTTTCTCATCTGTGGTGATACTTAACTCTATAACTGCATTAAAAACCAAGAGAGATTTGGATAAAGATTGTATGAAAAAGTGATACATAACAAGAAATTACCCTACCACATGTGAGCTTTCAGATTTGACCTTCCCAAAAGGCTGACTTGAAGGTAGCTTCTAGCTTCTATCATTTTACTTCACTTGATTTGTTTATTCTCAGTCCAAAACCGCAAATTTGGTTAGACACATACCAGAGAGAAGCTTTAAAAGCTTTTAGGATAGAAGAAATACCACAAGTTTTATTTTTTTTAGAGTAGTGAAAAATGAATGTTAGAATGTAACAAACTTTGAACAGGAGACTATTAATGACTGTTGGTAGGAATGTAAAGTGGTGCAACCTCTTTGGAAAACAATATAGAGATTCCTCAGACAAATAAAGATGCACCTACCATTTAATCCAGCAATCCTACTCTTGGACATACACCGAGAGGATACAAAATCTCTAATCAGAAAAAAGTATCTGCACCCTGATGTTCATAACAGCACAGTTCACAGTAGCCAATACATGGAAACAACCTAAATGCCCATGGATGGATGACTGGATAATAGAATTTATGGCATTATACTCCTTGGAATTCTATGCAGCTATTAAAAAAAAGATGAAATTCTGCCCTTCACAACAATCTGGATGGAACTGGAGGGGATTGTGTTAAACAAATAAATCCAAAAGTAAAAGAGAAATAATAGAATGGTTTCACTTACATGTGGAATATTATAACATTAAACAAATGAACGTGCAATTCCCAACAAGAATAACAGGACACAGATCTGTGGTTGATGGGGAACTGGAAAGCCAGGAAGGAAGGAAAGATGGGGAGAGTTAGTGACAAAGGACACTGGAACTCTGGTAGTAAGAGCAGTGTGAAATATAGACTGAGATGCAATTTCAATATACTAAAATGAATATAGCAGGAGCCTCTTGGTGGAGCAGCAGTTAGATAAATCGCCTTTAAGGGAGCAAGCCACATATCCCTGGGTTAGTCCTGGGCCCAGCGGGGAAGCAACCAATGTGAACAACTAAATAAAAAATAAAATACTGTAGCATTGTGAACAAAAGAAGTAATAAATATTACTATTAAAAATGACTTCCCTAATTAAACCAATTGATAGTACCTAATGCCATTAAAATAACTCTTTGACTTCTAACCTCATAGGCATTTAGCAAAACAGAGACCATTTCCCACCAACTCAGGCTGAGAGCAGTAAGAATACATTTTATTAGTAGAACTTGTTGTAAGGTACTGCCAAAGGGAGAAACTTTTTGGAAGTTTGTCATGGTAAATCAATGTATTTGTCATGGGTTAAAGAATGGCAGAAGATACATGAAAACCTGATGCTGATCGCTTGGTTACAAATGACTTGCAGATGTTAAAATGTGTTTCCCAATAAAAAAGTAAGAAAATGCCAGGCTGCCTGGCAAGAAGAGACCGAACACCTGACTGAAAACCACGAGAATCAAAATAAGCAGCAAAGACCTAGGTATTCTAGAAATTTCCTTCCTAAACACTAGCAAGAACCCCTTCCATATTCTTTTTTCACACAAACTACAATTTCCTAGAATGAACACACATAAAGTATGTACTGTTATTTCTTTCTCAGCACATATGAGATGTACTCATTTTTGCAACTTTTGTGACATGGTGATTTATAAGAGGCCTGGTTCTAGTTTTCTCATTTCTATACCAATTGAAGCACCCGCCTTCAGAAGAGACTCATAAGACCTGGCATTGGGATCCAAATGACTAGCAGCTGTCTGCTTGCTCTTCAAGTCCATACTAGAGATTCAGGAGAAATTTCATAATGTGACAAACAGTATTGATATAAACTCTTGGGTTCTCTAACCAGTTTGAGTAGAGATCAACTCTTTAAAATACTTATTTCCATTATTTTGACTAACAAAAACAGACCAAAACATAAAGAAGGGGGCAAGAAAGGAAGGAAAAATAATGTAAAAATAAAATCATACCACATGAACCCAGCCCCCAACCCCTTCTCATCTGACAGCCTCAGCCTTGCTATCGTAGTCCAAACATTTTTTTTTCATTTTATCAGTTCATTTGCATTCTTTCTCCTGATTGGTGGGATTGTCCATTGTTTGTCTTTCTCTTTCTTCTTTTGACTCAACTCATTGAGCAACACACCCCTGAAATCACTCCATATTGTCTCAAATAGCAAAATGTCACCTTTTATGACTTGTACCACATTTTACACACACACACATATATGTATATATATTCATATATGTATATATAGTGCTGCAATAAACATAGAGATGCATACATCTATTCAAGTTGGTACCTTTATATTCTTCAGCTAAATACCTGGAAGTGGGATTACTTAATTGTACAGTAATTCTATTTTAAATTATTTTTGAGAAAGATTCATACTGCTTTTCAAAATGGCTGCACCAAACTTTAACCACCAATAGTAAATGAAGGTACTTTTCTCTCTACAACCTTGCCAACACTCAGTTCATAAGTCATTCTCATCAGCATAAGGTGAATAATTCATTATGATTTTGATTTGCGTTTCTCTAATAATGAGTAACGTGAACATTTTTACATGTGTCTATTGACCCTCTATGTAGACTCATTGCAGAGGTGTCTGTTGAGATCTTTGCTATTTTAAATTGGAGTGGGTTTTTTTTTTGTTGTTATTAAGTTGTATAAATTATTTATAAATTTTGGATATTTACCCTTTATCAAATGTATGTTATGATGGCATCTTTTCCCATTCACTAGGGGGTCTTTCATATATGTCGATAAGTTTCTTTTGCTGTATAAACTCGTTTTATGTCAATATAATCCCTATCTTTCTTTTTCCTTGATTTCCTTTATCACTGAAGTTGAACCCCTAAGACCTCTTTAAGGACAATATCATGAAGTGTATGACTTATGTTTTCTTCTATATATTTTATAGTTTATGGTCTTACATAGAGACTCTAATATTTTGAGTTGGTTTTGTGTATGGCATTAAGGAGTGCTCCAACTTCATCCTTTTATTTATGGTTTTCCACTTTTCCCAAAATCATTTGTTCAAAAGACTTTTCTTAGAGATCAACTCTTAAGTTGGATCATTTGTAAAATACAGACAAAGTAAATCTTTAGGATATCTCTATCTGAGATTAGGGATCTATATATCACCCACTGCAAAAAATCAAGTTAATTACTCAGTTTAAGGGGCAAAATTCAATTACCTTCTAAGATAACCGACCTCACTGAGATCCAAATTTCATATTTATAGGCAAGTCTAATAAATTCGTTAGTCAAAGGATTTGCAGACTCTGGAAGCATATGCAGAAGAGAGAATGAATTATGAAACTCCATAAGGATTAATCGAGTATCCTGAGCTTATTTTACCACGAATATTGTAAAGAAATCATTGAGATACATTGTTCAAGATACATTATAGTTAGACTAAGTGAATATGAAATTTTGACTCCAAAACCAAAACAAGGAATCCTTCAAAAGATTTTGTAAAAAATTTTGGAGAAAAATCAATGCTAGTAGACTATACATAGAAGGAGAACTGTGGTTAGACATTACTTTCAAAGAAATAGCATCTGCCCCCCCAAAAAACAAATAATGTGAAGTGTTGTTTGTTTGCAGGTTTATATTTTGTTCATGCTTTGGGGAAATTTATTTCCATTAGCAGTTGGTATTGGGACTTTTAGAATTTTGGTTTATGTTTATTCTTGAAGAATTGTCTTGGTTAAATGTGAGTTAACTGCAGTTAAACCTATTTAAAAGGTATAAGTAATATAGATTATTGAGGCCAAATATTTTTAGAGCCGATTGTTTCAAGTGCTTTAATTTTATGCAAAAAAAATTCCAAAAAACAATGAAATCCACTTAAATGAACACCTGCTTAAAGAATAGCCTTGTGGAAAAGATCATATTGAAAGCAAGCAAATATAAGTTAAAAACCACACTAAAAATGCTATATCATTTTTCTTGGTATTCCTGTAATAAAATAATGAATATTTATACAACATAATGTTGAAATAGAATATAAATAATCATGTGGTCATTTTTAATCCCCCTGTCAATTAATCACAATCATTCTTAGTAAAGCAATTTCCTGGTGAAAATATAGACATATATAAGAATCATTAAAATTAAAATATTCATAAACTTATTCATATCCTCATATAGTACACAATGCATAATAAAGTTGCATGTGTGAAAATCAAGCTGGCAACTGAAAATTTCTAGAAACTTACCTTATTAAAATAACCTGAAGTTACAGCATTTCCAAAATTCAGTTTAAAAATAGGTTATTTTTGTGTGTCATTCTCATGGAATTTTATAAAGTTCATTTACTTTCATAAATTGAAAAATTCAGAAAAAAAAAATGACTTACCTGGGAGGCTATTTAGACATAGTTTGTCAAATACCATTCTCTAATAGCTGTTCAAGATCTTTCACTTCAATTTTATTCTACTTCTTTTTTGTTTAATAGAAGATTATAAACTGCACTGACCTTAAGATAAGAGTTCACCTCTCCTTAAGTCTGTGATTTGAACCATCGTTCAAACATTTCTCACAATAGCATAAAAATTATTTGGACAGAATCCATGCATGATATTTGTATGTATTTCATTGGAGGAAATTTTTTTCTTATGTAGAACATAGAAATAAAATCACTGTTTCATGAGACTTGATTCTATTGGTTTTAATTATTAGAAGATTCCTGAGATGGCATCTATATCACATGAAAACTTTGGAAGCATCAAATACCAGCATTTTTAGGAGTCCTATCAACTTTAATTTTTACAGTATTGGGAAAAGTACTCTCAGAACTTCTACTGCCTTTTATCTTTCCTTTTTTTTTAGAGAGAGGAAGGGAGAGAAGGAAGAAACATTCAAAGAAGTAAGGAGGTTAGAGGAAGAAGCTAATTTATTCATTTAACTGTTTATTTTGTTTTTTCATTCAAGACCCAGGCCTTGAGTCCAAGTCCTGGGTCCCAAACCTGGGCCCTGGTGAGACACTGGCGTGTCTCAGTTGCCTGGGCCACAAAGGAGCACCTGCAACTTCCATAGTCTTTAAAGAATCACATGACTGCTTAAGTTGTGTAATAAGCTCATATCCCAATCTGACAGAAGACAAAGTCTTGATAAGATGTCGATATTTAGAGGAATGAAGTACAGAACAGGCTATTCCTTCGATTAGCATAATGAAAACATGAACTTCATTTTTATGTATTCTATTTCATTAATAAGGTTTTAAAAACCCTTTGTGTAGTCAAATGCCCCTAGAAAAACTATGAGATTTATTAAAAAATTCTATTACCTTTTATAAATACTGAAATTGAAGTGGAGTGTGTGACCTTACATGTAAAGGATTTCCATGACCTAGAACTGCAGCCTTGAAGACTTGAGCTGATCTAGTGGTCACATTTTCACAGGATGGCACAAATTGGAAGGAAGGGTGGCTTGAGAACCATAGACAGTGACTTTCCAAGTACTCTAGCAATTTCTTGTTGCTGGGACAGAAAAGCAAATGTGCATAGATATAGGGCTGACTCCTAAAAAGTAGAAGAAAATGATAGGAAAATATATAATTAGCCAACAGAGATTCTGGGGGTTCAGGGTTATTGTTTTTGTTTTGTTTTGTTTTGTTTTTGGAGGGAGGGAGATTCTAGTTTCCATTCCTTGTTCTATGATGTATCCTCCATCCTTTTCTTAGTTATTAATGACTAGTCTTGGCTAAGATATAATTAAGACTTAAGCATTGCCCTCTCTCAAACTTTTTAATAGTGGCCTTTGTGGTCCATATTGTTGTATCTCAAAGCACTTAATTAATAACAATAGCAATATGTGTTAAATAACTACCATGGATCAGGGGCTTAGTATAGTTTCTCTTAAATTTCATAATAACCCTACTAAATAAGAATTATTCCTAAATGTTCCAACCTAAGGTTAAGAGAGGTATGAAACTTTTTGAAGGTAACTCAGCTCGTAAATGACAAATTGGATTTGGAAATATATGGGTTTGATGCTAAATCCAGTGCTCATTTCACTTCACCATGCTGCTTAGTGGTGAATTTTTAGAATACAAATAGGAGATGGAGGACACATTTTCTATAACGGGGTCTTCTCAGGACACCTCTAATCCCATGAGTGCCTCTACTTACATGGCTAATACTAAGGCCGAAACCCTTATAAACATTGCTCAGCCTGTTTTCATATTGCTTCACCCAATCCAAGTTTAGTCTACTAAACCATATGTGACCTAGGTCATAACTTGGGATAAAAACAACTTTATAAATCACCACTAGATTAGGGTGGGAGTTTATGTTACTGGAGTGGCCCCAAATGGGATTTATTTCATGTTTGGGATCAATTTAGCAATTCAGGGAATTGCTGCACTGCAACAGTCTGTAATTCCTTTGGCCTGGAGTGGCTATGACCAGGGAAGCCATTTATGGCTTTCCCCCACACACTGTAGTATATAAGAGACTTCCCAGAGGAAATGTAGCTTTGTCTCATTTTTCCAGTTCATTGTGTTTAGTGCATTCATTGTATGAGTTTCTCTTCCCTTGATTATTCTGTCTCACTCTCCCACCACAAACTTCATCTTTTATATAGTACTTGCTGGGTCTATAATGTCCTTGTGCATTCATTAATTCATTCGATGAACATTTATTTTGTGCTAAATACTTGACACTAGGGACACAGACAATGAAGAAGAGCTGGTCTTCTCTGAGGAGTTCTTACTTCTTATTCCTGCATCTTGGATTATACAGATCTGAGAGACTATATTACCATCACCAGCACAATGGGACCCCAGTAGTCCTAGGCATGGATATGGGTTTGGATATTTGCATGTTGATAAAGTGTTAGTGGTAATTTCTGAAGCTGCAAAGTACTGTAAGAAATAACAGTTTCTGAGTGAAAGAACAATCACTATCTCTCAAAGTGTGTGGTTTCTGCTAAACAGCTGGACTTAGATGATTAAAGAACTTTCCTAATCTTGATAAATTGCCATGTGGGTTTGATAGTATCTTTTTATCTGGCAGTAGAGGGACTTCTGATCCAGAATGATTTTAATTCACATGGTGGATGTTTTTCTCTGGAAAGCGAAGAAAGGTGATCTAGGCGGTTTCCTTTGATGCTTTTGAACATGTCATGTCATAATTACCCTTGGTCCAGTTATTAGCATGTGTGGGAGGCTCTCTTTGTAGTAAGGAGTTTCTTTCTTTCAAGGTCTTCCAAAAATGATGCTTTATCTTGTAGTTTCATCTCCAGTGTGGAATTCCTTGTTAATGAAGTAAATAAACCATGACTATTGACCTGTATGATCCTCTTGGTTTCTTCAATGTTGAAATTAATTCTTGAGAAAGAACTTGAATAGGATGACAGTTTGCATTCATTATGATCACATTTGAAATTCTTTTCTTGACCAGTCACTAATCTAATTATCCCCTTTTCGTATTCAACCCAAAATAGAAGGAAATGATAAAATAAGAGTTTTCATAGGAGGCATTTTTCCAGCTAAATTACTTTGAAATGATATCGTTTTTGAAATAAACTCCTTTCTTCCAATAACACTAGCAATTAATATTTAAAACACATAATGTAATTGTTCTTACTGAAGTAGAGAACTCCCTTCTTCTGTTTTGTTCTGATTTCTTTTCCCCTGTCTACATTCCTCGCCCATTGTTTGAGACATCTAGAAGGGTATGCGTGAAAAGAATAAAACTAGAATATTTACCCACACAATAACTTCCAATGCTAATATTAATATCATATTCCTATAATAGTCGTGTCTTTCCAATAATGAAATTTCAAGACTCTTAGAATCTGAATTTTTGTGCAGGTTATAGTTTATAATATTAGTTGCTCTTTCATTTTATCATGCAAAGTGTCCTGTCCCTGACATACCCCAACAAGAGAATGTCTTTCACAGAAGCAAGCAAAGAATTAGATATATTACACATTTTTCAGTTTATAGACACTCTGCCCTTATGGCTGAAATCCTTGTCAAGTCTTTGAGGGCAGAGGTCATGTCTGTTTTCCTTACCTTTGTAGATACCGGTAGTAGGGGCTTGATAAGTGTTCAGTGAATGAATAAAATTGCTTTACATTAATTTGCTAGGAATGCTAATTCTGTGGTTTTAATAATTTGTGTCACTTTGTGCTTCATCATTTTCATCTGTAAAATAGTAGTAAAACACAGAGGTTTAGGGGAGATTAAAGGTGAGTAGCACTTGACACAAAGTAGGCACTTAGTTAATATTTGTCCATAAGTAAAGAATGTTACCCTTTCTAACATAGATGGAGTGTTTATATTGACCGAGCTAGTCATTTGCATTATTAATGAGGTAAGGTTGTTGGTTTCACTTTTTAACCCACAAACCAAAATAATCAGAAAATAAGTAACAAATTTGCCTTACCACAATTCTAAGTGTTGGGAAGGTTTCTGTTAGAATAACTTTTATGTGTTACATTTTGTAAGGACTATAAAATAAAGTATTTTACAATGAAAATAGCCTCTTTTATTTTAATTCGCCAACAATTCAGAAGCAGCTGTAGGCAATCTTTTCCTTATGTTCAAAGGAAAAAAAAAAAAAAGAATTTGGTCTCAAAAGAAGCAAGGAAATTTTTAACCTCAATGGGTAATGATTTTTAGAAAGTTATGATTGAGTGAAACTTGGGGTTACAATAGAAATTTCTTGCAAATCTAACTACAGCTTACACTAGAGTGAATAGCATAATACATACTGTGGTGCCCAACTTAATTTACTCTGTAATTGTACCAGACAGCAAATAAGATACAAACAAAAAGAACAGTGACGCCTTTTAAAATGAATAGCTGGTAAAAGAAAATTGACAAAGAGTATTTGTCAGCAAAAAACAGAAGTAGGGCCTATATACATCTAGTTCCTTCCCTGTGTTCCTTTACAAGGTATTCATTTAAAAGGAATTCTCTATTCTCTCATGTAGTTTGCTTGTCAGATGGTACAATTATAGTTATTTTGCCGAGTCAATTTTCTGTTACGTAATCACATAGACTTGTGTCTAATACAAGAGAAAATTGCTTGGATGGAATAACTTTCAGGTGTTGGCTTGACTCTAGGGGTTTTACGCTTGCTTTTTAGTCACAGGTTTTTATTTTTGTACAAATCTCTCCCAGAAGTCTTAGCTCCAGCACCACTCTGGAGAAGCATTACAGGTAGCTGTTAGGAGAGTGTCAGAGTCAGCACCACTGGTGGTGAATTCCAGCTCCACTACTTACCTTTCATTTAAATATGAATGGATTTCCCCCACTCACCAACCAGACTTAATTGTCCATGAGCAATATTGAGCTCATTACTTACTGAATGAGGAAGAGTTCTACTTTCAAAGAAAAAGAGCAAGGGTAGAACTCTCTGAGATTGAATCTTGCTTTAAAGGTAGGATTTTCAAAGCAGGATTTGATTAAAATTAGATAAGATCACACTAAGATGTTGGGGATTCCTGAAAAGAATTACATGAGGATTTTAAAACTAAGGCTTCAAAGAATTTAGGATGCAAATTATCTTGTTGATACTTTTCATTGAAATGTTGATGTGTCTTTTGGGTAAATTCCTATAATGAACAATCCAATCATTTATCTGACAAGAAATTCCTTGCAAAAGTAAGTAATGCTTATTGTATACAATTGCAAACTTCTTGAAAACAGGCATCATACCTCTATAAGCGTTCATGCTGCAGAGCCAAATTCAAGGCAAGTGCTCAAGGAGGAACTGACGATTAGCATGGGCTCCCCTGATCCCCAACCTTAGTCTCACCCCACCCTCCTGTATGCACAGGCAGAAGGTAAAGCTGCAGCTTAGAAGATACTGTTTCCAAGGACAGGGTAGGAACTGTATCTGCTTGACATTTAAACAATTTAGTAAAACTCCATCTAAAATCCAATCAGTCCAGATGTCTTTAATTGGAGAGACAATGCCTAAGTCTTCTAACAATATGGCTTTGGGAAACATGCCTTCAAGATTTGCTTTCCTCTTTTAAACTGAAATAGTCGGGAATTTGATGAAGGTGGAGAGCTGGGGGAGAGAGGGAGGAGATATTAAAGTTAACATTGCATACAGGAGGTTCATGCTCAGAAACAAACTCAATATGGATCTTAGGAATTTAAACAAGAATTGAATCGACTGGTCATTAGACTTGTAAATGATTTCCTGCCATTGGCCATTTTCCTGAAAACCACATTCTTGACTCAGCTGGAGTATAGCAGGATAGAGTTAGAATCTCAAATGTTCTGGAAGAAGAAAGAATTATGTCCAATGCACCGTGATGCTATCTGGTCTCTGTTCATTTCTGTGCTTTTCCTTTCCTTCCTTTTTTTTTTTTTTTTTTGGCCCCTTGGTATTATTCCAGCTTTTAATAGCCTACCTTCTGATATTTTCCAACAAAGCATACTTTGTGTCAACTGTCAAATACTTATTTTTGACTCTATGCTTTGGACAAATATAAAGAAGCTGCTTGAATTTTTTTTTTCGTTCTCTTCTTTATTTTAAAACAGCAATTAAGACACCAACCAGAACTCTCTGCTTCTCTACTGGAAACAAAGCCATCATAGTCAGCCTTCACCGTAATTGAATCATTGAAGCTTGATGTCATTTTGGTTTCCATGCAGCACAACCTCTTAAGAGGAATTTCATTGTTTCTAAGTCCTCATGACCAGTCTTAGTGCCAATTCTCTAAGGTACCTGAGATCGAATCTTACAAGGTCATAATTTCATTTTCCTTATCTGTATTATATCATTGCTTGCCACATAACTGCTCTTAATATGGTTTGTATTGTCTTTATTATATCTGTGAATGAAGTTAATAAAACTTAGGCCATTTAAAATATCTGGAAGATTTTGAAAACATTTTGCAAAATAATTTCATCACAACTAATAGCATTGGTTTGTGTCTTCCAAATGATGCTGTGCTCACCAATTTCAAATTATACTATACTTTCATATTTTTCTTATTAATGAACATGTCTTGTTATCAGTTTTGTTACTTGCTCTATATATGTGTTCTAAGTCTATCAATGGCTGCGCTCTTACCATGTTTTCTAAATTAACCTTTTAAAATAACCCTCATAGTTGAAAAATCAGTCTGTTTTCTTCTAGATAACTAATTTTCATTATAATGGATAAATAATAATTATTTTAATTGTAGTATTCTTCTGATGGAAATACCAGTCAGTGACTCTGGAATAAGTCTGACCTTCTGGGCTGCATGTGAAATAGCCTTGTCATTACAAGAAGGTGAGAATCTGGGCTATCATTTCAATTCCGTCTAAGAGGCAGAAAAATTTTCTACAAATTATTGTCATAAAATTGTCACTAAATTATACTTTCTTGTGACTAGTCTCTAGGAAACCATGACCCATGTCTCTTCCTAAAGTGTTGCTCTTCAACTATTGGTAAGCACTCATGAGTTTCTTGATAGAAGACAAGGGCAGGCCTCCCTCGTTATGCAAAAGCCTCCTCTATTTTCTGGCACTGGATTAGCATTCTGGGACGCAGATGAAGAAACCGGTTGAGCCATGGCAAATTATTTAACAAATACTGCTATTGCCACACGTGTTTTATGAGTTCAATTCAAATCAGGCAATATATTCTGATCTGAGTTTGTGAAAGATGAGTTTCAAACTAATTGCATGATATCAGAATTAACCTTATATAGGGCATTCAATGCCTCACAAACCAAAGGACAACCTTCCATCTCTATCTGAGATCTGATGTCCTTTTTTATTTCTGGAACAAATCTATCTCAAATACTTTTAAGATTTATGTCCTAGCTAAAGAATTTGTGTGGGGGCGGTAGGGAGTAATTTACAGTGGAAAAGTAATATTCCAACTGGGTGGAAATCTTTCTAAGAAGATTGTTTTTCACCACTTTTTAAAAACACTCAAGTGATGATTCTCCAAAGAGAACCAACGCCCACTGATAAGAAAAAGCTGTCCTGGATGGAGAACACAAACTCCAAATTCCACACAGCTTTGATAGTATCTTGAAATGAGAAGGACGAAGATGAGTTTTTTGAGTTTGGTTTGTTAAGGAGATCTTTTCCTCTACCTTTTTAGGGTCAGTATTAAAGGTCTACAGAATAAACAGATTAGCAAAGGAAAAGACAAAAAATTTTATTTACATAAGTTTGTGCCAGTTCACAGAAAATCGTGACTCAAAAAATAGTTTAGAATTTGGAATTTATAGAACATGTTAATAGGGGAAAAAGGGGTTAAGAGGAGAAGGGGACTTATGGGAAAGCAAATAACATTTAGGAGAGACAAATGGGCTCTTCAGAGAATAGATAGGGGATTTATAACTTGGTGACTGTTTAGGTGATTTCTTATCCCAATGCAAACTTCTTATCTCCAAAGATAGGAGTCAATCTTCCCTGATTCTAAAACTCCCAGGGAAGAGATTCATGACAGTTGTATTATTGTAGAAGGCTCTGTTTTTAGACAGAAGGAGACTTTGTGGGGGTATTGAGGGACCTCTCTTTACAGTGGTATATTCAGGAGTCTTTCATGCTTAAGGTAGGACTTCCTATGAAGAGGCAGCAGAGGGCAAAGCTTGATTAGGCTTTAGTAAAGATCATGATGTAAGTTTAGGACTGGTGGGAAAGACAAGAATAGGAATTTTAGGTGAAGGATTCAAACTTGGCATCAACACCACGTTTTCCCTGAAGAAGTGATTATTCTATAAATTGTTCCTGTAGTGAATAACTGAGTTATTTTCTACTATTTCCTTATGGCGTAGTAGAATCATGTTATGAATACGATGGAATACTAAACTAAAATGACTGCATGCTGTAGGAATTGCTGGGGTAACTCCTCTCTCAGCAATCAGCTTACTAGACTCCTGCTCTTTCTTACAAACCCAGTCGCATAACCCTTAAATCTGTTGTATACCTTTGACAAAAGCCTTTCAATCAGTATTAATGGTTTTTGAAAAGAAATTCATTTATAATATAAAAAGGTTGACCTTACTTCCATTTTTGTTGTTGTTATTATTTTATATACCCCTGATATTAAAGCCAGGTTCATGGATTTTACAAGGCCTGTGCCTTAACTGCCTGAGCTACAGCGGTACACCATGATTTTAGAGTGTTGTAACATCTAGATCACTTTAGTTGTTGTTTTACACCAACCTTTAATAATCTTACTGAAACCCAACACATGAGATATAAAAATGTTTTAACATGTATAACCATTTCTGTCACATATAAGGATCATACAAATGTCAAACACTCCAGGCCATAGAAGGTAAAATAACCCAGACCGGGAGTCTTTTCGCTGACAGACACCTATATCAACTTCTAGTAGTCCCTCACAAGGACATGCCTATGCCTACCCTTACCTTGCAGTCCTTGTGAATCAGTCAACTTTTTGCAATTATGGTCCCTAGTGAATCCTCAGAAAAGTCTTGATCAGGAATGCTTCAGTCTCTGGAGGGGCATAAAGATATCCTGGCACCTTTCCATAAGCTATAGAGAAGGTCAACCTCAGGTCAACCCTCCAGGCTTATTGATGGTGATGATTAGAGGAAGGACTGCCTGGGCATTGAAAGAAGCTGCTAGGGCCATTTAAGGACATCTCACTAATATTAGGACTCTGCAATTTTCAGTTTTATCTCTCATACCTATCACATCATAGATACCTCAGAGATATTTTAATAATTTCTACTTCATATATTTCTAGATCCAAGATCTTTTTCCTTCCCAGTTTATGAAACTTGAAACCATATCAACATTCCATCAAAAGAACACTAATGAGGTACAGTCTTTTTGGAAGAGTAAAGAATAGCCCAGACGGGGCTGACTCACAGAACCCAAGCCAAGCTCTGAAAGAAAGAAGTTTGGTTCTAACCATCGAAAATATATCCTTTTCTCTCCTTTTAGTTTTCCTACCTCTTAGTTTGATCTGTGTTCTCCCTTCTCTTCTCAAGATCTTTTAACATGGTGTCAGATTTAGGCCTGTCCTTCTTTGCTTGATTTTACCTCTTTCAAAAGCAAAATTAACTTGTTCCCAACTTTCATTACTCAGGAATATGCTTTAGGATAATTATTAATGTGCTAACAAGTTATTGCTCAAAAAGAATTAATTCATGTTGTACTATGGAAAAAGCTGTATTCTCTCCTATTTTTCTCCTTCATATTCACACTGCTACTACATGTTCTTACCCCTAACACAAATGTATGTAGTTTTCCCCATACCAAGTATTTCTGAGACATCGGCTGGGTGTCTTACAATTTAACACCATTCTAATACTACCTTTCTGGAAAGAGCATCAAATCCCACAGTTTAAGGTCTAAATCCCATAAGACTGATGCCCATTTTTAGATGCCAATCAAAATTCAAGGTATCCAGGTTACCCACAATTTTTGTCCAACCTAGCTACATATAAGAGGTTCCCACAGTCCCACCTCAGGTTAATTAACTTGCTAGAATTGTTCACAGAATTCAGGGAAATACTTTTTTTGACCAGCTTATTGAAGACAAAAGATGAATAGCTGGATGAAGAGGTACATAAGGTGAGGTCTGGTAAAGTCTTAAGTGTAAGACTTCTTTCCTTATTGAGTTAAAGTTTATCACCCTCCTGGTATAGAATTTTATTAATATCAATATTAAAATTAATACAGAAATTCCTCAAAACTTGTACTATTAGGATTTTATGGAATTCCTCTAGCAGGCATAGTTGATCATTAATTCCATTTCCAATCCTTTTCTCTCTAGAGGAATGGGGTAGGGCTGAAAAGTTCAAGCCTCTAATCATGACTTGGTCTTTTTTGGTGACCATCCCCCAACAAGGGGCCATCTAGAGTTGACTCATTTGAACAAAAGACAATCCTATTGCCCTGGAAATGCCAAGGGACTTAGAGATTGGTGTCAGAAACTGGTTTCAAAGACCAAATACTAGAACAAAAGATGCTCCTACTGCTCTTATCTTTCAGGAAATTGCAAGGACTTCAGGAGTTTTTGCTAGAAATCAAGGCTGTGTGTGTGTGTGTGTGTGTGTGTGTGTGTGTGTGTGTGTGTGTATTCTATAATTTCACACATATAAAAATATACACTCTCAATATCTTCAGCAGAAACAACAGAATCTCAGATATTATCAGAGATTTGAGTTTGGGCTAATGTTCCTGAAACAGGACTGCTGAATACAGCTGTGTGCATAATGGACTTTACAACATTGAGAAGTGCTCTCCAGTGCTGTGCAAAGTCTCTTTCCCAAGCAGCCATTTGATGGTCTCTCCAATGACACAGTCTCTGTATAGCTTGGGATTCATCATACAAAGAGCACATGCTTTGCTTTTCCAATAGTGAATCTAGATACAAATTTACTAGTCTTCACTCTTCATCACTCTGAAATTCAGCTACCTGGCTTTTTAGGGCTCAAAGTCATGAAAGTTTTCAGTATGGAGACAGAAGTGATTCTCAGGCAAGTGGAATCTACTGCTTTGGGGACTCATTAGGAACATTCACAGAAGAGGAGCACAATACATATTTTTTATTAGAAAATGAATTACGGATTTAAAAAAAAAAACAACTCTGCAAACTACCACATGCAAATGAATCTTCAGTAGGATTAAAACTCATATTTGCAAACATGTCAAGATTTCAAAACACAGTTATGAAAAATAGGAAAGAAAGGACACTTGCACTCAGACAGACCCTTTACAATTTGTTAGCTGTGTGATCTTAGATAAGTGATTTCACTTCTTTGAATCTCAGTTTTATTATTTCAACCAGATTGTCATTATTTCATAGGAAAAATGTTTTGAAAAATAACACACATAAAAAGCTGGTCCCAGAAAGTACTTAATAGAGGGTAGTTGTTATCACAATTGTCGTGAACATTTTAAACCATCTCTTTAAAAAAAAATCTTTTCATTTAGTAACATTCACCCAAACTGATTCTATTCTTAAAGCATGTGGGTGTTTAATTATTTTGAATGATTATTTGAAATGCAAATGACATTTGTCAATATCCTTGATGAAAGAAACATTGCCAGTGGACTAGCCTATCACCAAACCAGCCAAAAGTGACAAGTAAGAACCTCTGTGCCCTCATGGTCTTTGTAAGCAAGACAGCAAATTTTAAATAGTAAGAAATTACTAGGAGCCCTGGAGTAGAGAAAATCACTGAGCAGAAAAATCTATGATAAGCGGCTCTGTCCATTTACGAGGCTGCTGCTTACAGGACACAGCTCTGGCTCATTTTCCATATCCAGACGCAATCTAAATACTAAACCAGTTTGGACTATATTTGACTCTCAACACCCACTCATATTCAAAGACAGCCCAAATTTGGGTGTTTTGGCATCATATAGATAAAATATTCATTTTTAAATTAAGTATTGCATGTTTTTATGTGACTGTTTGACAGCATGTATTTATTTATTTATGTATGCCCTACCTATTTCCCCAAAGGATTTGATATGGCAACATCATAAAGACAGCCTTAGGCTATAATTTGCTCTAAAAAACTTCTGTTGCAATGCCTTACGAAAAGAGTGTTTGAAGAGAGTTAAGGGCTTATTTAAATATGACACCAGTAATTTTAAGTAGTCTGCTAAAATAATTAGCAATATATTAGGCATAAAATCGAATCCTCAATTGTATCTTAAAGTACTGGCAAGTAAATAATTATTCTAACCAAAGTAGAATACTCTTTATGATATCACTAATCTGCAAAATTCAATTATATTATTCTATATGTTTCACACCAATACAATTTCAGAAGTCAGATTCCTACAACTGAGGTTATTACTATACTACTCTTTTCAAATTTGACCAGAACAAAAATTCAGTTTGCTTTTATATGAGAAAAGAAAAAGCACATTTCATACCATACCTAGGATTTAATTTTTTTATGTCATTCATAAAACAGAATCAAGAATAAAATCAAAAAATTTTAAATAGCAGCCACTACAATGACAATTCCTGTGCAATTACTATATGCAAGGTACCTTAAACACATCAAATGTAATGGCACTGAATGAAGGCCTGACCACACTTTGGATTGAGTACTTAGCATCATTAGGTCATCATCATCATCACAGCCATCATCATCATCATCATCACTGAACAATAAAAAATAAGGGGGTGAATTAGTCTACAGATTATACAAGCATTAAATTCAGTGCATAGTCTAAGCATCATTTGGCAGAATGTTTTCTCACAGTAACATATATAAACGTTTCTCTGATGTGTTATTTATGCACAGTGTCTACCGATCATCATTCCATCAGACTCTGCAGTTTCTTATATTCATAGCTGCCGGTTTCGAGCATTTCTTGTTACATACCAGCATGAGCTGACCTTTTCTGTCTTCACAAGCTTGGGAGGACAGCATCAACAATGTGCTTGGCCCACAGTGGAAAAGACTGAGGTCAGAGCACTCAGACCAAAAGCGACAGTACCCAAGTTCTCTCCACTTGGTTCCAAAAAAACTATGCTCATAATCACCACTCTCTCTCCCACCTGGACTTATCTTTCAACTTTAGCATTTCTTCACATGGCTTATTAATCCTCAAAAACCAGGGTCCATAATTGAGTAAAGCGCATTGTCGGATATCATTATTTGTGATGTTTGTTTTGTGAATAAAAACACTAAATTAATGGGCCCACTGTTCAGTTCTCTGGTATGACCACACTGAAGGAGACCAGTCCAATCAGTACTCAAATAACCCCCCAAAAAAATCTGCCATGTTGGCTTTCGGTGACCAGAATCAAAGTCTCCCTTGGTTTCCCAGCCTGGGCCATGTTTTGCTTCCCATAGAGGTTGAAAGTTAATTGAAAACAAGGATGATACTTAGTACCTTATATAGTAACTCTCACCATAGATGCTAAAACATGAAGCATAGCCTTATAATTTGATATAGTAAGTGTATCATATTGAAAATGGGTGTTCAATAAATACTAATTGTACTAACTCTAAATTGATTACATTGAACAAGAATCCTCACTCCCAAGCCAGGTCAGTGCCTCATAGGATGATGAGTGAATGACAACAGATATAAGTCTCATATTACTTGAATTTAGCCTCCACTGTACCTGGGACCTAATCTACAAACTCAGTCTTCTTAATAAGCACATAGAACTGAATCAGCTAAATCACCTCCTAATTTCCTGTTATTTCCATGAATTCCTCTGTATAATGCTGTCAATAATTCAGAAAAACATTAAAGGTCTACTAATTTTTGGCAAGATACAGATGAAAACCAACTGTGCCTGCCTTAAGGGCTCACACAGTCTAGTGGTAAATAAAGATAAGAAAATATCAATTGCAATCTAATGAGGAATGAACCAAGAGCATGGAGGCACAGTGAGGGAGGACTTACTGAGAAAATCAGCCCACCTCCAACCTGAGTCATCCCAACCATCTCTCTCCTCCCCTCTCTGTCCTGTTAGCAAAACCAGTGGGACTGGGGGACTGGTGCTGCTTTTTCTCACTTAGAGGTTCTGCAACCTTCACCCTGCACCTTTGGTTTAGTGCCCTCAATGATAGCAAAGAGAGACCACCAGAAATAAATTCCTAAACTGCCTAATCCTGAAAATTTGTCTGTGTGCACTCCTCTTTTCTTGGGTACCTCCAAGGAGTTTTGACTAACAGTCTGTTTGCCTCTTGATGGCACTGACTACATTATAATGCTCCATCCCAGTTACTCAAAACAGAAACTTGTCATTCAAGATCCTTGCTGTTCAAACAATACACTCAAAAATTTGGCCAAATTGCTGGATAGACACACATTTCTAAAGAAGACACACAGATGATCTACAGACACATAAAAATGCTCTACATCCTCACAGAGAAATGTAAATAAAACCTCAATGAGGTATCACCTCACACAAGTGAGAATGGTCTATATCAAAATTAAGAGAAACGACAAGTGTTGGTGAGGCTGTAGAGTAAAGGAATCCACCCACACTGCAGTGGGATTGTAAATTTGTTCATGATCTTTGGAAAACTGTATTGAGATTCTTTAAAAAAAAAAAAAGAATATGAACCTATCATTTGATCCAATAATCCCACCCTAGGAATATATCTAGAGAATACAAAATCTCTAATCAGAAAAAATATCTATACCCCTAAGTTCACAACAATATGAACAATAGCCAAGACACAAATTAAATGTCTGTCAACAGATTGACAGACGTATCCAGTCGGATACAGAAGCTGTGGTATATATACTCAATGGAATTCTATGCAGCTACTAAAAAAATATTGTGCCCTCTGCAACTGGAGGTGATTATGCTAAGAGAAATAAAACAGAAAAAGAGAAGTACAGGATAGCTTCGCTCATGTAGAATATAAAGACATATAGAACATAATAGACAAAACACAACATTCACAGGACCAAAGACTATAGCTGGAGTGAGGGGAGGAAAAAGGGAAGGAAGGCACTAGACCTCTGATGGTGGGTGTGATATATAATGCACACATACTGAGGGGTGAATTCAACATCCTAAAAAGCAAATAACAATGTAAATGAAAGAAATAATAACCCAATAAAATTAATTTTTTTAATTTCTTACTTTTACAAACTCCCATTGAATCAATTACAATGTTTGATTAACTTCACCTCTTTCAAGAGCTCTCTTGAATAACTCTCAAAATTGTCTCTTCATCTCTAAAAGAATAATACCATGAGCAATGGAAATCAGATCATGTGACTTCTCTCCTTAACACATTTCAGTGATTCCCTATTGCTTTCAAATTGGTATTTGAGACTTTTCATCATTTGACCCACTACTTTCCTTTCCAAAAGCTAAGTTCCAGAAACCCCCAATTACTATTAATTCCTTAGATACACCATGCTTTTTCACATTCTTGAGACGTCATTAATTTTTTTTATCTGAATTATCCTAGACTCCCCACTTTCCTTCACTGTCTTGACTCCTAATAACCAAATCCTGTAGATTCCCTATCTTAAATGACTTTTTAATATGGTGCTTCTATATCAGACTAAGTCCTGCTCAGCTGAAAAATTTCCTGGAAACACCTGCTCCTCTGGAAACTATTCCTTGGAACAGTCTTCGTTATCTCTTCTTTCACAAGGGACATCCTCAGTGTGACTTTCTTCCCCCTGTGGATCCATTGGAGGAGGTAGTACTCTCCTTATCTTCAACCTCAGTGCCTATGGTGTTTGAACATAACAAAGATTCAAAAAATATTCAAATTGTTGCAGAGTGGGTGATTGAGGTAGAATTCTGGAGAAAATATGGAATGAAATGCAGATTCAGTCCTTCTTACTAATATTTGAGTTCATAGCTTCTGTTATCACAAAAAGTGATACAAAAGAAGTACAAAAAGCCAGCATTTACCCTGAATCTTGTTCTATCTTTCCCTGACTTCTATAGCTATTCTTTGGTGTGTGTGTGACTACCTCAAAGACATGACTGATGGGAGGGAGACGAGCTATGTATGATTGAGATTTTATGTATTCCGTATGATAATTTCAAGTGCAGAATAAGTCATTTACCTCCTTATGCCATTTGCCTTTATTATTCCTAACTCTGGATGTTTTCCTGGTTGATTAACAAATCCTATTCAGGCAGAATCCTTGAAACTGTCTCTTCCGTGCTGCAAGCATGACTGTTCTAATTTCTATTCTTTGAGACATTCTCATTTCAGAGCATACACTTTCCTTGCTTTGATTTCAGAATTCTTTTAATTCCAATGCCTTTATACCATTGTTTTTCATAGGTCCTGCCTCTCAAACCACATTCCTTTGCATTATTCCTTTTAGATATCCAAAATACATGTCTCATTTTGCAACATAACCCATTGTAATATTGGCTATTTTTTTGAATGTTCATAATTTTACATTTAAATTTTAATTAAGATATCTATGTCTATGAGTATAGGGAACCACTTTGAAAAACTATCTCTTAGGTAATTGTTTTGATCATCTCTTCATCACTGAGGGAGGGAATCCTGACCTACATAGGGATGGCCAAATGCAAGACAGCTAAATAAATGAAATCAACAGTATGTTCTTAGTTCATGTATATTCACAGTCTAGAGAGGAGGACATATCATGCCACAAAGGACACACAGAATTTTCACTTAGGAATACAGTCCCTGGTTGTGGGAAACCGGTATTATAGTATCAAAAGAAGTACCATTGGTTCTTGCAAGAGGATGTGATTGGCTTTTGCCTATTTGTTTGCCTATTTCTTTAGGCTCTCAGGGAGCTGAAACCCTTTACTCAGGAATAATCAGGAACTGCGTGTGACCCAATGATAAGGTGGTTTGATTGGTTAGTGGGCTATTTCACAGAAGTGAAGTGAGGAGGGGTGCTTGCAATTAGGTCATTTGAGGTCCTCGTGGTTTTTCTGGAAGGCAAGGTACATATAACATGGACCCTTAATTTTAACCCTTACACTACAGGAATGAAAATGCTACCAAAAGAAAGGAGGAAGTTTTTTTGTTTTTGCTTTTTTCCATGTAGTCAGTGGAATCAAATTATCTTTATATGAAAAAAAGAACTGAGACCACTGTTCACAATGAATGAATAGGGTAGACACTTGTCTGGACTGGAGAATAGAATCCAAGTGCATGAGGACAGAGTTAATCTTCCAAAGCCTTGTAAAGCCTGATGTTAATAGAACCTGTTCTCAGACTATATGACTTTGGGTATATTGTCTGTCCTCTTCAGAGAATGGCAGAACAACAGTCCTCTGTTGATGAAATAAAATGTCTAATTGTGGACAAGTGCTTACTAATGAATATACTCAATTACAAGAATCTATGTTCAGAGGGGCATTTTACCAAAATCAACAAATAGAAATGGAAAGTTTGTTCTACTCGATCCTAAATGGCTCAATTTTTTTCTCAGATTATTCTGGAACATTTTTATTCAGATATTTTTGCTGTCTAGAAAACACAAATTCTTTAATATTGAGGTGAGCATACTTACAGCTTTTATTCCCTCTTTCTTTCATCCTAGATGTGTCAGTTTTGCATTTGCAACCAGAGTGTATAAATGTGAAACAGGGCTTAATATATGAATAAGGGTGTAGCAGTTTGATTCCATTCAAATGAGCTGATTTGTATTATATATGGCAACATGCACTTAATTTCCTTTCAAAGAATACAGACTTAAAAAAAAAAAGACTGTCTTTTTCCATAGAGTTTTTTTGAGAATCATAAAAAAACAATGCAAGACTGTTGCTAAAGTGTGGGAACATGTAGATTATCCTATAAAAACATTTGCTACTTCCTTCCTTCCATTTTTCACCTTTATAAAGAATAACGAGGTTTTCATTGTTGTTTTTAAACATGATCTAAAGCATTATCCTGAGCAACATTTATGGTGGCCTCACAGTCAAAAGCTCATAGTAACCACTATTCTTACAGGCCATATCCTGCCATTGATTTTTACATAGAACTCCCCATTGATTTCAGTAAGGAGTTTTTCCCTTAGATCGATGACAGGATATAGCCAGTAACATTAAGCATAAGAAAAAGACCCTCAAGTTAACTGTCAACAGAACAAAAATTTAGATGTAAACTTGTTTAACAAAAATTGACTTTCGATGGTTTATCAGACAAGAAAGCATTTCAAAATGACTTTTCCTCCCTTAAGTTCAATGTAAATAAGACTTCTTATTCTCAAATCATTATTACCTTAGATTTGTCTTTTTGCCTTTCATGTTTATCAAAATCACATTCTCATTACTATTTCCAATGATTTAAGAAGTATTGATTTTGGCCCTCAATATAATGTCTAATGGGAAAGAAAGACGGGTGCACATGGAACTAGAACAAAGCGAGAGTTTAAAAAGAGAGAGAACCAAAACAGCAGAGAATGTTTCAATTTCTGAGTAATAAAGAAAGGAATCTCTTTGCAGTATGTATACAGGATCTAAAGTAATGAACATAAAAGATGAAAAATTTAATGATTTAAATTTTCTGATAATATGTTTCACCACACATTTATTAGCCCTATTGTTAATATGTATATTTCAAGTCAAAAGCAGAAAATTACTTGTTGACAAAATGAACTTCTAGAAGGACAACCCAACCACCAAATATTCTTGAAAAGTGCCAGTCTGCACTGATGTCCCAGAGTAATTGCAAAGACCTAGAAGTGACCCCATTTAGCTGATGAATTTCACCACCACAATACTAGCAATGTTGATTTAAAGAGGCATCTTAGTTGTGGCAAGTCAGTGTTTGAGAAATAGAAGAGGAGCATGTGGAGGATGCTGATTTGTCAGTATGGGGTTTGGGGCTTGGGGGTCTGGGATCTAAGTCCAGCATTAGGCTATAATGCAGTGTTGGGCTGTGTGACAACCACAGTTACTAGAGGCAGCAGAGATGGACCCTCTGCTGTGCTCACTGAACTTGGGTTCTCTCCATTCTTTTCTCTTCTCCTTTTTTTTTTTTTTTTTTTTTTTTTTTTTTTTTTTTTTTTTTTTTTTTTTTTTTTTTTTTTAATTTCTAACTCCCTCTTTTTTTCCCCCAGACTCTGGTATTGCTTCCAAGCTAGAGTCATCAGCTGCAGTATGCTTATTCCTTAAGTCATCTGCCCTACTGGCCTAACCGAGAGCATCCAGAATCTCTTCCCTACTGTTGGAAAATCGTCCTTTCTGATCAGCCAGCTATTTGGTCAGCAGATGTTTACTGAACAAGTATTTTGTGCCAGAATTCTCTTCTATCCAGAGATATATAATGGAAAAAAGTCAACAAGAGCTATGATTGTTTGTATATTTAGATGTTTACATGCTTTCACCATTCAGGACATGAACCACATAACTGTGATTTTAAATCTGCTGACCGACTTCCAGTTTCCAGTCAGGCATATAAGAAACTTAGAAGTCATTACTTCACTCTAACTAGAGTGAAAATCTGAACAAATTGAAAAATCAACAACTTTTCTTCTTACATTTATAAGGAAAGAGAGGTCACAGAACAAGCTAACTACCCCTAAACTTGGAAATACTATCAGATGAATAGAGAGAATCACTTGGTATTAGAGTAGAAACCCACATCAGCATCCTTCATGAGAATCGGCGCTGAAGGAAAAAAGCCTGAATTATAATTGACTCAACTTGGATAGAATTGTTGGCACCTTGGTATGGACGCATCTGAGAAATAAGAATCCAGGAAGCCTAGCTATAAGGCAACTTCTGCACTTGGAGACTATGACCTCCTGGAGTTTCTACCAGGTTCTCACCATGAATATCACTGACAAGTCCCCTTTGCTTCCCTCAAGGGAAGAGAAAAATTCTTAGCAATGCCTACCTTTAGGAACTTAAACTGTTGGACATTTATCAGTCTTACTGACCCAGGGGGAAGGCAATACCCAGCTCCAGCATCTTATTCCATCAGAAGGAGGAGGGGGACTGGGAAGAACAAAGACCAAACTGAAGGTCTACAGAACTTCTCCTCACAACCCACTACCTCATTACTAACACATTCTCACAGCAGTTCTTTTGCTAATCTACCATGTTCCTCTATCAAGAAATAATCACACATTTTCAGATAGATTTGCTGAAGTAACCATATAAAATTATCTTTAGAGTTCCATCAATCTAAACAACTTAGGTTACAGATAATAACTTTGAAACATTTTTCTAATTAGTGAGGGATTGTGTGGGGATGATTCATTTATATTTTATATTGACATTAATCTCATTCAAACATGTTTAATGAACAATCATTAAAGTTTGATACAAGTAGAATTCACAAATCTGCTCCATTTTTAACAAAGGAATTGTGTGGTTAAAATGAAACAATAGTTTAGGTGATATCATCTGATTGACAGATTAAAAAATATTCTATCAGCCTAATATTTAGTTTTAGTTTTAGGTTCTTTATTTTTCCCCATGCTATGTGATGAGGGACAGCATGGGGTGGGCACCTTGAAAACAATGAAGCAAGATTGCAGATGCATAGGCAGGAAATTAATTAACTGGCCAAGTCTACAGCATGCTAAAAAATATGCCATATGCCCAGGTAGGACAAGTACCAACCTAGATCCAGGCAAAGTGGGCATGGGTTTACTGAAAAGACACTTCTTGAGTAACTTGTTCTAAGCCACACCCATAAGAATTCCCACCCAAATGCAAGGCATATTGGGAAAGGGCTGGTCATAACCTATAAGCAGGTCCTTACACCCACCAAGGGAGGAATGCCATCCCTCCAATATATAAGCTGTTCCATTAGCCTATACTTCATATTTTTCTGTGAAAAAATGAAAGTCTGATCTCTGTGCTGCTTCGAATAAACTTGCCAGGCAGTGCTGGTCATCAGACACATCTCCTTGAATTCTTTCTAGATGGACACCCACTGCACCTCATCTGTGTGTGAGTCTATTTACATCACATACACCCAAGTAACAAATATCATATTGAATATAATAAAATAAGCTGTTCATGTGGGCATTCTGGAGGTGAAATCTTAAATTTTAAAAAAAGGCTACAAACACAAATTCATAAATTAAATATTTCAGACATTTGGCATCTAGAAATTTCAGTTAACAAAGGGAAGTTTACAAAGCTCTTGAAGCCATTTTATTGAAAACTGAATTGTGTAATCTCATTATACTCTTCCTCTCTGTCAGCCAATTCTCCCTTTCACTGCACCTAGCAATTAAGAATGGGCTTGGATCTGGACATTCAAATTCAACTATGGTATTTGTATTTAACCTTATTTGTAAACAGCACGATTCACACACACACAAAAAAGCCCATGTGAATAACAAAAGGAAATGGACAGTGCAGTGGGAAGCTTTAATTAATGTGAAGCTAACCCAGGATATGCAAACTGTCAATTTCTTCCTGGCTGCATGGGAGGCAGCGACTGATGTGTTAGCTTCAATTCAAGAACAGTTTGCAATCTCAATAAAACAATAATCATGCAAAGATTGGTTGGTCTGTGAAGATATAACACATATGATCACTCTCTTCTTAAGGATTACCCTCTGGGTGACAAGTAAAGAAAATATGCTCATTTCCCCCAATTTCTTTGGTGCCAGATAAAATCATTACACAAGGTTAGAAACCCAGAGAATGGGAATTGCTTCCCTACCAGGAAACCCTCACCATTTCTCTCCAAGCTGCAAGTTTCTTATTGGCGTCTGGAGTGGACAGCTGCCTTTCACCCACTAAATAAGATTCAGCTCCTCTCTTTTTTTCTGTGGCATGGAAAAGCTCTTCAGTCATATCCAGAAGCTTCCCCAGCATTTTTTCAACCCAACAGACAGGAATTCATAGGACATAATTTTAAACAATTCTATTGTAATTAAGCACTTGGATGCATTAGAGTTTTATTAGGGGTGCGGTGGGACGGGTATAGGTTTTTTGTTTGTTTTTTCTTTCCTTAGAGTTGTCTACATTCAACCTTAGCTCTTCACTTTTAAGCACATGTGCGCGAGCGTGTGCGCACACACACACACACACACACACACACACATAAGCTCACAATCATGCACGAGAAATAAAGGCTATCTGGAGTTTGGCCGTCATTTCAACTGACGGTCCCTAGTTACCCCTATCCATTATTCATAGCTGGAAAATCATTAGTGTTAACCAGCATATCTTTTTACATTTTCTCCTAGCACATGGTAGGATTGTAATTCCTTGTCCTCCAAGTCAGTTATGGCTCTGTATCTGCTCTGGCCGGTGAAGAGAAAAGGAGTGGCAGGCTTCTCTTGAAGAGGGAAGCTTTAAGAGTCAGCATGCATCTTGCCATTCTCTCTTTCTTCCCTCCCCCACATTATTCAGTGATTTTCTTACTTGGTGGTTGTTCTATCAGATTAGGTTTTAGATGATGAGGTGGGAAGGTTGCTGAGACATGCCAGTGAGACGCTGGGTTCGTCCAGAAAGAATTCGTGCAGCGAGAGAATCAGTGGGCAGGAACACACAGTGAGTTTTTTAAAGGCAGAAATAACTAGTTAAATTTACATAAAGAGAATGCACATGTGTGCACGTGCAGCACCTAAGCTGCCTGCCTCTCTTAGGCAAGTTGGATTCTGTATATAGATGAGGGATAGGGGCTTTGGGCGTGTCCAGATAACCCGAAGAGAAATGGTGCAAGTATCTAGGGGTGTGTCCTAGATGCAGGTTGTTAAGCTGAGATTCTGCCCCTGTGGTCTCATCCAGGTTTTGCCATTTAGTCCACTATTCATACATCTATATACTGCCCTGCAGATTTCGTGTTATGCTATCCCCACATCATTAGAGATAGGCCAACACAGAAAAGAAAATGCAGGTGCACAGGCAGGAATTACACAGTGTTTTTATTAGACTACTGAAATTTAGGAGTCGTTTGTTGTTGTCGTTTAACCTTGCAGCTCTGGCTGATATAGTAACTTCAAAAATCTCACGGAGATCTTAAAAATTTTCATGTTTACACATCCTATATTATAACAGAGCTCAGAGACCAACACTCATCTACATCTCTTCTTTGAACAACACAATGGAAATATCTGTCATGCTAGAGTCTGCATGACACCCGTTTTCATATTGGAAAAATGTTTTGCAAAAGCTGCCCAAAGCTCTTAACATTCAATCTGCACTGTGAGCCCTGCAAGAAAAACATGTCGCTTTGTAAGTTTGTGCCTTTTGTTTTAGAAACCAGCTCCCGATCCTCGTCCCTTTCCCACCTGCACTTACTCTCTCGTAAATTCAAGCATGATAACTAGCCCATCAAACATTAATAAAGACATAGAGCAGCTTCTACATTTTGGGAAATACATGCTTAGTCATCCATTTCTCCTCCTAACTATTCATATGCCTCCACTTCCAGGAATTATTTCTGTTGAGAACAGCAGTTATTCATTCTCCATCCCCCAACCTTCCTTAGCTGAGCCATCTCTCAACTCATAATAGGGCAATTTGAAACACAAAACATCTCAGGGAGGTGGAGGTCTCTTGTGCCTTGGTTTCCTCTGTGTGCCCCTGCCTGTACTGGGGCTGCTCTGTCAGCAGCAGGAGCTGCTGGCTTAACTATGAGTCTAGCGTTCCATCTGCACACACATAATAAGGGCAGAATCTCCAAATACCGTTTTCTTCAAACTTTAGATTTATTAACCTAGTTAAAAAAAAATTCAATGGATGATAGCAGAGCCTACTCTCTCCCAAAGGTCTGAAAGAAAAGTATAGTGTCACTGAAATATTCAAATATAGGATTTACATGATAATGGGGGAATAGATTACATTTTTCACCATTCTACCTGCAAGTGATTACAGAGCAATATAATCGTTTGCACAGCAAAAGCAAATCATATTTAGATTAAACCTAGAAGTTCAAAAGATTGACGGAAATCTTTTGCTCATTTCCAAAACAAAAGCAGAAAAGACACCAGAATACATTCAGGATCCCTGCTCTCTCTGATTTAAAGAACTGAGCTTTTCGTCTCAAGGCAAAGCCCACTCTCCTGAGATAGTCCATAAAGTGAATTAGATTGTGTCACGTTCTGAAGATATTTCTGTGTCAGAAAAGTAACATGCCTCCCTTCTGCTTAGACACCCTTTTGTTCTACAAATACTTACTGCATGTCTCTTGTATTCTGTTCACACTGCATAGGGCCTGTCTGACACCCTTATCAGACCGTGCATTCCTGAAGGGAGGGACTATGTTTGATTTCATTGTTGTATCCTTGGCAGTGAGCAGCATGCCTGGCACAGACAGAGCAGATAAGCAATTAATATTGAACATTTAGGGCTTTTTAATGTTTCTACTCTTGAACAGCCGAGATCTCATCACAGCAGGGAACCCATCAGGAAAGTGGAAGAAATCCTCCCCATTGCTCTGCCTTTTCAGGATTTAGAGGAAAATCCAGAGAATGGCCTGTCGGCTAATCAGGTAAGGAGGTCTATAATTATATTGAGCAATGTCAGTCCTTTATCTTAAAGCTTGACCTCTATATAAAACATGCAAACATATGATTATGCATTTGGTAGATTAGACTCTTAAAATGCATACATATACACAAACCACTCACCAAAAGCTTGTCATCAGACTTAAAAATTCCCAACTCCTTATTATAAGTGATAAGGCTCTCGCGATCTGAACCTTAGGCCCAGCTCTCTGAACATGCCCTCCTACTCCTCATTTGCTTATTCCATTCCAGTTCTTTTCTTCCTAGATGTTTGTCTTTCTTTCTGTTCATGCCACTCAACAAGCATATTCCCAGTTCAGGGCCTTACTCTGCCTAGCACTCTTCTACTAGATCTTTGCATGATTCATTACTTCCCCCATTTTTGTTGCTTCCTCAGGAGACCTATCCAAATCACCAAATCTCTGACTTTTTTCCTCTTGAGCCCCATTATGGTTTCTTTTCACTCAGACTATTTCTGCCATCAAATGTGTGTTTTATTTCCCTTCACGACAACTTAGTCTTCAACTCTTCAGACACCAACTTACAGTATACAATTTGATTCTGACACTAATGACACAGAATTAGTCAGATTCCACAGGCTTAGGAGTCATTTCCACAAGTCTGCCCTCACTTTAGATACTAGTCACATAGCCCCCAGGTTATACACTCTGCTGTCCAACTTGTCTACAAGGTTGGGGAGATGCCCACAACTCCTTTGAGTTTGACGATTGGCTAGAGTGACTCACTAAACTCAGGAAGGCACTTTGCTTACTATTGCCAGTTTATTATAAAGGATCTCACTCAGGAGCAACCAAGCAGAAGAGAGGCAGAGGGCAAGGCGTGGCAGGTGCTGTGGAACTTCCATGTCTTTTGGGAGTGCAGCTTCCCAGCACCTCAATGTGCTTCCCAGCCTGTAGGGAATTGCATGGGGTTTATTATGTAGGCATGACTGATTAAACGATTGGCCGTTGGTGATTAGCTCAACACCAGTCCCTCTCCCCTTCTTGGTCAGGATTTGGGACTGAAAGTTCCAACCTTCTCATCATGCCCTGGTCTTTCTGAAGATCGGCCCCATCCCAAAGCTATCTTGAGGCCTCTAAGGTCTTTTGAATTAGCATCCTTTCGAAAGATACCCTTACCCTGAATATTTCAAAGATTGTATGAGCTACACCAGGCATCAGGGACCCTTATTTTCTCCCCATGCTGATCATTGTCTGGAATGACATCATTATTTACTTTTTTAAAAAACTGGTTTCTCTGAAAGCTCAATAGGATCCAGGATTCCATCCCAGGGTTATTCCAGAACTACTGAGTGTCCCAAGGAATACTTTTTAAGGGTCGGGGTTGGGGGCAGGTGTGGTTTAAGTGACTAAATCAGAGGTTGATTTGTTAAGTGACTGCTCAGAGACCCAAGACCTGAATATTTTGACTCTTCCTTTTAGGCTCTGCCTTGAATACAAGTAGACAAACTGGAGTTATAAGTACTTCCACTTTATTCCAAGGAAATCATATACCCTCTTGTGTACTATATTCTTTTGTTAAGGCTGCCATAACAAAGTACCACAAATTTATGGCTTACAACATAAATTTATTCTCTCATAGTGCTGGAAGCTAGACGTCGAAAACCAAGATGCCCACATTCTCTCTCTGAAGGGAGGGATTCTTCCTAACTTCTGGTGGTTGCCAGTAACCCTCCATCTCTGCCTCCATCTTCACATGGTCATCTTCCCCATGCGTGTCCATGTGTCTCATTTCCTTGTCTCATAAGGACACCAGTCACTGAAGTAGGGCTCACTCTAATCTAATATTGATGCAGGTGAGTGTGAGCAAAATACACTGATGAGATGCTAGGTCCATCCAGAAAGAATTCGTGGAGAGTGCCCTTTGGTCACTAACACAGCAAGTTTACTAAAAGCAGAAACAGTGAGTTTAATTAAGCACCTTGAAGGCAGGGAAAGTTGCATCAAGGGAATACACACCTGTGTGTATGATTTGTGTACCTACCTCTCACACAGGCAAGATAGATTCTTAAATATTTATGAGGGGAGGGGGTTTCTTCCTTCACAGGTGTGTCCAGGTTACCTGGAGTGAAAAATCAGCTCAACTATCTAGAGGTGTGTCCTAGACTGAAGTTGCTAAGGTGGGCTCCTTGCTCTTATAAGTTTCAGTTTTTGCCAGTTACTTTTCTCCTCTTACACTGCACATTTCCTTATAGATTTTAAGCTAAGCTGTCCCCACATCAGTATGGACTCCTACTACCTGGATTTCTTCTTTATAAACGAAGTTATGTTCACAGAAACTGGGCGGAAGGCTTCAATATCTCTCCTTCAGGAAGATACTTCATACACAAGTGTTGATTTGGTTGTTCACATGGAGACATGGGAACCTCCTTAAGAATAAACCAATCCTAGCATGGTCTTGAATTCAGGTCACATAGTGCCTCCTGGGACACAGGTAAAGGAGTCACTGTGTGGTATCTTTTTATTAAGAAATCCTTCAACCTCAAAGCAAACACGTGGATTTTGGAAACAGCTGCAAAGTCTTTGAAATCTTTATAAGTGTCAAAGAGGAGGATAAACACAATACTAAGTATTCAGATTACAGATAATTGCAAACATTAACAAGGAGAGGTCACCAGTCTTGTGCTTCTTTATTTTTTAAAGGAAGGTGTAGGCAAAGAAGATGAGTAGACAGGCAGACAGGAAGAGAGAGGAGGAAGAACCATTTTATTTTATTTTTTTTTAATTTAGTGGTTCACATTAGTTGTTTTCTCCAGTGCCCGGGACTTGAACCCAGGGATATGTGACCTATACTTCTATGGAGTTGATTGACTTAACTGCTACTCCATCGAGGTGTGCCTCATCCTTGTGTTTTTAATAAGTTTAGGGTTTTAGAAAAGAAACAGTTTCAATTTTTTAACAAAAAGGCAATCAAGTTTAGTCTCAGCAGTAAAATTGCATTTTCAAGTGCACAAATTTCTATACAGAATTGTGAGAAATGACCCCAGGAGCCCAGACAGCAAGCAGCTATTCTGGATGCATACACACAAAATAAATAAAATAAAGTTGCATTCCAGTAATTCCAAGCTACCAGAGGATAGCATAGAAGTTCAGCAAGCAGGTATTGGTTCTGTATGATACCAAACATCCAGCTATCATGTGTTGCTGTTTATCTGCAGAACCAACACTTTCCCTAGTACCATGGAAAATGTATGAGACATCAGAGTTGTAGTCTTGCCCTCTGGGCTGACCCGAGGGTGGCCAAGATGATCCCTCCAGATTTCCCATCTTCCTCAAGGTCCTCCCTTGACCTGGTTGAGGAATGCAGAAAGTTCCTATTTCCTTCCCTCTCTGACTGCCTTAGGAGGGTCATAGTGGACTGTCCTAGAAATCATTGTAACAATTTACTCAGTTGAACTGAGCCAAATAAAGAATTTTTTCTCTTGCTTTTAAAAATTCTATTAACTCGTGAAAAAAATCTTTCATATCTTAAAAATTTGGAGAAAAAAGCAAAAATTGTACAATTGCCAAAAACTGTGGTAAATTCCCTGTTGTGTTACTGCACAAGTATAAATTTGTCCCAGTCAGACCTCCCATGTTTAGGGACTTTCCTCAAACCCCTTGACTTTTTAATATTATGAAGCCTGTTCTGGATAAAACTCCCCTAAGTATCCACACCCTCCCACTCCATGAAAGAGACAGAACATCTGCTCTTCAGCTCCCTGGGAAAGTATATTTAATTATTGGATGCTTTCCTTTTGAAAAATGATGGGTTTTTTAAATTTATTTTATTTTATTATTTTTAAGACTTCAGGGCACAAAAAAATCCCTTCAGTGTTTAAACCAGATAATAGCATTGTCATCAGCAAAAATAAAAGTTAATAGCTCTTAGATAGATGTTATTTATAACATCGTATCTTATCTTCCATAGTTGCTGAGGAGCAAGAGTTAGTATCTGACATTGCCTCTCTCAGCATCCATGAAATGAATTTACTTCAGGAGACTTCTAGAAGCAAATGAAAATGGAACATTGGAAAGCAAAGGAAGACTGGGAATTTTGCAGACTTGAGAACCCCAGAATTTATTTCTTAATTCTTGCAGAATCCATGAGAAAATTGCGCATGGGTGCTTGTGTGTGTGACAGAAAGAGAGAGGTAGGGATTGGGGGTTGTGGGGAGACAGAAACAAACCAAGTATATGCGTCTTTTTCTTAAGAAAACAGAACGATAACTTAAGCATCATGGTATAAATGACTGAAAAAAATGAGAAACAGGGATTTTTCACTGGAGTAAATCTTTAAAAATAAGTTTGTTTTTTTTTTTAACAAAAATGGGCCTGTATTAATTCATATTTAAATACCAACCAAGAACCAACATTATCAACTTTTGAAATTTCTTTTCAGATTTACAATTTCTCTAGTGTCTTATTTAAGTCCTATTTCTCTAAAAACAAACAAAACGTAGCCAAAAAATAAAGCTTGCTTTTATTTTAGCAAGAGCACTGAGGAAAAAAGACATGAAAGTTCTTCATTTTCAATTCAACTTGATTCAACGAATATTTTATGAACCACTTTTAAGCCAAACAGGGCTGCTCTTGCCTTAGCAAAGCAGACATTTATTGGGGAGACACACAATTAAAGACAATGTAGTCCAATTTGGAAAGTAACTACTCAGTGTTAGTGAGGGGAGATAAGAGAAATTTCCCAGAGAAATGATATCCACACATGGCTCCCAAATTTGGCTGCTCTTCTGAATTTCTAAGACCTTTTTCTTGATCATAATCTCTAAGAGAAGACAGCATGTTTACCTCTTTTCCCAGGTGAAACTGAAGCAGTGGTCTGGCGTTGGGCTCTAGGAGGAGAGGAAAAATGCAGCATGTATAGGAACCAGGAGGTGAAAGAGAACAAATTGGAAGAATTTCGGACAGTAGGGGTTAGTTAGCTGATAAAGCTAGAAGCAATCAAATCATGAAGGACCTTGTGAATATTGTTAAATAATTTGAACTTCACTCCAAGGACGAAACAGTTGGATGAGTGGGAAGTGGCCTTGGATGAGTAAGAAAGGGCACTGGAAAGGAACAGAATGAGAGCTGTGGGAATTAAGATGAGTTCCAAAGAATCAAGCCAGAACCATCCCTCTTCCAGGGGTGTTAAATAACCAAGAACTAGTTTTATTGTCTTTATTGTGTTTTTTTTATCTCCCCCACCTTCCCTTTTATCTATACCCCACTCAATTCAACACTGGTGAAGAACTGAGGTGGAAATATATATGTTCCTTATGATCTGCCAGTACAGCCTCACATTTGCTGTGCACAAACAGAAATGTGCATGACGTCACCAAAGGAAAGAGTGATGCTGCCTTAAACCCTTTAACCATTACGCTCCCAAGCTACCCTGTGAGACTTCTCTCTTTACCCAGGACTACTGTATATGTTTATTTTAACCAATCTCACTTGTAAGTAAATATTAAGGTTTGTTTGCAATTTCTCCCTGTGACTATGGTGCTAGATCTATACCCATAAAGCATAACATAGATGATATTTGTACTATCCCTCTCCATCAAGGACCATGTCCTCAAGTTGCAAATCTATTCCCTGGCTTCATTACAGAGTGGTGACATAGGAGGAACCGAGTAGACGTAACAGTGAGGAACTGCTATATAACAGGGGACAGGTAGCCTCTTTGGTGTTCCTGTTACAGCAACTCTCCTCTCCCCAAAGGTGCATCAATGCTAGTTCAGTCAGTGAAACTGCAAGCAGGAACAGACGTCAGTGGGATGATTTAATAAAAACATTTAGTGGTAACAGATCAAGAGATGGATCTCTGAAAACCACAAATTTCTCCCTAAGCCTCTGTTTAAGTAAATACACTTGCACTAATAAATGAGGTTTTTCTAAGCAGAGGAAGTAGGTAAGGGAGAGAAAAACCAACCCCTTGATAACAAAGGCTGTTATCTTTACCAGTAACCACATATACAATAAACTGTACTGGGGGATGACTTAAAGGAATTCATTTTTAGCCAATGGACTTTTCCATTGTTATTTAAAGAATCATCCAGTGTGGAGAATCTCATTTTAAATTTAACTATAGATGTTAGGCACAAGGTCACTTTATTCTGCACACGGCTTCTTGTAGTTCTGTTTCTGATGTTCTCGATTTTGATGAATCTCCATATGTTTCTGAAGGGAAAGTTGAAGAGCCAACATCAAGAGGAATGTTACCAAAACATGACTAACCCCAAATTTTATTTTCTACTCTGAGTCTTTTCCAAAGAATCTATTTGAACCCCAAATCAGAAGACAGCCAATCTAGGAGTCTATCTCAGTCTCCCTTACTCAGAAGTATTTTCTCTTAAAGCCAGTATGTTGGAAACAGTTATTCTTACGTTGAAAACTTCTAAGGTTATTAAGACCTAGAAGTTAAATTTGGTGAAAGAAAACTTTAATACAACAAATGCTCCTTTGTAGTATGTAGAAGTACCATTGCATTAGATTCTTGTTTTGTTGGTGGTGGGGAAGTCCTTCAATGTAGATTAAGTTACTATTCTAATGTTATAGCTTAATTTGTTAAAAGAAGCCAAGATTCAAATTAAAAGTAAAGCAATTTAAAATATAAATCTGAAAGATAAGTTTATAACTGGGTTTTCAAAAAAAAAAAGGGAATCTAGTACAAGTATCACAGTTTTAAGCTTTTCTCAGGAGAGGGAAAGAAATATGGATCAATAAGCAGAAGCAGAGAAATACAGGAGAGAAGGAAACAGAATATTCTATTATCCATGGGTAGGTAGCTTGTCTGTGTCTCACACTTCACCTGATCCCTAATTCTGAATGTTTAAGTGCATTAGAAAAGCAACTCTTTCTTTGGGTGTCTGATATATTCTAAAGTTTGAGAATAGACATTCAGAAACATCTATCTTCCACATCATCTATCTCTGGCTTGCTTTAGACTAAAATCTTTGGTGGAACTAATAGCCCCAGTCATGCAAGCTGATGCCTCTGGGGAAAGGAGGTGAGAACACAGAAATATTAATACAGTCATCAGAGAAAAGACTCAGCCAGCAGCTGACACTGCTTAGTTTCACTGACTTACAAGAACTGGGTAGTTTTAAAAGTGTATTATGAAAGTGGCTAAGGGTTTGCTTGAGGAAAATGTTGGCAGGTATCGAAACCAGACTGCTTGTGGCCGCTTCTAAGATTTCAGCTGACATAAGTTTGTGGTTGAGAAGTCAAGAGGGCTCCCCAGGGCGAAAGTTCAGCCCTTCCTACTCTGGTGCCAAATCTAAGCGGGCATGAAAACCAATTTTTATAGAGTCAAAGTCTCCAACAGTATATAAAGTTTTATAACTGATAGCTACAACACAA
The DNA here is from genome assembly GCA_004363575.1 of Solenodon paradoxus. Classification (NCBI taxonomy): domain Eukaryota; kingdom Metazoa; phylum Chordata; class Mammalia; order Eulipotyphla; family Solenodontidae; genus Solenodon; species Solenodon paradoxus. The sequence goes on from RJWH01000955.1 coordinate 310,924, forward strand.
CCCTTGTTGTTTAAATTCCCAATCTGCTGAGAATGCAGAATGGAAGACATTGGATGCAGGGGGCGTGTCCAGGCTTGTTCAGGACCCAGAGGTGACAAAGTTTATTGTAGTAATGACTTCGACTCTAAACCTGAAAAATTCAATATCAGAAGCATTGCTGGTCTGAAAGAGGCATTAGGAAGGAGGAACAGATAGGAAGACATATGACAATTGCCTCTCTCCAACATTTCAGTGCTGTCAGAACTTGCTAATTTGCCTGTGATAATCAAAGGAAGGACAGATACGTGTGACCTGTCTCTCTATACTCTCCTTAAGGCAAACATTCTGCAACATCACAACAATAATCTTCCCTTTTTAGCTCTAAAAGCAAATTAAGTAAATGTGGCTTACATAAAAAATGTCAATTTCGCTAAGAAGCACCCCCCTCCCCAGCTGCCTCCCAAGTAATGTGTCTGCTGTGTAAATAAACAACAAGGCATTATTCCTGCCTCTGCATTTAAGATACACTTAACATTAGCACTGTGCTTTAACATTTATTTTATTCATAATTATTCAAAATCATCCAGAGAGGCGTGGAATGATTTCTATGGCATTTTCACGGCTCCTGACTTCAAGGAAGTTAAGTTATTTTCCTGGATTCATCCAGCAGTGTGGATTACAAAATTATAGAACTCTGCTTGGCAGTTCATTCCCAGTCTCCAGATGGGTGATTCTATGACACAAAATGAGTGTTTCATTTTTGAAGTGTGAGACTTGGCTTGGGACCCACGTTCTACCATCTCCTGGCCTAGCGACATAGTGACATTAGACTAATTTGCAGTGATCCATACTTTTGACTTACTTCATTTCCATTCCTTTGAAATCATATTCCCATCAGTTTGTTTCTTAAGTTTTTTAACTTTCGTCATTCCATATTTTATTGCATTTACTAGAACTATTCTTTTATGAAGCCATGATATGCTAAAGTAAACCATTTCAAACTACCTAAATATTGCACACGTATAGCTCAAGAGATGTAGATTTACTGTAGTGACAAAAACTTAGCCTCAAGAGTTGACTGCCTGAGTCCAAAACCCATCTATAATGCCACTAGATGTGTGACCTTGAGAAGTTTCTTCACCTCTCTGTATCTGAAATTTTATTATAGCTACTTATAGCTTTCAATGAGGAAAATAAGGTACCTTCCTTATACACTATATATGAGAATTGAGAGAAATAATTCATATAAAGTTATTAAAAAGTGCTTAAAGTGTATATAGCATTAGATGGTCTGTCGCTGTAAAATCAATATCTGTACATAATTTAAAAAGTAAGATGGTACTACAGAGTTTATCATGAATAACAGGAATCTTCCCCTTACTTCTTTCCATCTTCTCAGTCTGCTTTAAAGTGGCAATGACTTTAAATGTTTAGCTGATTCTTTTGATACCTGCTTCCATTTTTCTAAATATTATAATTAAATTCAAACCTGATGTATCAGTTCCCAATTTTTTTTTTTAAAGAAAAGATACAGGCAGGAAAAGAGGCAAGTAGCCAGGCAGGCATCACTTCCCGGCCCTGGGTCTCGAACCAGGGTCTTTGGTATATTCATATATTGTTTAAATATAAAATATATAATATATTATGTTTTAATATATAACACATGTTTTTAGTTAATAATACCTTAGTTTGGTTTGTTTCATTAGTTTTCTATGTTCCACTATGAAATTATTCTTTGAAAGAAATAGGGGTGAAAGCCTCCTAAAATGGCCATATATACCAAGAATATTAGTACTTTTTGACTTATCTCTTCTGGACTCCTCTATCTCCTGCTCTAATCTGTTCTGTTTGCTAAGTGCACAGCTACAGTTTTGTGCCTTCATTTTACACTTAGCCTGAGAACTTCTCTTTGGTATCAGACACAGTTTCGTGATCAATCTTTCTATTTTTTCATTTTTCCCTTTGTTTTCCTAGAACAATCCTCCAGTAACTTCCATAGAAAAGATACATTAGAGGTCACTGTTTTGAGACTTTAATATGTCTTTTAAAATCTTGGGAAACATTTTCTTTTGTGTTTTAACAGCATTTTTATATTGTCTTTCCAGCTTCCATTGTTCTGTTTTTTGTTAAGAAGTTTGGTACAATTCAAAGATGTGTGTGTGTGTGTGTGTGTGTGTGTGTGTGACTTATTTTAATCTATAAAAGTTTCTGGAGTTTTATCTTTATTGCTGTTGCTCTGAAATTCTAAAATAGAGTCTTGTATGTTTTGTTTGTTTTTAATTTATTATATATTATATTGGAATCCCAGCATAGAAACTCATATTCTTCAATTTTGAAATTTTTTTCTTGAACTCATTTTTTGAGAAATTTCTTCTTTCCCTTTGTCTCTTTTTCTGTAGTTCTTATTAATCTCATATTTTACTTTCTGTATTAAGCCTCTACTTTTCTTATTTTGTTTTCCTATTATGGAGATAAAAAGTTATCTTTGTTTTTTCCTTCTACTTTATGAGAAGTTTTCAACTTTATCTTTTAGTGTTTTTATAAACTGTTCTATTTTAAATGTACTACATTTTTACTTTTTAACCATTCTCTATTTATTTTTTAAATTTTATTGAAAGAATATTTTATCATAACATTATATAGATTTAAGATGTGCATCATTGTAAATGAACATGTGCAACACATTATGTTTACCACTAACAGTCCAGTTCTGTCCTTTACCATATAATTGACCCCATCTGGTGACTTTGCTATTTTTAATTTCCAACAGCCTATTCAGTTTTTTCCATCACATTTTGTTCTTGTTTCATAGATGTAATAGCTTCCTATCTCTTTAAGGACATTAATTATTGTGATATTTATTTTGCTTTAGTTTTTTTCCTTGGTGTTTTTTTAATTTTAATTTTATTATTATTTTTGTCTGTATTACCTTTAATATAAGAAATTCTCCAAAGGAACTGGTGATTCATAGTTGTCACTCATATTTAAGAAATAAAACATGTCTCCTGGACTCCTGAGTTTTGTTTTACATTAGAGTGCCAAAAAGGATTAGCCATTTTTCTGGATGATCCCAAATATCAAAAATAATAGGTGTTTGTTTGTGGGCCAATCACTTTCTCCAGAGAGAAATTCTTCTGTCTAGTTATTTCCAGGATGCTGTTAACTTCACCAAGGAAGGGAGATGGAGGTAGGGATATATATTTTCTCAGTAATGTTCACTCACCTCTCTGGTCTTACTAAAAAGTTAATTTGGGCAAAAACACACTCAACAAACTAATTCCAAACTGCCTGGCATGGGTGCAGATTTCCCTAAAGGTAGTGTTGCTTTCCCCATCTTACTCTGTGCCTACACACACCTCCTACCACTGCCTGTCTGGTCCCTGAATAACGCCTCTCCAGCTGCCATGCCTGGTAACCCTTAAATTGGTCCTAGTTTCAACTCTAAAAATTATGGTAAGTCTATTTTTAATGTTACGTGTTTTATTATTGCTATTACTGGTTATATATAACAATAGATTAGCCATATACCATTACAGTAATTATTGCTAATGTCCTCTGGCCACTATGCACATAAAAAGTTAAAGGACATATTTTAGATGAACAGTTGGGCCCAGGCAGAGTTTAAGTGGTGGAAAATTCTTTCTCCTCTCTCAACAAAATTGTGCCTCTTTAGTGGCTTTCTAAAAACTGTCTGGTTCCTTTTCATCAGTAACTCTTTAATAGGCCCCCTTACTACATGTTGACCTCCTGGTGACTCTGGCTCCTTGCAAGTACTTCTTTCACAGAATCATCTTTGTATTTTCCCATTCCCCTTACTTCTTACTCTTTCCAGTTGCCCTGTTGGCTTTCTCTTTGCCAGATCATAGGCAGGTTTTGATAATTTGGTTCACAGATCACTGACCGAGCAAAGCATAATTGAACTTCGAATTAAGTCCTTTAATTATGGCATGCAGTCCTGGGTTCCTTAGAGAAAAAGCTCTTTGTGGTGCAAAATAATAAAGGAAATAATAACAAACAATTGTTTCTCAGAGCATATCCAACAATTTCACAAACAAGCAGTGCAGGAAAAACTTGGTCTATCCAAACTGGTCTAGCCAAACCAGAATGTTCTATGACCTATGGTTATAGAAATAATTCAGCAACAAGGCTGAGTGAAGAGCAGAAAACATACCTCCCATCTGTCATAGACTGTAAAAACGAAAAAAAAAAAAAAAAAGTCAGGATGACTCCTCCCTTCTTAACTTGGAGTTGTTCAACAGGACAAGCCCAAATCCTTTCTTTTCCTGGAATATGAATTATTGGCAATTCCACATTAGAACTTTGGATACAGGGATTCAAATTTCTGGAGAAACTTCAATTTCCATTCTGGTTTCTTTCCATCTTTTTCCTGAGTACTACCCAATCATTCTACAGAGAGATTTGGAATTCTGATTGCAAGACAGAGCTCTGCTCTTCTGAATATTTCACTAGACTTTGGAATTATCCAGCTACTTAATCATGTGTATACTACAGAGGCATGAGAATCCTCTCAAAAATGAAAAAAAAACTGCCAGGCACAGAAATCTCTACTCTTCTGCAGAAGCTTTCCACTCTAGGGTAAACAAAATAACCCAGAGAAAATATGTAAGGAATAACAAAGGCACAGCATCAAAACAGCAAAAGTGGAGGACCTTGAGATGACAAATGCAAAAGGGTAATTATTTGGCAACTTCCTTTCTATCCTGAGACACTTCTATAAGACCAAGCTAGGAAAAACATATAATGAATCATGCAGTGTATGAGTAAGGTTAAATAATGGAATAATTTAGATGAAATACTGTAGTTGGCTGAAAACCCCTGAACTATAATTATCTAATAACAATAGAAACACTGGCAAAATCTCAAGTTAGAAAATCCCTGGTTGATTTAACTCTCCATTCCCAACATCCCCTAGTAAACCCATATATATGAGGAGGTTTGCCAGGGCCACAAAATATTTTGACTTAATAGAAGATTGTTTATTTTGGCTTCTAAGAATCCACATGTCATCCCCTACATCCTCAAGGATTGAAAAATACTGAATTCACAAAAAAGATAAGAAAAATTGTCCTTTGAAATAAAATATATTTTGATTTACCAGATACTTCATAGAATGAGTAAAGACACGCATGTTCTTTAAATCTCTCCCCCACCTCCACCATCTGCTGCCTTCGCCAGACTCATTTTCCCTCAAGCATATCAATAAGGCTGAACAATGGGAATTAATACCAACCTCAGACCTTTAAATACGACCTTTAAAAAAATAACAACAAAATAGCTTTAGTTGCCTAATCACAGTACTGAGTTAATTATAATTTATACCATAAATACCCAATAGTGAAAACAATAGTAAAAATGACAGCTTAGTTTATCACAGAAGTGACTTGTAGTTAAGTGTTTTATCTACACTTTTTTTCTGACAAATACAGGATCATTGTAGTTTATATAGGAAAATTGAAATAATTTATGTAAAAGTAAATTTGAAAAGTTTATTAAATTGGGAGACTGGAACAAGAAAGTAACAATTGTGGGAGGGAGGTATTTAACTATGGTCATTTAAAATACCAATATGGCTGAGAGTTCTATATCTTTCCATCAGTGGTGATTTAGAGTATCTTAGAGCTTGCCCCTCCCTCTCTAGCAAAGATGCAGCTGTGGTGCTGTTTTCCTTGGCAAGCATTAAGATCCTTCATGGGTACTGAATAAGCCTGAGCTTCAGAGCTGAGCAACTCTAGAACCAGACTGCTGGATGGTTCTCCCGAGAGTTCAAATATTTGAGTGAAGAGATATGTATAAAACTCACTTCTTGTTTTGATGCAAGGAAATATGGACACTTAACCAGGTGTGAAAACATGGCTGAGCTTCTGTAAGTGCAGTATTATGTATCACTGGTCTCAAGAGATGATGGGAAATGAGCCTTCCCAGGCCACAGACATTTGGCAGGAAAACTCAAGTTCCTCAACTTACATTAAGAAGTGTCCATCTCTACTTTGTCGACCTGATTTCCTTGGGGCTTTCAAATAGGAACACATTCCTTTCCTTGCTTTACTGTTTTCAAGTTTAGTCCAGGACAATAAGCACCTGAAGCTTTTTGGACAGCAAATAATAAGCGTAATCAGCCTCCTGGTGAGTGAAAATGCTCTCTGGGTCTCCCTGCACTTGAGCTTTTGGCATTTTCCTATTCAAGATAAGCCTAGATAATATCTGGGATCAAATATAGTTGATAAGGTTTGAAGTGCCAAATGTTTATTCTTTTTATTTTAAAAGAACTTAACCTTATTACACTCAAAGAAGTAGACCATTAAATACAAGGTTTTCTCACCAAAATTTCCCATTTTAAAAAAAGTTTTCTGTAGAGAAAAAAATACAAAATTGGCAAGAAATGTCTGCAACAAAATTAGTTGCACATGCATACTAAGAGGCCAAGGAAGAGGGTGTTTCAACTTGCTCAACAGCTGGAAAGCACACAATTATCTGTAGAAGTTACTAAAGTTTTTAAATTGAGGCAGGCTGGTAGAAATTGAAAGAAGTTTTCTAGAAATAAACATTCCATAATCAATGCACAGTGACTCAGAAGTGTAGCACCTTTGACTTTGCTAAATTAACTTAGTTCAATTTACCATTCATAAACAGAAGAACACATTGACTATTTATTTATATCAATATCAATTGTTGGTAATTCAAACAATATTTCTGTGTTTTTTTTTTTTTTTCTCTCTATCCAAATGTATAAATGACTAGTAGGCTGAGGCACTCAATATGATTCCTCATGCTTACAGGAGACAGTCACTTTTCCTGATTAGTAGAGCGTCATCATCAGGTGCACTGGAGTCATAGTCATTTCAAGATGTATTTCACTTCATTACTCATTGCTGATAGCAAAACATGAATAAGTCAAATGAACTGATAGACCAAAACACGTACTAGTCAAATATATTCCTAATAAGGGACTCAGGGTCTCCTTTTACTAGATATGGCCCCTATGCTCTTAGATGGAATTAAAAGGAAATATCTGTGCCATCTATTAAGAGGGAATTTGTTTCAGAAAACCTGGTAACATCTGTTTAGAAATACCCTTTCTGTGGCTCCTACTTGCATTATCCTTTCCTGGCTACCCTTTCAACTTCTGGTAATAGGCTTGCAAGTGCAGTTTCCTCTGAGTGTGTCCCCTCAGACTGTCTCTGTAATCCACCTTCCCAGACCTAAGGTCTGCACCGCACTTGACTGAAGCTCACCAGCATCCTGTCAGAGAGCGATGGCTTCATAACCACTTCATAATGATGGTGAAAGTGCATTGCCATAATGTAATGGTTAATCACGACAAAAGGAACATTGTCTTTGTAGCATAGTGGGGAAAACCAAGGAACGATATTTTCTTGTCAAAATTTACCTGCCAGTGTAACTTGGAAGCAAATGTAAAGTGTGTTTGGGTTTTAGACCAAGCCAGGGAGTACTAGTTTGAAAAGAAAATACTGCCATTAGGTTTTCACCAAATAATGATGCCTCAATTCAAATAAATTCAATTTATTCACTATTATGTATTATAGAAACTCAGAGGTAATTAGGTCATGTCTGATTAGAAAGTTGGGAAGATTTACATGCCAAGGAGTGAAGACTATGCTATAGGCGGAGGGCATCATTGATGGCTTCTGAGTAGATTGTCAGATTCAGAGCAGTGTACTTGGAAAGGTGAATTTGACCATGCAAGTAGATTGGATTGGCAATAGGAAGGACATGAAGCAGACAGAGCTGACAGCTGTAGTTATAACTCTGTAGTTATTTTCAATTGAACCATAGTCTGAGTCACAGGAGGCAGTAGGCCTTCTGGGAGAAATGGCTGAAACAGAGGATAAGACGGGTCAATGACTTGGACACTGATAGGACAAGGGCTCCCAGGAAGGCATAAGTAACACCATTTTGTAAAGAACATCATCTAAAAGCTTTATTGCATAGGATTTGAACAAGATCCTCAGCAAACCCTTTTCTCAGTCTTTCCTGATAATATCCTTGGACACTGGGCACTTGGACACTGTCTCAAGTTTTTCTGTTAATATCCTTGGACCCTCATTATATTGTTTTGACTAATGTCTTATGGTAACATTTTAATGGATTTCCTGCTGACCCAGAGTAACTGAAAGCCAACCCTGTCTTCTACATTCCTTAGAGAACCACAGACCTGCAACTTACTCCATCCCTGAATACCAACAATAGAAGTCAATCTTCTAAGTTAAAAACCAATAGCCTCTTCTCCAAGGCTGGTGTATTTCTTTAGTGCTCAGCCTGCTCTGAGCTCCCAATAAATCTTTTGGTTACTCAGAGCATTTCTGGGTCATTCTTCCCAGGCTTCCAGACCAGGAAGTCTCCCTATTCTTCTGAGGACCTAATAGAGTGAAATTTGAGGGATAAAGGAGGAACTATGAGGTGACCCTGAGATCTTGAACCCAGTGACTATGTCACCAAGGATGAACAATAGAAACGTAGATATGTTTCCTTTGAAGAAACCAAAGAATCCAAGTTCAACTTTAAATAGAGGACTGAAGGATAAAAATAGCTGTCATAAACGGGAATTGGGGATGAAAGTATCTGCTTAAGATAAGATGCCAAGACCTGTGTTGCTCACTTAATATATTTCAGTTATTAACTACCCATTAATTAAATGAATGGAGAATGGAGAAATGGAGAAAAATGTGAATATTGTTCATTAGCCCTACTCACAGCAGAGAATGAACTCAATGTAATACAGATACAAATAAATGTTGAAAAGTATAAAAGACCTGAGGAAACAGGTCCTCTAAAAACCTTCGTCAAACTGAAAGCATTCTTGCCATCTAAAATGTACTTAATAAAATGGACATAACTTGATTTAATCTTTGAACATAGCTTGCATTAATGAAGTATAGCAACCATTCACACAGTCCAAGAACATGTTTAAAGTACCAAGAGTATTGCTCTGCTCAATAAATTATGTAATCAAAATGAACCTGTGGCATTCTTCTAAAGCAGTAGAATTTCAGAGTCTGAGAATTCAGGCACCCTGCTGCCTGAAGTGGCTCATTATACAGGTTGCCCAAGAATTTGAATCTCTCATTGAGTACAATGCTTTAGTTCACCAATTGTTGTAAATAGTTTTGCTTTGGGTTATTTCTCCCCTCCTAAAACTAGCAGCATGTTATAGCTGCTAAGTTATAGACAATGGTTATTTCTCCAAGCACTTGATTTTTTCCTTTCTCATTTCTTGAGAAGCTTAGAAATAAATGCATGTACTTGTCTAAGCAATTGTCAATTGCAAAAAAGAAATAGAGGACTATTATCATATTAACTATTTGTAGTTATACAGCATCCTTACTTGAAAGAGCTAAGAAAGGTTTTAGAACTATTTCATCACATCAGTGTACATAGAAAATATTATGGTATTCTTGCTACAGATTTTTTAAATTGGTCAATAAAGTTTTCTGTACTCTACTCATAAAGAGTATTATTTAATGTCAACTCTTAAATCTCAGCCCTCTTTTCATGAATGGTCAGTTCTTTCCCCAACCTCCTTAGTGAATATATCATCTGAAATGGTTTTCACTAAAGTTCCCTTAACTGTAGAGGTAAGCAGAATTAATAGTTTGAAGGATTGAAGTTTTTTCTTTTCAAAGGAAATAATTTTGCAACAGCAGCGATGGTGTGGGATGGAGGTAGAAAGGAAAGGGTGAGCTGGGCAAGTGGAGCATGAAGTTGTACAGAGAAACTACCATGTGTAAAATGTAGTGTGTAAACATAAACAAATAAATAAATAAAAGGGACATTCCAACTCTGTCAGCAGAGTCCAGAAATTTCTGAGTGCCTCTCCATCTTTTCTCAATTCATAAATCATTTGTAAAAGCTTAGGCCTCTTTCAACTTTATCATTCTTTTGTGTAGTTCTCAAACAAACTAGCGGTCAGAGCATTTAAAAAACCCTCTCAGCTACTGTCTTTTCTCAGGGTCAAAAAGGAGGAACTGGGGAACTAACAGTTCTGCCTCCCAGGCCTAGCTCATGATTTCCTCACAGGTAGAGGGGAGCAGAGGCAGGACACTTTCCCATTATGAGCAGGGAGTTAGCAAAGGTGGAAAAGCATAACACAAGACACCCTTCCATTTAGACTTCAAATATTTATGGAGAGGCTGCTGGGAGCTGGGCTTGTGAGGGATTTAAAAATAAATGAAACACAACTCTTGCCCTCAAAAGAATATATCAAGGGAAGAATGAAGAAACTCTGCATTTGCTACCAATGTTGGAGATGTCTGGGCCAAGGAACCTTTGCTCTGGGCCCCCTTGGGCTATTTATGATCCTCCTAATATATTCTCTTCTCAGCCTAGGGGAAACCTATGAATTATTTAGTTTGTCTTGGCCCTATTCTTTTCTCTCCTTCATGATGCTGCTTCCTGTCCACAATCCCCTCACTGACCATTTCAGAAACACTGTCGTCTGGCCCTCTCCTCAGGAAACAGTCTGAAGTCAGCCACTCAACATGAACTGCCTTGTATTTCTCTTGTGATCAGAACACAGCAATGCATCTTTATCAAGAAAGAGTCAATCCAAAGAAAAGAGGTTCATTTTCTTGCATGGTACAGAAAGTCAAGTCTTCCTTTAAGTTAGTGTTATCACCACACCAACCTGAACAAGAATTTAGGCTATACTGCACTTGTCTTTTGTTTCAGTCATGTCTGACTGCTGTAATAAATTAGCAAGCATTGAATAAACAACACATTATTTCTCACAGCTCTGGAGACCGAGGATTCTGAGATAAGAGTGGCAGGCTGACTGGGTTCTCTGGTGATGACACTTTCTGGTTTGCAGCCATCTTTTGCTGTGTCCTCACTTGGCAGAACAGAGAAGGAAGCTGTGACATGGCATGAATTCCCTTAATTAGGGTTTCACCTTGAAAACCTTATTGCCTCCCAAAAGCCCCAAATCCTAATGCCATCTCATTGGGGGTTCAGATTTCAACATGGACTTGAGTGGGACACAACTGTTCAGCGCATAGCAGCTTTGTTGTTTAAGCTATTTCAAGAATGGTGGGTAAGGTAATGATTTTGGAGAGCGGGTCCTGCCTAATGTATGAAATCACTCCACTCGTGTAGCACATCACGCGCCGCATCCAGCCTCTGAGCCTGTTGTGGCAACCAGTAACTATAAGTAGCCGTTTACATTTAAATTAATTAAAATCACATGAAACTAAAAAGATTCTCAATCACTTTAACCATTTTTCAGTGGTTCAGTAGGCACATGTGGCTGCTTACTGCAATATTGAACAATAAAGAATGTTTCCATCTTCACAGCACTTCCTCGTGGACAGCTTTGCTATCACGATATTCAAACCATGGCTGAGGATGACTTTAAGTTGTGAAGTTCATGCAATAGCAATTTAACTGTTTACATAAAAATTCAGCCATAATAAAAAAATTTGAGATTTGAGCTATAATTATGTGACACAATTTATCCTCCTAAACATAAAAGAGCCAGGCACAATATTTTTTCATTATACAACAAAGAAAGAATGTAACAAAGACTTCCTAGCTATAGTAAAGACTGAGCTGAAATGAGTCAGAAAAAAAACTAATAAAACTGCTTATCTTTTGAACAGATTAAGTCTATGGAGATCTATGTAAAGAAATACTTCATAATTGTAATAACCATCACACAATACTCTAATAAACACATAAACATTTTAATCTTTATATTGGTCCTTTAGTATCTAATAAAAACACACGGTGGAAGTCTGTGATTTTAAAATTCTGTATACAATACACAAAGCACGAAGTCAATCAGATATGGAACTGTAAAGTACAGAAAGCAGGAGCAAAGAAGGTAACATTCAATTACAAAGAAAAGTTAAGTGACTTATGAAACTCCTCTAACAACTGGGGAACATTGCCTTTCCTCCTAAAGTCCTGCTTGGTGTTCTTTTCCTTATTGACAGTAGCTTTCCTACACTCAGGACACTCTATCTGTAGTTTTTTCCTGCAGCCTTCCAGCAGCCTTGCCCATGTAGGCTAGTAAAGCTATGGAAGTGACTCAGGATATAGCTGTAAATTGTGAGCCAATGGATTTTGAGAAGAGTCAGCTTGCTGGCTGAACTTCATGGAAGAAGCATACTTCCATTCTTGAGACACTTTATCTCAACCCCAGCCTGGATCTTTCTCTATTTCCAACCAATAACTTAAAAGAACAACAAAATACAGAAGGGCCTAAAGGAGGAAGGCAAGTTTGAATTCTATAGTACTTCACTGTCTCTTGCACACTGCACACACTCCAGCCTTCACCTGATTTCCCAAGCTAACCCCCTTTTCCCAGAATGGCTTGACCTGAGGGCAGCTTCCACTCACAGACATACAGAATCAGCATCTTCATTTTAACTAGCAGCTAAAATGCTTCCCGAAGATCCCTCTTCTGCCCCACCTATATGACATTACACTAACTCATGAGACCTGAAGAGCAGCCACTCAGTTACAACAGTCAACACATTCTTACTGAAATCCATGGTAGATCCAAGCTCCTTGCCTTCTTAGACCTTCCAAATAGAAGTACTCTCCCTTGAGAAAATGAAAAAATCTGAGAATGAAGAATCACATAGAGTCACTGAGGTTCTAGCCATTGCTGACTGAGTATCTAAAGCACATGGACAGTTGTAAGCGGGGGACGGGAATGGAGGGGGATGAGGGGCACAAGGAGGCCTTACTTGAGAGCCACCAAAGAAATGCAGAGCTTGACCCCCTCCATTTTACTTCCTAGGAGCTTTGAGGAGTTTAGTGACCAGCATATTTTCCTTCTTTTGCCTTCTTAGTTGGTTCATTGTTTGCCCAATTACTTAGACATATTTTTACTGAAAGAAAAGCACTTAAAAGATCAATTCTCTAAAAGTCACATTAATACACAACTGCTCTAGATGGAATATCTGTCCTCCAAAATTCATATGTTTAAAACTATCTCAACGTTTTAGAAAGGCGATATCTCTGAGAAGCAGATGAAGTCATGAGGGTGAAGTCTTCATGTAGAGCATTAAATCCGTTATAAATGAGACCTCAGCGACCTCACCTGCCCTCTCCACTATGTGATGAAACAATAAAAAGTCAGGCATCTGTGAAGCAGAAATCAGACCCTCACAGGACACCCAGTCTATGGGCACCTAGATCTTGTCTTTCCAGAGTCCAGAACTCTGACGAATAAATGTCTCTTGTTTATGTTACCCAGTCTGTGGTATTTTGTTATAATAACCAGAACAGACTAAGAAAATAACCCTAAAGTAATAAACCTTCCTCTATCATATTCTACTCATAGAATATAAGTAGCATATCATCATGATCACTCTTATCTCAGTGAGATATGTCAGGACAAGACCAGTTGGCTGGGAGTTATGGCAAACACTTTATTATCTTTCAGGCTGGAAGAGAACATAGTATTGAAAAAGAGAACTAGGGTTCAGCATATTTCAAAGTTTGTGAGGAAAGGTAGATAGGCTTAGCTACTGCGCTTCTCTGTGACTCCACCAAGATGACAGGTTTCATTGCACTTGGAGAATGAGCTAATTATGGCCGGAGAAAGTTAACACTGTGGTTGCAATGAACATGTCTTTTTTTTCTGGGAAACTCAGCACACAGGTGACATTCCTATGTATTGTAGTTGGAAAAGATAGTTAAGCCTAAAGAGTTCAAGATAAAGGGGAGAAGAAAAGAGTATCCATATACCCTGTGAAGGTTAAGTGGTGAGTATGAAGTAAAGCTCAAAAGAGGTTGAATAATAGTCCACAAAAGGCAGCAATAAGTGAGAAGGAGCAATTAATTGGATCAGTCTGTTAAGGCTCAAAACAGTCTGATAGAAAGACGACGTAATATCCTGATTCCCCACGTAGGATCCCAAATCTTCCATATGACTAATAATTAAAGCCAGTTCTTGGGAAATAGATTCTTTAATTTGTATATTCAAACAAGGGGAACATAGTTAACCCTTTAACCTTTACCCAAAGTTTTTTTTTGAGGAGGGTTAGTAATTCTTTAAGATGCTCAAAAAAAAAAAAAATATTTGGAAGTATTCTATATAACCATGACGAATTTGAGGTCTTAATGAAAGGCCCAGGAAACAACCTTCATTTCCAAATGTTCAGTCACATCCCACACAACCCTCAAAGTTTGCTTTTGAAGACTTAACTGCTAGTCTCAGCATGTACTTCAGGGAGTCTTACTGATGATGTTGTCAGTTTATCTATTTCTTTCTCTATTTTGTTAACCAACTTTCACAATTGCATGCACACATATATACACACTTACCCCACCAGGAGTTTTGACAGGTACAGGATAACTAGTTTGACTGCAACTGCAGTGATCAAACATGAGAAACTAAGCAGTTGTTTGTATCCAAGAATGGAAAACATACATATTCAACCAGTTCTCACCTTTGAGAAAATGGGCTACCAGAGGAAGAGTGACCCAGGTCTTTGTCAAAAGAGTGACTAGGACAATTGTATAATGTCATGCTAGATGTGGAAGATTATTTGATTTTTTTAATGCAACTTTTAAACTGGATAATGGCCTCACCTCCACATCTGAAGAGGCTGATTATTCAAGTTCATTTTACTGTGAACAAAATTAGTGAGAAACAGCTGTTGTAGGATTTGGTACTGCAGTGAGAAATTAAAAGAAAGAAGTTTTTTTGAAGGGAGATTTTACTCTCCGCTTTCAGGAATAGTCAAGTGTTTTTCTCTCCCCTCAGTAGGAAGAAGGGAAGCACAAAATCACCCAGTGTTGGAAACAAGTAACAGAGAATGTGTTGCATTGTAGTGAGGTGGACAAAATACAGCAGTTAGGAGGAAGTATCTGAATAGTAGGGCTAGGGACAGTCTGTGAACGAGGGTTCCACATTGTGGTCAGCGGGTACTAAGATAGAGCAATACCGAAGCTCAGGGATCAGAAAGTAATCTGGAGTCAGTTTCCAACACCTATGAGAATCATCTGCTATGCATGAATGGGGCCCCAAGGTCCAGAGATTCTGATTTGCAGGCCTCAGATGAGCCAGTATATTTACATGTCTAACAAACTCTCAGTTGGTGCCAATGCTGCAAGTACTGTAGAAACATTTCTGCAAGTGAACTTGGTTAATAGTTGAGATCAGAATTCTAGAAGAAACTCAGCCAAGTGCAAAACATGTTCTGTTAAGCATCTTAGAAAATGATGCTGACTTGATTGCAGAAGAGTCTCATCTCAGGTGAGCATCAGCCTGCCTGGTGGGCTTCGGTTCCCAGGAACCAGAGGAGAAGGGTCATTGCTAATTGTTGGCTCTTTGTAACAAATTATCTCTGTCACAGGATCATGTTGGGAAAAGCTTGGTTCAAATTTATACATAGGTTGTTTTTAACCCCTCCCCAAGTTAATAATCTTATTCTGTTATTCCACTTCTTCATGTTCTTAGTCTTTAAGATACAACTCAAAATAACTTTGAATATTATATGCCAGGATTTTTGTATCTCCTTCTTGACAAGTTATAGTGTAAATTAAAAGTCATTGGAGGCACGCCCTCGTGGAGTAGTGATTTAGTCGACTGCTTCTGAAGGACCTCAGTCCGCATACATCTCAAGAATCCCAGTTGACTTCCTGGGACCTGGGAGAACAGCAAAGATGAACAGCTAAATAAAAATAAAGTACTTCTCCTCTCTCTTCCTGCCTGCCTCTGCTCACCTTCATTTCTGCCTGTACCTTTCCTTTAAAAAGAAAAATAAAAACAAAAACTGTCCCTGGAGATTCCTAAACACCTGTCTAGAGAATTGAGAACCATGTCAGTTTCAGAAAGAGCAGAAATTGTCCAACATGTTGACTTTGGTGCTGAGCTTGATTTGGTGGGGATGGATCAGGCACTTTCAAAGGGAAATTGCTGGGATATGAATAACATTTTTAAGTGAAAAAGCCAATGACTCCCAGGCAGGTATATTCTGTTAGTCATCTAAAAATTGTGTCCCCAGGTGATCTGAGTGAGACAGTCACTTGAGCTATTGATTGAAAAGCCTCACTTCCACTGTAAAACCATTTCGGCACTTGTTCATTAAATTTAAAACATCAAAGAACATTTGAAAATCTGGAAAACATTTAGAAAAAATTTAAATGGGGTGTCACTTTGGCAGTGTAAGTGGCATGAACTGTTTGATTTTCAACTATTTACAGATGTATATGTGACTCTGGGATTAATGCATATATTTTTCAGGAGAAATTGTGTTTGCAAAGTTTTGACCAATTTGCCTAAAAGAGGAAAATTAGCTTAAACATGGAAAGAGTGGAACCCTTTTGTGCTAGCTTGTGTCTCTCTCTCTGTGCATATGAGGAAAGAAAAACATCTTTTTTCCCCCAAATTCATATTGTTTTATAGCTCTAAATATCAGAAATCCTTCATTAGAAAATTTAAGAACTTAATGTTTTATCCTCATTTTGTGGTTCCAGAGTTCCAAAGTTTCCAAATCCTTTCTTCCCTGAGTTCTTTCTTTAAATAATTATCTGGAAATTGGTCGCATAAGACAATGCCAATAGACAATAAACGTTGGGAACATATCTGGCCCTCTACAAGTCTAGAAGTTTTCTCAAATGCTGTTTTTCTTCTGCAGATTCCAGTAAATGAATGGTACAATGACTCAGAGTTTCAACACTTGGGGAAAAAAAAGGGAGAAAGTTCAAGTCTTATCCTATAATATTTTGAAAAACCGGGTTTTTTTGTTTTTTTTTTTTTGTAATTCACATTTTAGTTTAGAAGTGACATTTATGTCACTTCTTATTCCTAAAGTGATTTGATATGACTTATGTGAGTACATGTAATACTTTATGAAAACAAGAAAGTGGGAAAAAAGAAAAAAATCATTTTCATAAGTATGTGTCACTAGGAGTCTGCTGTATATTGGGATTTTCATTTCCTAGTAGCCAACTCAGAGAAAGAATTGCACTTTTTGAAACCATTAGAAAATAAATCAATTGCTGAAGAGAAATATTATTAGTTCTGGTGCTAGTACTAAGACCTGAGTGAAAAATTTTACATGGACTAGTTTAGAAAGAATGCTCCATAATATTATCTGTAGGTTTTCTACATGATATAACAATGACTTCTAAAGACTTGAGTTCTAAACAACACTCTGTGTAGCACCAATGGCTCAAGACTAAAGGAGAGCTCAATTAGAGAATATGCCATGAGGCAGCAGAATAAAGTAGTCCCCAAAACCAGTCATATTCTGGTTTGACTTAATCCAAGAAGAAAATGTCATCTAACAAAATGAATGGACTTTGTACCTTTCAGGCAATTCTCCCTAAATATTATTTGCCTTGAAAACAAATCTTTGAAAAATATTGAACAAAGCCCCACAATCCCCCTACTGCGTGTTCCTTGGGAATAAATTTAAAAGCTGTCCTCTTAACAACATTTCTGAAATCTCAATCCCACATCTCAATATTCCCTACCCTATGCCAGGTCATTATTTCACCTCACTTGGAATTATTGAACTCTACTCTCCTTCAATCTAAACATTTTGGGAAGATTTGGAATAGTTAGAATAGCATCGTTTTAGATTTTTGAAGCATACTTCTGACCTTCAAACCCTTGTTTTCTTTTACTTACTGAAATAAGTTGTGACATCTTTGAATCTCAAACCTGCTTTTTCAAACATCCTTATTCCATACAAATTCTTCACTTTTCTATTTTCTAGTGGTCAACTGCTCTACTCTAGTGAAAATATCTCTGTTCCCAAAAAAGCTCGTGATCCCACCTGGGTATCAAGGACCGTCTATGACACACCTCAGTTAAGATAAGTCTTTCCTAAAGTTCAATTAATAATGAATGAGAAAGTGAATAAATATTCTTCTCACAACTATCTCTTGGCTGCATCAGGCAGAGAATCATATATTTTTGCATTATTTCTTATTTATTTAACTTTGCCCTCTTAGGGGGAAAATAATTATTTCGGCCTAATTTGGTACTCCTTAAAAACAAAAGAGAAAAGCAGTCATATGTGATCTTTTGCAGGAAGCAGAAAACCTTTCAAGGGAACCACATGTGGTACCCTCTTAAGGAGACCTTGTTTCATGCCATGAATCAGAGCATCTGTGAAGAGTTGAGTCTGGGCATAACACCAGAAATCCACAGTATAAGAATTTCCTCAAGATATTGAGATCAGGCAACTCAGCATAAGAGCAATAGCTCAGCTAGGAGAGAATCGTGGGGATCCAGGAGCATCATTCTCTCTTCACCTGCCTGTTATTACTGGTGCAATGACACCACAGGACACTGTGATTTATCAGAGGAAAATAGCCTGGTAATAGGAGTAGAACTAGACCTCATTAAGATGAAACAGTGTCTAATATCCTTGAGTCAGACAAAAGAGAATATGAAATTGATGTGGTCAGCATTGCTGCCAAGATGCATTTGAAAAGAATAAAACCAAGTGTCAATTGACAGCACTTTAGGAAGAAAATACCCACAAATGAAACAGTAGCATGTTGAATGTAAACCTCAATTCTTAAATGCCTCAAAATACGACTTTGCATTTGATTTCCTTCCATAGTGAGATCATTCAGAACAAATCTATAAAAGGAACAAGGTGTATACATTTAATATACTCTTGTCAAAGCCCGGTAGCAAAGGTGGCAGTAAGATTAAATTAATTATCGAACTCTCATCCTCTTGAAATAAGTATGGGCATGTTTCTAGTGCTGAAAAGACAAAAAGTGCTTCTTGGAAAAGGAGTGGGGAACAGCTGGTGACTCTTGACTTGCAGAGTACTACTGTCACTGGAGCAGCCCTCAGACATCCTTCATGATTAAATAAAGGGGTTGTCAGTTGCCCAACATCATTTTGCTTCCTGAGCCTCCTAAAGTTACAGGCAAGTTGGAAGTATTTGTTTAGCATCCCCCTTAATAGTGAGCCTTAAAATCTGTAAATAAGAAATAACCTTCATTAAGATGAAAGTCTATTCTCGACCTACTTCAAAGGAAGATGGTCAACATGCTTTTGTCTGAGAAGCCAATGGCAGCTGGTGACCTTTCACATCATGTCAGGTTGGCATCGCTTGCTGTTGTTTAGTGTTTTTTATTGATTAACAGAAGAAACTGTGGTTGGTGATCTTTTTTTCCCCCCAAAAAAATATCTTTATTTGTGTCTCCACACAAGTCCTCCAAACATACCAACTACCCCTTATCTTCTATCCAGGGCACCATTTCCAAACTTTCATCTCCCAGTGTTTGACGTCTCCCCTCACCCTGATCACTCTTCTAGACCAAAGAGCAGCATTTGGTTAAGGAAAAAGAGTTTAAATTTGGGGGGAGGAGGAGGGTGCAGCAAGGGCCAAATCTATTCAGCAACCACCACCTTGAAGGGCTGGCATGTGGAAGGGCAGGGTTCCCTACCTCCTCTGGCTACAAATTCCCCTTTTTCTGATTCTCTTATTTGTTAATTGTCTTTAAAATTAGATTTTATGAACTTGAAATAATGTAAAGCTACCTTTTAAAAGCATTAGCACCATCTAGTTCACTTTTAAAAACTTCAAGTTAATTTATATATACATACGTGCACACATATATGGTAGACTTAATAGTTTTTAAATAAATTTCTCTGAACAGAATGCTCGTTGCACAGAATAAATCTTGAGACAGCATCATCTTATTGGGCATACAGCTCTTCTTCAGCGAACTGTGACAGCAGTAATAAAGGGTACAGTTCTGTGATGTGGGAAAAGACAAAGTAAACAGAAAGTGCAATATGTTCCTTACGGAGATTTGCTTTGAAACATGACCCATAATCATTGCAAAAGAGGAAACTACTTTCCCATAATTCTTTAAAAACCTTACTCATCTCAACAGTTGATTTAAAACAACAGACTTTTCTAATTTCAATCTTACTTCTTAAAATAAATAAATTCTCTCAACTGGCAAAGAAGCAATGAGATAAATGACAAAACAATGAACGGGCAATGCATTGTCTCTGTTCTGCCTTTGGGGGACGTGGTCTCCATGAGCCAGTTACTGAAGTTTTCAGATTCTGTAACTTGTGGTGAGTGGTAAGATTCCACCACTGACATCTTATAAACTGAGGGAAAACTCAAAATAATAATAATTAAAAGAAAGCTTCTGAACTTAATAAGTACTTAGTTCAATCCACAACATTTACATAATTTTAAGGAACTTTTTTTAGATACTTGTCTTCTAGCTTTGACCCTTTATAATTTTTTCTAAGAAGAATTGCATGAGAAACAGAGGTTTTTGTGTTGTTATTTTTTCTTAATATTTTTCAGTTCCTAGAGGCAAAGTAAATATGGTGTA
This sequence comes from Solenodon paradoxus, assembly GCA_004363575.1. Taxonomy (NCBI): domain Eukaryota; kingdom Metazoa; phylum Chordata; class Mammalia; order Eulipotyphla; family Solenodontidae; genus Solenodon; species Solenodon paradoxus. Next base: position 331,228 of record RJWH01000955.1, read on the forward strand.
GTTGATGTAGGTCAGATGAGAACAAAATTTAGAAACTCCGTGTTATCCCGTTCCATATTCATCTGACTCTATAAGGTAAGGTCACTTTACAAGTCAAAGGGTGATAGCAGAGTTTATTTCTAAAGAGATGTTGGAAAACAAGCAAGCACTATTAAAAAATCATAAGCTGGTGCCCCCTTGTAACTCAGGAAGCAAAGATGCACTCCATGTAAAGCCCACAGTCTTGGGTTCAAGACCCAGGTCTGAGGAGGAAAGAGCAGAATTTATGAAATAGAAAAGAAACAAAAGAGAAAACCAATGAAACCAAAAGCTGGCTTTTTATAAAGTTTAATAGAATAGATAAACCTTGAAAAACATAATTCTTTAATTTTTACTGTGAAAAAATGAGCATTTCTTTTTCTTTGTTTAGCATAGGCAAAGGTTTATTTGTCAATTAATTCCATTTTAATGGAGTTTTTATATATGATTTAAAAAAAGAAATTGAAAACCCCACAATTAGAAGAACCATCATTTCCACATTAGTATAATTCCCTTTCCCACCCGTTTCTCACAATCACGTCCTCTTAATATATTTAATCTTTTGCAATAGTTCCCATAGCAACTCTTCCTGATAGTAGCAGAGCTGAAAGCTACTGGAGTCTAGAAACCCAGCCCTGCCCTGGGCAGGGTTTTTAAAATTTCTTTCCCTCTCCCTCTCTCTTTTTATTTATTTGCTTACATTAAAGCTTGAATATCTTAGAACTCACCTAACATTGACTATTAGAATTTTACCAGAAATAAGATGAGGTCCTTTTAAGAACAAACGACATGGCGTTATTTTTGTTTTGTTTTGTTTTTGTTTTCAAAGCAGAAGCCCTGACTGACATAAATCTGCATTCCCTGTCACCAATACAGCTGCCTTCACAGTATTTATGCACATGAGGGAGAACTCTTTAATAAAGTACTAATTAGAATGTGTCCCTAAAAAGTGAAAATGTCACTTCTGCTCTGCCTTCAGTCCTAGGGTGACCAGGGAAACAAGAAGCTGAAAATCTCCTGTGTACAAATTCCTGAGGTGGCATAGGCAGGGTTTGCAATGGCAGTTAAAGACTGTGTAATACTTAACAATTCAAATGGTAGGGCGGGCATACTTCTCATTTCCTTCCTGCAATTTGTTTCTCTGTCCCCAGATAATACCAGCTCTGAGGAGTGGGCTTGGGGACTAGGAAATCAAATATTATTATTAATCATTGTAATTACTTTTCTTGGACCAACTGTGGAACTGGGATGAGAACCAAATTCTCTTGAGTGCAGTCTAAACTGCATGTTGCTGAGCCACCATTACCTCATTCTTAGTCATTTAAACTAGAAAAAATATTGCTGAATTTTTTTCTAAAATATAATTAAACTTGCTTACTTACATATATTCAACTCATAAAAGATAAGGTTTAAACCACTTCTCCCTAGAGATGGGGAAAAGTCATCTCTAACTCTCAAATGCCCGTATGACTTCAGTAAACAAATTAAAAGTTACATAAATTAGAATGAGCATACACTTCTTCTTACCAATTGAGGAATACTAAAGTTTCAGAGTTGATAATGCTTAAATGACTCATTTGAAATTATAGCAGTTATACTTCAAATAACAAAGCGGTACATTTTCTTTTCTAATAAATGTACATCGATGGTGCTCGTTACTGCAAACCTCTATAGGGTGCCATTCAACATTGAAAAACTCATACATTTATTTATTATGACCATCCTCCAGCAGATTGAATTAAACTCTTTTGATCTTAAGCAAACCATAAAACACATACTATGACAATTTTCTAAGAGTGAAAAGTAAAATGTTTAAGGAAAGTTTTTTTTTTCTAACTTTCTCAGAAACAACATTAAATATATTAAATGAATTTCTTTTAAAATCATCAAGTGGGCTATAAAATATACCAAAATATTTTATTGAAATAGAGATGAAACTATTATGTATTTATTTGTTGATAGATTTATATTTAGTTCAACTTAAAATAGACATAAAACTTTTTTTGTGCTCTCCTTAATAATGATTTAAAAGATTGCTTGAATTTTTCAACCAATTAATTTACTATCAGGCAGTCCAGTTTGAGAGCAAATGAATTCAACATTTTTGACCTTTTATTAAAACATTACTGCAATTTTGTTTTCTGGGTGACTGGAAACCAAAATTTTCATTTTTATGAACGAGTTTAAACCCATTCTATTCTTACATAATTTGGGGCATGTCAATTGACCCAATCTAGTCTAGTTTCTTCTCTTATTTATTATCGAATCCCCAGTGTCTCTGAGTATACATTTTATAAGATTATGAATTTGATCTACTGGTATGTTCAATAATTCATAAATGCATTGCAGTCACAAAAAGAAACCCATAAGAAATAGTGTTTCATAGATCAAATGCACAAATAAGTCAACTCCTGTTTTCTTCATTGAAAAACATATGTTGAGGTAAAACTGGCATATGATAAACTATATAGATTAAATTGTACAATTGGCTAAGTTTTGATATACGTTTGTACCCATCATCACCACAGTCAATGGAATGAACATATCCATCACTCACACACATTCCTCATGTTTTTTTGTAATACCTTCTTTCTGCCCTTCCCCCCAACTCCATTCTAATTCCCAAGTAATTGCTTTATTTCAATATTACTTAGTTTTCATTTTCTAGAATATTATATAAATAGAATTGTGTAGTACAAATTATTTCTTTGACTTCTCTCAGGCAGTGTAATTATTTTGAGATTTGTTCATGTTCTTGAGAATATTCACAGACCATTATCTTTTATTTCTGTGTTATTGGATCAAATAGAGATACCAGAGTTTACCCATTCACCTCTTGCTGAACATCATGGTTACTTTTGATATGAGACTATTACTAACGAAGTTGTTACAGACATTGGTGTATAAGTATTTGTATAGACATATAGTTTCATTTCTAGGGGTAGGGTAGCTGGATCTAAGTTCTTAAGAAACTGTTTGCAAAGGACTTATATGCATGTATACGTCCACCAACAATATGTTCCACATCTTTGCCAACATTGGTATCATCAGTCTTTTTAAATTTTAGACTTTCTGTAGGTGTATAGCGATATTTAAATATGGTTTTAATTCTCATTTCCCTTCAGCACCTTTCCAAGTGCTTATCTGCCATTTGTATATTTTCTTTGATGAAATATTTACTCAAATCTTTTTTGGTTTTGGCTGTTTTTCTTCTGTTACTGAGTCTCAAAGCTTCTTTATATATTCTGAATAAAAGTTCCTTAGCTGACATTTTATTTGCAAATATTTTCTCCCGATCAGTAGCTGTCTTTTCATTTCAGTATAATTGTTTCAAAGAAAAAGAGTTCTTAAATTGAGGAAATCAAATTTCTCAAAAATATTTTTGGTTATGAATTGTTCTTTTAATGTTATACTAAGAAATCTTCACCTAGTCAACCATCACAAAGATTCTCTCCAGTGTTCTTCTAGAAAGTTGGTAGTTTTATATTTCATATTTAAATCAATTTAATTTTTATATATGACTTAGATGTGGATCAAGGCTCATTTGTGCACATATGATTATCCAACTGTCCCAGTAAAACATTTTGGGGAAGGCTATCCTTTTTCTACTGCATCACCCTTTCAAAATTTGTCAAAAATTTGATGACTGTATGTTTGGGTCTATTTATGGCATTCTTTCAGAGTTATCTATTTGTCCTTGTAGTTCTGTCAGTTTTTGTTTCCTGTATTTTGAAGTTCTTTTTTTAGTTGCATTAACATGTACAATGGTTATGTTCTATAATGAATTGTCCTCTTTATCATTATAAAATAACCTTCTTTGTCACTGCTAATATCCTTGCTCTATAAACAACTTTGTCTGTTATTAATGCAGTTGCTGAAGTTTTCTTATGGTTAGTGTTAGCAAGATAGACCTTTCTCCATAACTTTGCTTTTAACGTAATTGTGTCTTTATAGTTAAACTCATCTCTTACAGGCAGTATATAGTGTTTTTTTTCCCCAACTTACAAGTTCTGTCTTTTAATTGGAGTGTTAGTTCACTGTTATTTAAAACAATTATAGAAAGTTATGAGTTATATCAACCATCTTGCTATTTAATTTTGGTCCCATTCATTTATTGTTAAGTAATTTAATTATAGCTACCATTTTACTATTATGTTGTCTTTTTTCATCAATTTCTTGCTCACTTTTTATCCCTTTGTCTTCTTCTGGGATTCAGTATTTTAAATTAATTCAAGGACATTCATTGACATCTACTCTGTATCAGGCATTATTCTAAGCACTGGAAATATAAAGTGAGTAAGGTAGACAAAATCCCTGCCTTGTGAGACTTATCCTCTTGTTGGAAAGATCACAAGAGCAGCACGATTGGAGCAGGATGATCCAGGAGGATAGTGAGAGAAATTGAAGGTTCAGGCAAGGGTCAAATCACACAAGGTCTTGCAGATAATAGTAGAGTGTTTAGATTTTATTCTATGTGTGATGAGAAGCTACTGACAGGCTTTGAGCATGAAAGTAATGTGATCTGGTTTACATTTGAAAGGAATCATTCTGGCTGCCATGTGGCAAAGCTAGAGTAGAAGCAGAAAGTACAATTGAAAGGCTATTGTTATTTTCCAAAAGAGAGAAAATAGTGGTTTATGATGGGCTGAAGCAGTTCAGGTGGTAAGTGTTTGGAATCTAGTATATTTATAAGGAAGAACTGACAAATCTATTCTATTTGAGAAAGGAAAAATAAATTAGGGAATATTTCTAGGTTTTAATCTAAGCAACTATATGAAAACTGGTATCACTTGATGCAGATGACCAAGTATTTTTTTAGACATATAATGTTTAAGATGCTTGCAAGATAAGCAAATGAAGAGATGAGTTAGGAAGTTGGATAGAAGCCTGTGGGATGATGCAGTAAGGCTATCTGGAGAAGAATGCATGGGTGGATTTGTATAAATTTTCAAGAAAATATCTCAATTGCTATGTCCAAAGAGAAGAAAACTTGATTTTCTTGTGATGCAAATATATTGTTTCTTTGCACACTCACACAGCTTATATTAGTAAAGAGTCTTTGGATTGCATGAAGAGGACAGCAATCAAGGTCAAACCAGAGATTTCTGTGGTGAGAGTTTGAGAAACTGCTATTAAAAAACCCAGTTCCAAAGGTCTCTGTGGTCATTGCAATGCTCTAAAAGCCAGCAGGGCCACCCATTTCTCACCTGTTAGAAAGGGACTGAAATGAATTCTTGCTCTTCAAAGTGTGGCAGCTCGTTTGAAACATGGACTCTCAGGTCTTATCCCAGACCTAATCAATCAGAATTTGCATTACAACAAGATCACCAAAATGATTAATATACATGTTAATGATTGAGAAATCTGAACTTGAACAGTAGTTCAGTCATAAAGTTCCATGTCTGATTTCAGAAAATGTTTTCAGATAACCGCTACAATTCTTTAGGATTCTTACCAATATTAATTTTAGGATTAGGACTTTAAGTCTAATTGCTTTACTGTGTTTTGAGTGCTTTACGTATTGCTACTATTAGTTGCTCTGAGTCTTTATATAGTATTATATAATTTATATATTCATATGTATTTCATTATATTACTATTATATGTTTATATGCAACTCTATATACACATAGGTATCTTTTTGTACTTGTCTAATATTAACATTCTAGTACTTCAAGTGTAGAAATCTTAGTTTCTTTGCTCTTTCTCACTTTTAAACATCAGATGGTGTTACAATTTGTGTGTTAGTCATCAGTATGATTTATAAAACTCATGAAAAGAAGGATAGTTTTTTTTATATACATTTGTATCTGTTCTAGCCACTATTCTTTCTTTTTGATAATCAAAAAAAATTTTTTTTGGTCATTTCCTTTCTGTTTGAAGAACTTCCTGTAATCATTCTTTACAATTACTTCTGCGAGATATATCAAATCTATAGCTTTATATCTTTTGCCTAAATTTGTAGCCATTACTTCTTTGAATACTCTTTTGGTCTCACTCTCTCTCTCTCTTTCTGAGACTCTCCTAATAGAAATGTTAGATCTTTTGCTATATTCCATAGATCCCTGAGGTTCTATTCATTTTTCCAATCTAGTTTCCCTCTGTTGTTCAGAATGGATAAATTCTATTGACCTGTCCTCGACATACTCTGTCATATCCACTCTACTATCGAGTCTACACAGCTAGGTTTTCTTTTTCTTATCACATTGTTATTTAGTTCTATCGTTTCCCTTTGTTTCTTTTCATTAATCACTTTTCTTTGCCAAACTTCTCCATGTTTTCTCTTTGCTTCAAACGAATTTATAAAACCTTGTTGAAGCATTGTTTTTTTATGATGACATCTTTAAAACCCTGGTTTTTGGTATGCCAGTGCATTTTTTATTATATCCTGGACATTTTGGTTTTTATGTAAGGAAACTCTGGGACCTTTTTAGATCCTTTTTCTTACATAGTCTTGTCCTAATTTTGTAGTCTATTGTTCCAGTGAAAACTTAAATTTTAGGTCATGGGTGTCATTTGTCTGCATGTAATGGATTAGCTCCCACTAATCCCTGTTGGTACTGACTGGAGTGATGGGATAGAAATATTTTACCAAAGTTAGAATATCTAGTACCTCTATGTAGTAAAAGGAATCTCCGGTCTCGGAAAGACAAAGAGACTTTCTGGATCAGGTCTTTATTGTGGTGGGTCTCCTTTATTAGTGCCCCCAGACACTCAGTGTCTTTGGATGGAGCATGGGAATGGGAACATTGGGTCTGAAAAGAAGTTAGCGCACTTTCTAGACCAGTGACTTGTTACAATGAATCTCAATTTGCCAATGCCTTCCAGTGTCTCTGGTTGATGAGTCTTAAGCCTGTGAGGAAAGGGAACACTTCCCCCAGCTACTTTGTCATTAGCAGGGTTCTCAGTCAATCTCACTTGTCTATGCTGCTGAGTTTGTCTACTGTTGCTGGCAGGACTCTTGTTCAATCTAGGGACAATCGAGACTAAATCTACCTTTAGTTAGGTTAGGAAATGCCAAGGCTAAGTCACTTTATTCTGTTGGGCAGGAAAATTATAAAACATGCTGATGCTGTTTTCTTTAGTTCTGAGATTCCTTAATCAGTTTCCTTTCTCCTTTCTTCCATCCAGTGTTCTTTGTTTGCCTCATGTACTATTTACAAGGTTTACAGTTGCACTTAACTTAAATAAGTCTGCTTCGTTTGGTCCTGGACCAAAGTTTCCTAGACTGAATATTTTTAACAATTCCATTGACCTCTGTATTTTCTTATGAATGCTAACTCTGTGGTATTATTTTAGTAATTATTTTAGGATTTATAGTATATACCTTCTTTTTATCAGAATCTACCTTAATAATATCATGCTGTATCACATTGACTCTAAGGACCTTATAACTGTATACTTCTTTTTCCTTCCCAGTCTTTATGCTGACGTCATAGATTTTATTTCTACATAGGCTATACATTGCTAGTGCTTTATTGTTTAATTCTCTTTGTGAGAGATTTAAATAGTAATTAATAATAAAAATGCTTCATGTTAATCATACAGTTTCATTTCCCAGGCTCTTTATTCCTTTCTGTAGATACAGATTTTCATCTGGAATCATTCTCTTGTATTTAAAGAACTCCCTTTTTTATTGTAGTGTAAGTGTGTTGCTATTACTCTTTTTTCAGCTTTGTCTGACTGAATAAGTCTTTATTGTGCCTTTATCTTTCAAAGATGATGTTTTCACTGATGAAGATTCTAATCTGACATTTTCATCTTTAAAAAAGTGAAAGATGTTGCCCTACTCTCTTGTCATTTGTATTGTTTCTGAGAGAAAGCTGTTTTTCTTTGCTCTGCACTTAATGTATCCCTTTACTTTGGCTGTTTTTAATATATTCTCTTTATCATTGGTTTTAAACAATTTGATTATGATGGAACTTGGTTTGTTTTCTTCATGTTTCTTGTTTTTAAAGCATTTTGTATCTACTGGCTTATAATTGAAAATTTTTTGAAATATATTGCCTTTATTTCTGTAAATAATGGCGATTATTTAAAATAAATATCCCAACTATGCAATATTAAAACTTTTAAGTTGTTCCAGAACTCACTGATATTCTCATTTTTTTGCCCATCTGTTTTCTCTTTGTCTTATTTTGAATAGTTTTTATTGCTTTGTTTTCAAGGTCACTAATCTTTAGTTATGCAATGCCTAATCTGCTCTTAACCACATCCAAAATATGTTTCATCTCACACATTCTAAGCTTCATCTCTACAAGTTCAAATTTGGTTATTTTTTCAGTCTTTCCTGCTTTTACTTAATACATCAGTATTTACTCTACCTTTTGATGATATTAAATTGTGTTATAATAACTTTTAATATCCTGTCCACTAATTCTATCACCTGTTAATTCAGAGTCAGTTTTTATTTTTATCCTTATTATCCTTGATTTGTTGGACTGCCCAGTAATTTTTGACTGGATGCCAGACATGAGGATTCTTAACTTTACTGATAACAATATTTTTGTATTCTTATGAATTTTCTTTCTTTATTTATTTATTTTTCTGTGATATGGTCAGATGACTTTGAAATAGTTTGATTCTCTTAAGTCTTGGAGCATTATGTCTGGGGTGAATTTTCATCACTATTTAGACAAAAATCCTTCTGAATTCTTTACTCAAAGAGGAACAAATTAGGAAGTGCTGCCCTCTGATTGCTGGGAATGGTGATTATTGTAGACGCTAATTGAGATTAGGTTATTTTTCACAGTAATCCTGTTGACTAATCTTCCCTTTACCATGGGCAGTTTCCTCACAGATCTCCGAAGTCCTCTCTTGGTAACTTTCTCCTCTCTCGTATGCTGACCACTGTATCACCTTCAACAGGATCCTCATTCCTTTTTCCTTTACTCAGAGAAACTGTTTTGTTATTATTATTTGCCATGTGGATCCCATCCTGCATCACAGCCTAGAAACTTAACTCACAATAAGCTCAGTCATTCATTCATCTCTCATTTCTTTTGTCACTGTTATTTGTCTTTTATTGACAGTAGGCCAATGTCTAATATATTGATATTTGTTTTTTTATATTTTTTTCTGGTCTTTGGATTTTTCATGTGGATGAATAACTCTGATACATGTTAATTATACCTTGGCCTGAAATAGAAATGTCACTCTTATATTATCAATATAGAAAAATCACCTGGAAGTAGCAACAATATATGTGGAGATCCCAGTTAGGAGGCTTTGGCCAGGCAAAACTAGAATGGTGCAGAAGAGATGAAGAAAAGTAGTTTATCTGAGAGCTGTTTAGATGTAGAATCAACAGTATTTGGTGACTGAAGGACAGTGCAGGAAGGAAAGAAGTGTTAACATGTGCCATTCAGTGTATGATGACTCTCCTCACCAACATAAGGAACTTTGGATCTATGTGATGAGGTAAGTTCAGTTTGGTTTATGTTCATTTCATGGACAGAGTGTTTATGAAGTAAGGAGTGACTATGAAAAAAAGTAAGCTAGAGAAGAAATAGTAAGAAAGACAATAGGTCATAAAGGATAGAAGTAGAACAAAAGAGTTACGATCATGTCTTTCTGTGATATCTTGTTGCTCACTAGTACTCTTAGTGAGGAGCATTTTCTTGCACTTATAAACATGAAAGTTTCACAGATCAACTTTGACTGCTTATAGCATGTTAATAAAAAGTAAAAATGACTTCAACCCCTGATTTTAGAATTAAGAATGTTAAATATTTTATTAATGGATTTTAGAGTTTATAAGGAATTTTCCTGTAAGTTTTACATAATTGAAAATTCTTGATTTGTACCATCAAGTCTTTATGTTACAAGTTTTTATATCCTAACAAGAAAACTAACCCCAAATGTAGATGGCAGACTGATGTTCAGAGAGATCAAAACCTTAGACAGATTGACAAACCAAAGTACAAGAATTTATCTTAGTATTCAGAGAAGATGATGGACTTGTGACAGCATATAAAAGAAAGTAAGCCTTGAGGAGTAAAATTAAGGATTTCCAAGTGTGTGAAAAAAACAATTTACAAGTAACTCCTTATAAAATATTTACTTCATTGTTTTATTATTAATAAACCCAGCATTCCAAATTTGAAAGTTAAAATTTGAAATCATTTTCATTTGTTATTGACATGTTAAAGGCGGACAGAATTGTTTCAGGCTGGGTCTTAAATGATCTGATTATGAGCCAACATCAAAAGTGCAGACAGTTTTAGGCAGCAATAGCAAACACCTGCTGAACTCACCATCATGTTTAATATTGTACTGAATTTTGAGATATAAGATCACATTGACCTTTATTTGTCTAAAACACACAGAACACTCTCTCCTGTCAATGACCATAGTTGTCAAGTGTTCTGTGTACAGCCACTAACCTCTCAAGATTGCAAGTTAAGGCCTGGATATTCAGTACACACTTAATCAGTTAGGTAAGGGGAGAACATCACCCTGACTAATTTCAGTAGTATCTTCAATGGACTCTTAATTATATTTAGTATCTGGTAGCTTCATTTAGCTGGTGATTGCAAGACATATTGAGTATGTCTACCTCTCTTTATATAGGGTGCACATTTCAAAGAGAAACACATTCACAAACAACATTATGTGAGGGTAAATTGTGTATACATCTTTGGAGGGCAATTTGGCAATACTTATTAGAAATAAAATTTATTTATATTCTCTTTGACCAAGTAATTTAAATCTGTTACTTAATTCTACAGATATTTCCACACATATGCATAAAGACATACGGGCAAAGATAACCATTACAGAACTGAGATAAATGCAAATATTGGAAGCAGGCTAAATGTTCATCAACATGAAAATTGTTGAGTAAATAATGGTACTCCCATATGAGTTAATAAATTGCAGCTCTAAAACTAATGAGATAATACCTCTCTACATACTGATTTAGAAAAGTTTATGATATGTATATCAGTAAGGAGAACAAAATTCAGAACAACTGCAATATACTTCAGTTTGTGTAAAGAAGGAAATACCATGCATATCTAAGTGTATTTTTATCTGAAAAGAACTACAAGAAGAATGAGTAATCATGGTTGTCTCTGGAAAGGAAAACTAGAAATAGGGGACTAAGGGACAAAAGATGGGGAAAGGTTTGCTTTTCATATATATCCTTTATCTGCTTTGAATATTTTACTATGTAATATATAAACTATTCAAAAATTAAAATTTAAAAATCCATTAAATATTTAAAATTTTATCAAACTCCATTACAAATTTTGACATGGCTTCAGGAATAAAGACTTTCTAGAAGATGGAGTAGATACTTAAGAATGTATCAAATTCTGTTAAAATTGCATATTCAAAGGAAATTAGAAGTTTCTGATAAAACTGATGATTATTAAAAAGAAGTCAGAAATATAGAAACAAAGGAAGTATGATCTTTCCTTGCTGGGCACATTAGTTTCAAAATCTGAGAGAAAAATCATGACAGCTTTCCTAAACAGAAAACAAGTATGAAAATCATTTAGCTCCCCACAATCTTTTCTTCTCTTGTGTAGCTCAGACCCTCCAATTGCTCAACATTTATTAGGATCTTTATAATGAACAAAGTAGTCTGGCCAACAGAGGAAGAAAAATAAGAAACCATTTGAAATGATACTCTACATGAACAAAGGCTCATGTTTACTGAGATAAAATATTTTATCAGAATAAAAAGAGCTAGAATAAAAATATTTTGTCAAGTTTTCCATTAATAAACCAAATATCTCTCAAATGCCCTTCATTTGCATTTCTTATAAATTCGTATTATTGAAAAATATAGAGTGTAGGTTAAGTGTGTGCAGAAAGTAAGTGCTATAGTCTTGCCTTGTAAAGCTCTACAAAGCATTGTGGCCCAGAGAAAGAACATCTACAACAAAGGGAGTACTTCTTTATAAATTTTGCTTGAAGATATAAAATATATGCATACAACCATTTTTTTTGCATTTGTAAATGTCATAAGCTTTGTTAGCACTTCATTTTCTATCCTAAAAAAGTATTTTTAAATGAATGTGCATCTTAATGTATCAATGTATTAATTTTTTCTTAATTAGACATAAAAATACCCTGGTATTTTGTTTTCTCATTTTGGCCAGTTTAAACAATTAAAAGTTTATGGGAAAAACAAGCCCTAATGAAAACAGTAGCCATCCATTGAAGAAACAAATCATCAATCCTAGGACATACTTCAAACATCAGATTGGCCTGGTCATTAATTATCAATGAGAAAAGTCACTTTTTTGGCTTAATAATTGTTTCATCAAAGTTTAATCCTATCCCAAAAATTGTTGGATGTTTTTTGGTGAAGATTCTATTCTGGTAGAACTTAACTGACTCTAAGTTCAATTTATGAGCAGATTAAAAGCATACGCTCCCAAACACTCACAGGTGGCTACATTTTAAAGAACTAAACTGCTGCCAAAGAAAAATCAGAATTTCTGTGGAAAGCACACAAGGAGAGAAGAAAAGAAAAAACAAGAAATAATGAAAAGAGGATACATCAGACAAGTTTAGACGTTGGTTTCCTCTAAAGGAACAAATTTCTTTCCTTCCTGCTTGCCTCACCTTCCGACCAGGAAGGGTTTTCTATGTACCACAGACTCAAGTCTGTGTCCACTTACCCTAACAAAAAACATTTTCCATTTCCTTCTCCACTTGAATATGTCCCAGGCATTGTGCTCTGATCTTGGACAGTCCTTGTCACCTCATCTTGTAGTCACTTATTGGACATCTCTATATGCAACAGGCTATAAGATGAAGGATGGGTAAAATTCACAATTGAGTTTTGTAGTTTTTGACTCTGAAGCTTGAGCCCAACAAGGTGGTACAAACTTCAATAGTATTCAAGTTTAATCAAATGTTCCACCTGTTCTAATAGTTAGCACTTAGATGAACTGCTGAACAGAAGTATCTCCAATGTCAGTTATTAGTAGTTCTGTTTCGAGATCCTCACCTAAGAGACCCTGCCCACACTCTTGCTCTTTAGCTTATTGGGACTGAATAAACAATGAAGAGTCCCTCAAAAAAATAGTTGAATAGGAAATTTCTTATCTGTGACATGAGGAGATAAAAAAATGGCTTCACAAAACACTCTCAACCCTAAAGTTGTATAAACCTGTGACTCTGATTTATACAACTTAAGAGCAGAACCTTAGTAAATTAATTATTCATTGATTTTACAACATATTTACTGAATGTTTACTGTATATAATATGCTGTGCAAGATACTAGGGATAAAAACCTGTTTAAGACAGATCTCACATTAAAATTGCAAAGAACATCGAACATGAGTTGAGTGTTAAGTGGAGGTAAGGGGAAGAGACAGTAGGTCACATAAGTAAATAATTACAGCAAGAGTGGTCATTGCTACTGCAGAGGTAAGACTTAAGTGGTAAAGTAACATTAGGAAGAAAACCTACAACTCAGAGTCAGAGAAGAATCCTGGGAGCAGGTAGATCTTAAGTCAAATCATAGAGGATGTATATAAGTTTTTACTCTAGAAGGGAGAACAGGTAATACAGCAGTCAGAAGGGGTGTGACCACTCTAGAGATAACAGAGCAATGGAACTTGTCTGTCACTGCATTGCCAACATCATGTGTCATGTTGAATGAATGAATGGATAACAAATAATGCCATTGTTCTGCACATCTGTAACATTGAGCTGGGGAAAGGGGGACATCAGGAGATGAGGTTTACATAGTAGGAAGGTCATAAAAGAGATTTCAGTGCTCTTGGAAAGAAATTTGTAGTTTATTCTACAGGCAGCAAGAAACCATAAAGAACCATCTTCAGAGATGGATATAAAAAACAAATGCTAATTTTCACTTTTCCCATGTGATAGAGGTTATACATTCCAATGCCTCTTCCTGTATCTGTCCTCAAGGACATGTGAGACATCTGAAGATATAGCCCTTGAAGAAGGTTGTACTGGCTCATCTTTCTTTGATTGAAGCTATCAAGAAAGAAGTTCAAAAAAATTCAGTGGACAAATTCTTGATATAATCCTACCACCTTGAGAAAGGGGATTTACTGGGTCTGCGATTTTATCCTTCATGGCAGCTTGTAAATTAACCTAATTATTATGTCATAGTTGTTCACAGGAAGAACAAAATTCCTGAATCAGAGACAATAGACTTTATTACTCACAGCACACAGCAGCATTAGCACTGCTTGCTTTTGTTGGTTCCCTTGCCCCACCTCACCCGAGTCCCTGCTTATGAAGTTTCTGGATCCTGATGTAGCCTGTGAACTCAGCAGGTTTTATTATAGCTGAGGAACAATGAGTTTGGAGAACCCACTGATTTTAAACAGTAAACAAGCTTGCTCTTTAGGGAGAGATGTAACCTTTTATAACTGGCCCAGGTAAAGAGCCATCATGAACTTACACTCAACCAGATGTGTCAGAATACAAGAGATAACTGAATGATGGTCTTTTTCAATAGAAGGCATATATTTCACACCTGGAGGAAAAGTGGAAAATGAAAACTAACTAATATTATGATTTGGACATTTGTTATGTTTCTCTATATGCTATCCCAGTATCCTCCTCTTTTCAATAACAGGCTAAATTAATGTCCTTGATTAAATCTGAAGGCATTATGCAGTCTTCTGCTTTATTTCTCATTTTCTTATTTAGTAGTGGTATAATAATAGCACATTATATATACCATTGTGCTAGTCCTTCACATGAATTATCACTTTCAATCTTCGTAACTCCATCTGATAGGTGTTATTTATTATTATTCTCATTTTACAAGTTAGTAAGATGCAGGTGTCAGTGTCACTTTTTGTGACAAAGCTGGGCTTTTTTATGTAGACCTGACCAATTTCAGAGTCCATTCATTGTTATGAAAATGTTCTAAGATACAAAGTTATTATTTCAGGACCATAAGTGTGTGTTTATGGTTCTACTAATTCAAGCACATTTTATCCTCTAAGTAACTCCCTCTTTTTAGTTGACTGAGGTCGTTCTGGGAATACTTACATTTTTGCTACACAGGAATTGCAAGTCAAATTCTAATGTGGGAAAATTCTGGGAAGGAAAATTAGATGGGGATTGTCAGAACGTAGACATCAGAGCCAAGAAGAGATGAGAAAGGAATAAGGAAGGTTTTCTTTATCATTCTCTCCATCAAGCATGAGAGTTGTTAGAGGTTAAATTCAAGTAACACACTGAATATATTTCACAGTAAGAAAGTGCCAGGACCAGAAGCATGACTCAACTGTCTAGGGCTCCCTGAGGACTGGGCCTGGCCTGAGTCTCTGGGCTTATCCTGAGGGCTCTTCACAGGTGAAAGGACACTATCATGTGCAGTGGGAGACATTTCTCAAATGACTATCCATGAAATCACTTTAGATGGGATCTAGTTAGTTGTCAGAAAATGGGATTGATATTTGGATAGGAAAGTAGCATCTCGGTGCTTCTCCTTCAAGAGATGAATAAGGACATTCTACAAGGAAATGGAATAGCAACAAAGATAGGGTGAAATGCACCTCAAGAATGAGAGGATCAGAATTTATGTCCCTAAGTCCTAAGTGTCTGTTCAAGAGCAGTCATCCCTGCTTGTCATACTACAGTGTGAGTACCTGAAAAATAAAAACGTCACACTAGACACACCTTGGTGGAGCAGCATTTAGGTCAATCACCTCCAAAGGAGCAAGTTGCATACTCCTGGGTTTGAGTCCTGGGCCCAGAAGAATTAACCATTATGACCAACTAAATAAAAATGAAATAAAGATGCTCTTCCACCTCTCTCTTTGTGCCCATCTGCCTATGCACCTTCATTCCTGCCTGCACCTTTTCTTAAAAAACAAACAAACACACAGTAAAATAGGAAGACCCAAATCAACAAATAGTAAGTCTAAGGGAGACAGACTTTTAAAAGGCTGATACTCTTGCCAAGGTTCTTAATGTCCACACCCAATGCACAGATTTTTTTCCTTACAGACAACTTTGTTTAGCAGAACACTGAACTGGGGCATTTAAGAGGGTATACAGGTATGTACCCGAGAAGAGAATGACAGAGACTGCACATATATCTGTGCGTACTTGCAGAAGTTACACTCAGTGACAAGAATATAATTCCAACTAAAGGCTTCACCTTCAAGGAAAGTTAGAGATAAAACCATGTTTTATATGTATGAATATACGTATAGCTGTATAGACATTGAGACTCATGAAATTTCAGAATGATATACATACATCTACTGATATTCAATCATATGAAGTCTCTTGAAAAAAATATATCACCGCAGATGAGGTCACCATAAAATCTTACCATTTCTTCACCATCCCACCATAATAGTTAGACTTTTTTTATCTGGATGTTTGGCTCAATCTGCTTTATCGTTGTCTTGTTTGTAAGGCAGAAAATATTGACAATATTCAATCACTTTAGAAATAGTATCTTATCAATTGATCATCATCAAAAAATAAAAGAAGGAAGGAAGGAAAGAAAGAAGGAAGGAAATAATGTGATAGATCATTTCATTAACTCAATGGGGGTTAATATTTTTACAATGTATACATATATCAATTACCATGTTGTATTCTTTAGATATCTTAAAATTATATTTATCCACTTTGCTTCACTCAATAAAACTGAAGAATAAAACATTACTTGACCAAAAAAAGTAGCATTTGAATACTACAGAGAATAAACCTAGAGTACATTGATATTTGGGAAAAATTTTAGTTGCTTTTTTAAATTTATTTTTATCTTTTATAACATGAGAAATAGATTAGGTTTCTAGTTTCTAGTATTCAGGACCAAAATAGAAGATAGATACATTTCTTTCACTTTATTTTGACTCAGTGCCTTTACTGGATAATTTTTTAGGTTTATGAATTCTTAAATTATATTACTAACACCCTAGAAAAACTCATTTATAATTGAGAGGAATCTCAATGTATGGAACACCACATTTTTGAGCAGTCTTTTCTCACACGCACATGTCAATGAGAAAAACAATGACTGGGTAATACGCCACAAGACAGCTCAAGGGCAAATTATAAACAGAAACAGAAGCACAAGAATTTACAACCAGGGCCTGTCACCTTATTATTAGTCATACACATTGCTGCATACTATACAATCTACTTAAAAATACTTTATTCCAAATTCCAAATTATAATTAGCCAATTATTTATCACCTGGTTCAGGGACTCTAGGTAAAGGAATTTTGGATGATTAAATAATGCCTAGAACACCTGTCTCAAAATTCTGTTCTTTATTATTTTTAAAAAAGAGAAAAGTACCTTAAATTATGAAGGGGAAAAAACTCAGAATGTTAATGACTGTGGCTTCCAAGTCAAATCACTTAATTTGGTGTTATGTGTTATGTTAATTTTAGTTTTCCTACAAAAGAGTAAGGCTAATTGAAGGTTTATCTGACATTTCTTCCCTTGGTGCTGTGAATTCTCTCCCTTGCTATTTCTCCCTGGCAAATTGATGCACACCATTACTTTCTGAGCACACTTGGAGGCAGCTTCTTCAGCAGAAGTTATCTTTTGCTGATTTCCACAGATTTAACCAGTTATCCATTAGAGAAGACAGGTCTGACCTGAGATTTAGGGGATGGGTTTCTGGTCTAAGGTCCTCTACTAGCTTTCTGTGTGAACTTGAAGAAGTCATACCCTCTCAGGGACCTGGTTCTCTTTAGGTAATTTTAGGGGGTTACATGGGATGATCTCAAAGATTTCCCAACCCTAATATTTTAGCCTGTGTTTGTGGTAAGAAACACAGTCACAGTGCGACTAGAGAATAAAAATCAGAAACAGTGGCCTCAAAGGGAACTAGTTCAAGATGAATATTCAGGCAGGCAACTGGTCTAAAAAAAATGGCAGATGGCTGGATTACAGAAGCCTGTATTCCCATTTCACAGCTCCCATCTCAGATCTTGGACAGCAATCATTGTCAGTCTTTTCTCCATTTGGGCATTTTCTAGCTCCAAATCAGCCCTGGACCAACCATTGTGCCCTTAGCAAAGGGCTTCCCTAGTCCACACTCCATCTTTAGCACCAATTGCTTTCTCTCATAGTGACAGATCAATGAGAAGAGTGAAGGGGCAGAGATTTTATAGCTATGTGGTAACAAAAAGGTGCAAGTGAAGAAGGACTCAAGTCACAAAAGAATCCAAAGGAGACAGAAGTTAGCAAAAAAAAAAAGTGAGATGGAAGATGTCCCACATTAACCTGATGAGAAGAGCTCAGAATATATGAGGAATAGTGAAGATGCTATAAGCAGAGTCGACTGGGGCATTTTCAGGAATGATTGAATAAATCAAGAAGTGAAAAAAAAATACCAAAGTCAAGAAGAGAATATATTATCAACTCCCAAGGGAAGAAACCAAAGTCCTTTTGCTGGCATTATTCAAATCCAGGAGAGCTGGGCCATCAGAAAGACATTCCAGAAGGAATAGCCACCAGGCTCCAATGACCAGGCTGCATGACTTAACAAGTCTTTCCTTGTTGTCTATTTTTGTGCCTGGAAGAAAGCTGCAGCAAGGGCCGTAGGGCTCCAAGAACAAGAATAACAGTGGTGAAATTCTTCTTGTTGATAGCGATGGGGATAAGCTAGTAAACTGCTAGTTTGGGCAAATGGTGTAGTGGAATTCCGTGTCCCAGTTGGCAGTCATGTTCTTCATAGCCATAAAAGTAAACTACTTCTTAGCAGTAAACATAAATTTTATAAGAACATTCATTTTAGGTCTTCTTGGAAATTTCAGGTGGGTAAGGAGACATGGTTGGAGAAGGGAAACATTTTCCTTTTTATTCATCTAGCTAAACATGAGAATGTGATAACATTTTCTGACTGAAATAGTATAAGAGGAAGAAAATATAACAAAGACCACAGCACTTCAGTCCAACTGGAGCTGGTGATATTCTGTGGCTAGAGCAGCCCCAATCCCCCTTTGTAAAATAGCTCCTGTGAGGGTTCTGTTAAGAAAAGATCACTGGTGACTTCCTTAATGATATAAAGCAGTCATACAGACTGGAGCTCATCCCAACATATATCTGTTTCTTTCAGTGACCATTATCCAATGATAAGAAGGTCTCTGCTTTTAGAGACAGGGAACTCCCACAGTGTGGTGATACAGGTTTGCATGTGCATTATGCTCTAAATCTGAAGCACAAAAAAAATAGCAAGACAATGCGGACAGCAGCTGAGCCTTAGGTAACTGGTTCCACACTTTGGCAATGGGTTCTTCTGCTGCTCTTGTGAAATAAGTCAGTTCCCAGTTAAAAATAACTCCCAGTAATTTTCCCTGCAGGTTCTGACCATGCTTAACCTGATGGAGTACTTAAATTCTTCTCCTTCCACCCCAGTTTTACTAAAAAACAGTTGATACACATCACTATATAATTTTAAGTTGTACAAAATGATGATTTGATTTACATGAGATGTGAACCATTTACCTCAGTAAGTTCAACTGACATTCATCTTCTCATATAGAGAAAATAAAAAGAAAAAAGAAGAAAAAATGTTTTCCTTATGATGAGAACACTTAAGATTTACTCTCTTCACAACTTTCCTTTGTATCTTTCAGCAATGTTATCTACAGTCATCATGTTGCAAATTATATTCCTGGTAATTAATTAACTTCGAAGTCTGTACTAGGACCACCTTCCTACCACCCTCCACCTCTGATCATTCCGTCGGACTTCTTGTTCAGTGAGGTTTGCTTTGTTTTGCTTTTTCAAAATATAAGTGAAATAGTACATTTCTTTGTCTAACATAATTCACTTAGCAAAATGCATTCAAGGTCTACCTTTCTACAAGAATAGGATGTCCTCCAGGATAAAACTTGACCAGCTTCTGAAAGTTTATATCCTAATTAAAGTTTTAAGAGACTATGAAAATAAAGTTTCTTCCCTGAAAATTCAAACTTTTTGCCCAGTAATAAAATCCAAAGAAATCAGACTATTTCAAAGTTTTCCCTGGGTTCATTAAAGCTTCAATATCATATCCACTGCTGAGCTGATGACAGGTAGGGAATTTTACAGAAATCGGTGGATCTAATTAGCACCAGGGGTCTACAAGTCAAGCACTTCCAAGCTACAAATTACTAGTGACATTTCTAAACATGGATTGACAGCTGAAGCCAGGACAGTCTTGCTTTACACCTTCAGAACATGATTAGGGAGCAAATACCCTATCCAACTTTTCTAATCTACTACATAAAGAGTCTCCTAAGAATTTTGTTGACCTGCTGACTCATGCTTATGACAATGCTACTCGAATGAACCCAAAGCAGGCTTGCTCGTAATGTTTGCTCTTTTAGGAAACATAATTATCCTGACTGTGTAAAATTCATTATTGAAACAAAATGATAATTGTGATAGTTGATAATGGAGTCACTTCTAGACTCTCTTATCCATATAAAATTTCAGACAATACCCTTTTAAAAATGACCTCAAACTTGTCTTCCTCAAACTATTTCCATAAAATAAGTTCTTCATAAGCTAGGCCAAAATATTCCACAAGTAAAATCCAATAATGTCAGAAAAACAACTCCTAGGGAAAGGTCGGAGTTCGTGATTGTCATGTAGGTTTGTTCAGATATATTTTTCTTAAACCCTTGTTGTTTGCTTCCCACATGTCCATGGTGACAGATGGCAAAATGAATGAACAAATAGCGAATCATCAAAAGGAAGCTCCTCAATAGTTCTCCCTGCTGTTCTAAAGTTTCTTTCTTTTCCCATTTAAGGGTGCACTCACGACTGGATGTTTATCACAAAACAGGTAACATGCTCGCATTAGACTTTTCAACTTTCACAAGAGGAGGGATGTTTATATGCACAGGTCAACCGACAGTTTGAAAATACGTGTCTATCTTCAGAGCAGGAAAAATAGCATACACACATTCAGCATACTCATTGGGAGTTAGAACTTTTAAATCTTTGCTTCTCTGTAGTGAGCAAAGCTCAGTAGAAAGAGACAAAGCTGAAGGATATATTGCCCTCCCTTCTCAGTAGTCTAAAGCTAGTGCACGCTTTTTCTGTAAAGGACCAGCTAGTAAATGTTTTCAACTTTGTGGACCAGATGGTTGCTGCCTCAACTATGTAAATCTGCTATTGTAACACAAACATAGGCATAGAAAATGTGAAGAAATGAATATGACGTGTTCTAGTAAAATTTTATTGATGGACACTGAAATTTACATTTTATATAATTTTCACACCTTAAAATATTCTACTTTGACAAAAAGTCCTTTGTATATAAAAAAATCACATTTGATCCACAAGCTCTAGTTTGTCAACTCTATCTTAAAGTTTGCTCTAAAATGCATCTTGATCACTGGAGAATGAAGTACTTGACTTTCTCCTTCTGACTCTTGGTTAAATGATGTGGACTAAATTGACTTTGCTGCAATTCCATCAAACTGCACAAGGGAAGTGTAAGAAACAACAACTGAACTTCATAACTGTGTTTATTGAAGATGTCAACCTAGGCATATACACATTTTTTTTTTTTATCACAGTGGGGCAATTTCTCTAGGATCCGGACCAGAGGAATGGTCGCACAGTTAACCCTTGAACAACTCAGGGGTGAAGTGTTTCAACTCCCTCCTCCATCAAAAATGCACTGTAACTTTTGACTCTATAAAAAACTTAACTACAAATTGCCAGCTGTTGACCAGAGCCTTATCAAGAACATAGGCAATCAATTAATACATAACTTGTATGTTATATGTTTTGTATACTGTATTCTTATAATAAAGTGAGCTAGAGAAAACATGTTATTAAAAATTCTTCAGAAAGAGAAATACATTTACAGTCCTGGACAGTATCTATACCTTAAATTTATGTCTGTCTGTCAATATCCACATCAATTTTGTCTATGGTACATAGCAAACAATCTAACTTTCTCTTGTCCTGATTTTCTGTTTATCAGGAGTACTTTCGCATCATTATTGGCATTTTATACGGGTCGCATGGTAAGTTATTCAAGAGTGATGGCATTGCACAAGCCACCATGAGGAGCACATGAGAATTGTGAGAGATCACTTTTTACTGCAGCATGAAATTTACTGGAAAACGAAATGCTCACACAGAGTTGATTAGCATCACATGGTGTTTGAAGAAGATACAGGCAGCACGTGAGCTGACCGCAATAGCAATAGGAGGTGGCTATGAAATTATTTCAGTTGTACAGTATGTACTACAGTTAATTTTGTGCAGTTTTCATTTACTACTGCATCTTTGTATTCATTTACATTTCTCTCAGCTGTGAATAGTGCCACACGTGGTTTGTATTTGTATGCCTGTTTTTCTAAATTTTAACTTTTTTTAATAGATTTGTGTATATTTTATGATAGCAAATGATAAAATAGACTTTTGCTTACATATATTTTATGCATTCATACTACATTTAGCTTTTGCATGAGAGATTTCTGTATTTCTCGCTTATATAGTTTATCTGTGAGCTTTTTTCAAATTGTCACAAATCTCTGAAAATATTTTCCAATATAACTATTGAAAAGAATCTGTGCATAAGTTGATCCATGGAGTTCAAACCCATGTTGTTCAAAGATCCACAGTACTCCTTCAGAGTAAATGCCTTACTGCAGAGTCATTACACTGGTAATTTTCCCTCTTTGTTTGAGCTGCTAGAAGAACCACAGGCCAGTGGACTCAGATCTAGCCAGCACACTGGATTCCAGAGCATATAATTTATGTAAGTATATCCCACCTTTATCTTATATTTCTCAGCAACTTTTCCCTTTATAAAAATTCCTCACTCATAAAATATTATTTATTATAATTGATATATAACGATAATTAGCCCAGTAAGACACAAATATACAAATAATATATAAATATTACTCATGCTTCTGTACTTAAAATTATTGATAATCTATTAATAAAAATTATTTGTCATAATGTTTCCTCCAAAACACCATGACTTCCAGATGTGTAACACTAATGGTTTTCTGACTTGTCATGGTTTTCCTCTCATTGAGGAAAGCTTAGGCAGAAATATGTAATGCATCATATACTATATGCAGTTGCTCTGAGTGAAATGAGACCAAGTGTCCAGGGCAAGGAATAGAGACCACCTGAAGTACAGTCAGTGGGTGGGCTTACTAGAATGATGGATTTCTGGGCTCCACTGAATCCCTGTCTTCTTCTCTCAGGCATAGAACATGAGAATCTACATTTTAAATCAGTGTCTTTGGGAATCCTTGGAAATACTAAAACTTGAGCAATACCACCTAAATGTTCTAAGGACAGTTTGAAAATCACTGATCCAGGCAACAACACTGACTACTAGAGAATCCATGCAGGCTGGGCTAGGAAAAGGGGGAGTCTGGGAAGCCTAGGCAGGTTCTTGGGGTGAAGGCAGCGTGCCCTTGAAGATGAGTGCAGCCTCCAGGAGCAACTTGTCCAGGTTCAGACCCTGCAGGTTTCTAGCTGTATAACCTTGGGTCAGTCACTTAACCTCTCTATAAAAATCTTCATAATCTCTATCCCCGTTGTTAAATGGGGATGTTCATAAGCAAAGGTTTGTTGGGAATATTTTGTGTCTAAAAGGTTTTTAGAACAATTCCCAAGCACTTTCCCCTATTCCATCAATCTCTAATCAGAGGATTCCTAATGCCTTTTCTAATATCTCCTTTTTCTCCTGTCCTTCTTTCCTCTTTCATTCCTATTTGTCTATTTTCCCTCCTTGATATCAAAACTTAACTTTGTAGAAGTGCTGTGAAGAAAGGAAAGTTCCATCTTCATGAGTGAAGGTGTCATGATCAAGATAAAACGATTAGGAGAAGACAGAGAGGTATTGGAGGGAATTATACTTAGTGAGATAAGCCAGAAGGAGAAAGACAGACATCGTATGATATCACTCATAAGAGGAGTATATAGACAACAAGTAAACAGATGAATTATCAACAAAAATAGACTTTAAAAGGTGAAATAATCCAAATAACAGACTTTCAGCCAGAAGAAGGAGGAGAAGGAAGAAGAGGAAGAGGAGGAGGAGGAGGAGGGGGGAGGAGGAGGAGGAGAAGGAGAAGAAGAAGAAGGCAATGCAAAGTGTGGGAAGAGATGGGAGGCAAACAGGGTGGAGGGGATTAACTGTAAGGTGAAGGAAAACTGAAATGGTAGTGAACCTACCATATTATATACAGATGTTGATCTGCTGTGATGTATACCTTAAACTTATTTAGTGTTATAATGTAATATTATAGGCTAAGAGCAATTTTCTGATATCTAGTTTGAGTTCAGCCAAATATTCACCACCCCTTACAACCCAGAAGGTTATACACACATAATGCAATGATCTTTCAATACAAATACTTTAGTACAATGAGTACCTTTAGATTAGTAGCCAATCATTTCTAAAAGTACTATAGTGACTATGGAGACAAAATGTAGTATTTATTTGGTAGTGTGGATATTTTAGTGCATGTATGGTGGGGACAAAAAAAAAAAAAGAAAGTTGACTATTATAATGGTCTGTGGTTGTGGAGAAAGTGGACATTAGGAGACTATGTCTATAAAGGCTTGTGAGGAGAAAGGATATTAATGAAAAATGGGTTTAAAAGTATCATTTTAGCAGAATAAATTGATGCAGATTTGGTGGCAGGAAAAGCTCAGAATGCTCAGAGAAGAGATTTTAAGGCAAACCATTAAAATCATCCTGGTGCCCACTAAAGATTCTGAAGGGGTCTTGGAGCTTCTGGGAGACAGCATAATTAGCAAAAGTTTTAAGCCTGGTTGTAGAATACAGTTAAATTAAATCAATGAATAGTAAAGCACACTATGTTGTGTTCTCAGATTGTAGCCTGATTCTGGAAAGACTTATTATGGAAACTGCAAAATCATTTTTTAAAAAAGAAAACTCCACTCTCTATTCTTGAATTAAAAATTATGCCCCACGAATTCTAAACTATAACAAGAGCTACAATAAAATGATTGAGACGCCCAAATTCATCTAATCATACATTCTGTCTGGCCTATTCAAGCACATACACCACACAGAAGAATGAGTCGCAGCTTGGCTTCTCTCTGCTCTGTAAATAGGAGAGACTGAAGTCAAGATTGTGATCAAGATTTGTCCTATACGCTCGTATTTTCACGAAATGTAGATTGTATTGTAGAGAGATCAGCTTAAATTTTAGTCTATTAAAACAGAGTGAAAAAAGTGACGTTTAAAAGAGCAGTATTAATATTCTGTTCAAATCATCTCTTGGATTCTATTTTGAAGGGCACCATGAGACAGCTTGATTTTTATTACAGTGAAGAGAAATAAAATGACTCCTTTCCATTAATCAAAAAGAACCACAAAAACAGATTCCACTAAAAGCTAACACTGACAAGTCCAAATGGCAAGTTTGATTTCTGTGAAAAGATAAAGAATAGCTTTAGAAATATTGCAATCAATTCTGGCAAAAATTTTTTTCTTCCATTGCTTTTCAGCTATTGTGATCTTCAATACCAAATGCTTCTTGAGTGATTTAATTCTATCCCACGGAAGAAAATGAACTATTTAGCTCCACATGTAATGGCAAACTCCATTTCAGCCTACACATTAAGCCCAGACTCCAACAGGCCTGGTCAATACATTTGGGTACCAACCAGAAGCCCTGAGTGCAGTCAGAGATTCTCAGTAGAGATGAAGTGTGGAGAGCTGTCACTGAGTTATGCTCTCTCAGCAGTACATTGAAAAGCAACGCCCCAGGAAACAGAGCAGAAAACCACATGAAGGCTCCCAGGTCCTTGGGGAAATGCTGACCAGCATGGACCAAGAATTACACCTGAAAATCAACAGAACATAATATGACATTTTGTGTGAAACGGGGACACTATCTACATCTAGTCAATGCAGTTCTGAGAACCAGGGGAACTCTGCTCCTGGGATTGGAGTCACAGAGATGCTAATCAAGTTGGCTGCTTAACAATTTTTTGTTTAATAGCTTTATTATTTCTCTTTTTTTAACAATGCCATATGCATTTTACGATATTGAATTTACACCGAAGTCTGTGTGCATTTCACGCCACACCCACCATCAGAGTTCTAGTTCCTTTGCCACCACCTTGTTGTCCTTTTCTTCCTCCCTAGCTCCCTGGTAGCTACAGACCTGTGTCCTATAAAATTTGTTGAGATTTGTTTGCTCATTTGTTTTGTTTTTTATATTCCACATATGAATGAAACCATCTTGTACTTCTCATTTGCTTGCTAGCCAATTTTGCTTAGCATGATCAATGGAATCCTAAGTAGCTGTCAAAAAAAAAAAAAAAGCATGCCTTTCCAACATGGATGGAGCTGGAGATAACCATGCTTAACTCTTTAATCACTCTCTACAATTTGCTCTGACTGGTAGCTGTGATTGAAGGAGTTACTGCAGCTAATCTCCCCAAGGATTTGTTCATAGCCTAAGATATCCTGTAGATCATGTGCCTAGCAGGACAGTAACAATGCAGAATTATCAGTGGCAGAATGCTTATCAAATGTAGTAATTTCACTGGCTAAGACTCAGGTTTATTTCACTCAGCAGATATTTAATCCTCTGCAAATATTGGGTTGTTTTGCTGGAGAACTTCAGAGTTCATTAAAAGTTTTGGGACTAACAGTAGTAGATCAAGCAGATACATTGCAAGCAGTAGTAAAAAATAATAAATAAATAAAAGGAGTAAGAGAAAGCAGCAGTTAGTAATATCTTAATAACTAGTCACAGATGAGTTACACAGACCAACAGAGTGAAGGAGTTTGAGTTTATGGACTTTACACCTTTATATCTTCTAAAGAGACATCACAAAGAGATTTGGGTCCACCCAAAAAATGCTCAGATTGAACTTTTCCAGCATGTTGAAAGCAGGCTTCTTCCAATACATGTCACCTTGGTATGTGAAGCTAAAATTTAATCAAGAGCCACAGCTGTTACCCTTACTACAGATACTTATGTATGGAGTCAGCACCAGAAACAATCTTTTTATCAGAGAAACCTATCTTAATGCAGGATAAAAGCCTAAAGAAAAGGTTTTGTCATAGTAAGTCATCCCTTCATGTGAAGACCCGTCCTTTCTCCTTGATGTTCAGTTCCCCTCTCCCATTCTTCAGCACAGAACATTCTTCAGCACAGAATATAAAATTTTAGTCTGTTTCATACACCCCAGAATTTATTCCTATGTGAATTCTCCTTACGTATGTCATTAAATTTGGTCTTTTCTCCTGCTAATCCTGTCTGATGTTAATTTGTTTGTCCAGACTGTGAAGAATATCAGAGGGATGGGAAATTTTCCCCATACCCCTACAGGGAAATATTTCATAAAGAAGATTGGAACAATAAGTCAAACATCCAAAACATTTAAATTAATGCCTTACTATTAAACAGAAAGAAAATAATTAAGGGGCAAAACATGTCTCTAGAAAAAGCTGACATGAAAAACTGACATTTGAGTTCAAAAAGATACATTTGGACAAATTTTCCATTGAACACATGAGATTAAATGATTACTCACTCTAACAGTTCTGCCAATTGGTTTTACTACAAACACAGAGAACCCATATTTTCTCTCAGCAATTCCATATAGTGTAAATTCTCAGGCAAAAATAGAGGTTATGTCAGTTATCCCATGTGACAGTGAACACTGTAGGTCAGTGATCAGAATGAGTTTCCTTTCTAATATTTGATAGGTCAACTTGCCATTTTTAGGGGATGTCCACCCAGCAGAGACACAGGCAAGGTTTTATAGGAAAAGACAAACAATAACAAAATGTCCGTTAGCTGTCCCAGAAGATCCGTAAGTATTCCAACAGAGTGGCTCAAATATTGCCTCTCTAGTTTTAAGGTGAATTCTGATGAGAAACATTTTTCATTTTCTGCTGTACCAGGTAATCCATTTGAGATGATATTTCACAGATTTTTGCTTTTCTTTTCTTGTTTTGTCTTCTTTTTTGTTTTTAATAACAACAGCTGTGTTCTGAATAAGCTTTTTTTTTGTTCCTTTGAAAGTGGCTGGAATCTGGGGGATTTGAAAGATGCTTCTTCATACCATTGATCAAAGATTCTTTTCCTGAGAACTAGTTCACTCCCTAGATGTACATTAATCAAATCCTCCCCTTTTTCTCAAGCACCAAAAGTGTTTTCCTTCCCTCCCTCTGGCTTTAAGTCTGACTCCACATTAGGAAATTTGACGAAGTGGCTCTGTTGTGAGGGAGACCCAGAGGGGCTTTCATCTCAAAAACCAGAGTCCATCTCCTTCTGTCCAACGCGTTTGCTAAACCATAAAGCTGTGTCCTATCTGACCCCCTATCTGCAGGGTTGGAGTCAACACCTGAGAACTGACAGTGAACAATTGGCATGTTTGTGAAGCGATGACCTACAAGGCACAGCCTCCTGTGGGAAGTGACCCTTGCACACACATCCGGGATTTTTTTTCCAAAAGACAACTCTTCACTTTTTTTGCTGTCAGTCTCTCAGTCATCTGTCTTCTGTGAGTCATTTTATTTTTTGCAATAAATTTTTATTGGTGATCTATAATTCTCTTAAATTTGAAGCTTTAGTTAGGAATCACCTTGATCATATAAAACATTAAATTTTTTTTGTCTGAGAAGTATTAAGTAGCCACATAACAAATGGCCTTATCACATGGCCAACTTTTGGCTCCCTAATCATATTCTAATTGTCTTCTGGCTTAGCCAGTCTTATTCTTAAACATTCTAATTCACAGTGAATGAGTAAATAAAAAGCTAATATTTGCAAAAACCAAAACCTTGCACCAGTCCTTTAAGACATGAGAACTCTGCTAAGAAATCTGTTGCCTAGCAACTTTGCACTAACTTTGCTTTCCATTTTCCAAACCAGTTGATAGCCTCCTGTCAGTTTGTCAGCATTCCAGTGTAAAACTTTTTCTCCCTTTTCGAAATTAGGAATGAATGTTGGTTTTTCATTTCAGGGAATTAACTTTAATCATCATTATTTTCTGAATGGCATAATAATTCTGGTTTCCTGGTTCTCAGTAGTTCCCAATATATTTTCTTTTTCTAATAAAAATACTTTTATCCTCCGATTAAGTACTATATCTAAGAATAATTTGCATATTTCTCATAAGGGGACACAAGCCTCAAATAGAAGTGTAATTGATTTTAACTAATAATAATAACACCAGGCAATTAAATGGCACTATATGCTTTGCAAAGTCCTTTCATGTCTACTAATTCATTTAATTAAAATTTTAGATGTTTATCCAAACTTCTTTGGCTTTTGACATATGCTCAAAATAGTTTTGAACTATGGCAAAGAAAATTGTGGTGTTATCTTCTGTTGTCTGGTTTTAAATTAGAAGACAGTATCTGTGACTAGATTTTAGATGATAATTTTGGCATTTTGATCCTGTCTTTTCAGAAATCTACAAAAAGAATTTTTTAATTCTTGCTTTTTTTTTTAAACCTCCAGCATCAAGCTCCATTTTGTAGATGATAAGCCTTGGTCAGGGATGACTAACCAATGAGCTCCATTTTTCTCTCTTCTTCCAACACCGGCCCTCTGGGATTTTTGATAGGAAGCAATGTCACAGAGCTTCAGGAAGGGCAGCTGAGTCAAGGAGGCTCCTAGACCCACACTTATCTTGATACCTTTTCTGGCTATTCAAGGTCTTTGAAATTTTCTCCTGATATAAAGTAGAGACTTTGACCAAGCAGCTCCTTATATTTTATTGCATAATTGCATAAATGCTACACCATGAGCTTCATCAGTTTAATGGATCTTGAGTCTCAGTTTTGACTCTGGCCCTTTCTTGAGAAATTCTCACTTCACCTGGCTTCCATGTTAACTCCCAAGTCATGGGATAGGAGTTAGGGGTTACAGACTTCAAAAGCACAGTAACCTTTAGTCTTTGTTAATTCATGTCAGGGAATACTTTCTTCGGAGGCTGGGCCCAGGTTAAGTGAAACAAAGGGCAAAATTTATTGAAATTATCCACATATCTTCAGCTAAATTATTAGACAGGGCCTTCATCTTTGCTTTTAGAGATTGGAAACAAAAGCTTCAGCATAATGTATCATAAAAAGCATCTAGATAGTCAATTGAAATATGTGAATAAATTAATTTAGCTGAAGGAATTTTTACTTCAAAGGACTGTGTTTAGACTTCAACAAAATATAAAAGAAACAAATGTGTCCTAAAATATCTTAATCGTTTGGTAGCTGTATTACTTGGTTTCTGTTTAAGAATCTGTGACTATGTATATTTTAAAGCTCCAAATATGTAATGTAAAGAAATAGAGAAGGTATAGTCTTAAATATTTATCCTGACTTCCCCAATGCTATTACTAACCAAGTGAACCTTTGTTTAAAACAAGTATGTTTCTTTCATTCTCATTGTTCAGTGACGCCAGAAAAAAGGATTTCCTAAAATTACTTCTCATCTTCCTCCCTCATTTCCCCATAGCAGGCATCTGGCTAATTGTCACCTCCAAGTGATTTCAGTCTTTGGGAAGTGGAGGAATAGGCCACACATACACAGACAACATGCGTACAACCCAGTAAAGTCCTCTATCTGGGACGTAATTTGTGGAGCTCAAATAAAAATGAAACACGAGGCCACTATTTTTAAAATTATGAAGACTTCTCAGGCAGCCTCAGTGGTGCGTGAAACTCACCAAGGGTTCATCTCAGTTAAGGGCCATAGGAAGCTATTTAGGTCACAAATCCCTGAGCCACCTGGCCTCTGGAAGAAGCACCCCTCCCACATGGAGCTGAACTTGAAGAAACACACAGAAAAAGCATCCAAGATCTTCAACAGAAGCAGGTAAGAGAAAAGTGACACTGTTACTCTCCCTCTGCCAGCCCACACTCTCCTCTTTGGTGGTAGAATGTGGTTCAAGACTCAAAAGGGAAATAAAAAAGCAATAATCAGCATGGAGCATCATACACGATGATTATATTTAATATCCATGTGACATTTAACTTCTCTGACAACATCCTGAGAATGTTTTGTCACTATAATACGTGAAAGAATCTCAAAATTCATCAGCAACTTCCCCAAATTTTACAAATGAGAAGTGATAGAGATTGTTTTGAATCCAGGTCTTATTTCTTTCAAGTCTTGCTCCATTGTTGCCTTTCCATAAGCACTAAGCACTAAGAGCAAACCTATTTAATAAAATAAAAATGGGAAATGTATGAATCAGTGTGTTGATTGAAAGAGCATACTTTATGTTTCTCTAACTCCTTGCTATACCCACCTGTCTTTGTAATTCAGTCTTTTTCCAGGACCTCAAGTCCTGGTTCCACCACATCCTCTACCTTGGTACTCACAATATGCCCTTCTAGACAATATCCCACACCCTCAATCTTTCCCAAACTTCCATGAAAAACTCCCTACACTTCACCCATGAAAGGGAATGTTGTCTGACAAGGTAACTAATTAGATTAACATATTCGTTCATCAATACCTTCGCTCAACACAAAAATGCAAAAAATATCTGAATCTCAAATTCAGCGTTGTATAGCAAGTCCACTAAAGTGAACTTTTTGTTCCTGAGGTATGCTTTTCTGAACCCTTTATATTATACCTCCTAGTCATAGTAGGTCTGTAGCACAATAGCATTTTTAGTCATCTAAAGCAAAATAAATGTTTTAGCCATGATTATCAGGCTTACTGGGGAGGCAACAGGTTGTAGGAAATAGCCTCAGGTATCACAGAGCTTACCCAAGCAGGACTGATAAAACACTCTATGTCTGATTTGTAATATTCTTGTATCCTGTTATTACTAGCCCTGCAGTGAACGAAATTGTGACTTCTGCCAAATTTCGTGGTGAGTGGTTCTGTGGTATGAGAAATAGCTGGTATGGATTAAAATGAAATAATCAATGGCTTTACACTTATGACCTGTGACAGACTTGAGCCATCTCTCCCAAAAATGCTTTCAAAATTTAAACCACTTCAGTATACGGTCCTCCAAAACAGTATACAAATGATGAATGGAGAAACATTCATATTAAAGTACATGGAGTATACTCAAAACCTCAATATTGTCTTTAATGGATACAAAATACCATCAAAATACCAGCATTCCCTGATTTTAATATTCAAATGTTCATCTTCAACAAGAAAGAAGCTATGTTGTATATTTATGTACCAGTACATGCAAAAGGTACAAACTATTTGAAAAGAATGACTCATTTGTATTTGTATTTAGGACATGATCTTATCTTTAATTTAAAAACTGGTTGTATCTGATATTCTAGGAAATGACTTCTAGCAAGAAGTCATGCTGTGAAGATCTGACCCAGAATCTGATAGTTTACTAATCTTATTCTTTCTCCTCATCCAGTACAGTATTTGACCTCAGTTGCCTTCTTTTGAAGCTCTCTTTTTTTCTGACTTCCATGACATTGTAGTACATATGATTAATTTTTCCTCCCTTATCACTCTCTTCTTCGCAATTTCCTCTATATTTTCCTCCCAAGACTAGTCATGGCTCTCTTCTAATTCCTGCTCTCTTTCTCATAGACTGTCTTTCCTAGCTCCTTGTCACAATGTGAACTTATCTCTTTGGATTCAAATCTTTATTTTCAACTCTGGTCTCTCTATTGATATAAAATCATACATTTCCAATAATCTAAACAGTCATTCTTCACCATGAATTAATGAAATCTGGAACAAAGTCCAAAGTTATAATATACTCTTTGAGATAGAATGTTCCCTATTACTGGAGCTGTCTATCCTTACTTGAAATACTCCCTTGTCAAGATGATGTAGAAGAGATGTGAACACTGAAAGAGAGGTTAGACTAAATGAGTTTTAGTTAAGGTCGCATTAACAATAAAACTCCATAATCTGTTACTTTTTTCTAAAACATTGTCTTCTTTTGAAATTGTCCTGGTTTCCCAGACTTAGAATCACTCTGGTGAGCATTGGTCTTTACTTTCCTTTTCCTTCCATATCAAATCATTCATCAAGTTCTATTGATTTTTCTGCATAACTTTGCTGGATGTTCCCAGTTCTCCATTCCCATGATCCCCAGTCTCCACAGCAACATTTAAGCTTCTGTGGCTGATGCTTTTGAGCTGAATTTGGAATGATTCATTTAGAACTTCTGCAACAATTTTTTAATCAGCAAATAAAAGCTCTCATAGGAGATAATTTAAACAAAATGAGCAAAGAAGGAGGAGAAAAAGTGAGGAACAAGTAAGGAGGAAAGCAGGTCCACATTCTCTTCTTGGTCCTCTGCTGGCTGCTTTGTCTTCAGCATTGGTTGCTGGGCTCTCCATGAGTCCAGGCCTATACATTTCCTTTCTCAGATTCACAGAGAGTCTGCTTTGATAAACTCATTTCCACTCCCTCCCCAAAACCTTCTATCTTCATCTCTCACTCACTACCCTGAAACTTTCACTTAACTATATCAAAATTTTGGCTTCTCATGAGAAAAAGGAGACCATCTGTTCATTGTAGGATGAAGTCCTGCACAGACTCTACATCAGGTTCCATTTCACTCACCAGTTTATCTCATTCTGGGGCTGCTGCAATTGCCTTCTAGTCTCTTGATATCCTTTCCCTTTGTGTATAGTAATAACAGATTAATCTTGACAAACTCTTAATTTGTGTTAATTTTCTACTTAGTGAACGACTTTCATTCTTCTATTGAATATAATCCAAAACTGAAGCCTAATATCTAAAACTCTTCAAAGCATCAACTGTTCTTTGCCAACAAACTCTCTGCTTAGTCTTTTTTTGTGACCCTGACTATCATATTTCATTCATTCTAACTTGGCCATCATTCATCTCTCTGAACTGAAGACTTTCTACTACTTTCAGTTGTCAAGATTGCTTACATTCTTAAAGAATCAACCAAATGTATGTCTTTATTCTCTAAGTTACTCCCCAACTTCATTCAGAAATAGTTTTTTTCTCTTTGTTTGTATTCTGAGTATATATCAAATAGATGATGGTGCTTCATGCTCAAAATTTTATAATTACAATATTGTGATGTAATTTTTACACATATCTTAGCTTTCTTAATAGTTTACTTCTTTGTGTGCATTGCAGTATTAAATATAGGATTTCACATTCAGTAGCATTTGAAAAATTTTCATTAGCTAACAAAATTAATGAATGAATAAATGCTCATACAAGATTTAAACCACTCTCAAAAGATTTACTCCTTTTTCTCTGACATACTGATAAAGTAAACTAGTTGCAGTTGTATAATTTCTAGTCTCATGTTCCCCAAAATGGGATGTTACCATCCTGATAACATCAAATTTCTATAACATCAAAAAGCGTTTTTATTACATGTTACTTTTGCTCTGTAAGTAAAAAGCCATCTATCTGGTTTCAAAGCCTGTATGTTCAAAATGCCAAAATGTTCCTATATATTCTTGACCCAATGTCTTACAGATTAATGATATTACTCAGATTTTTAGAACAACAGGTTGGGCAATGTCATTCCAGCAGCAATTTAACTAAGCCATTATATTCTGGTTATATAGTACAATATTAGCTCATTGTCCAAGCAGTTGACAACTCCCAACCACTGCATTAGAGAGAAAAAAAAAAAGACTAATCAGACATGGTCCTATAGTCACTTTTATCCTAGCCTAAGAAATGAACGTGTAACTAGCTTTTAGTGTGAGCTTTCATGGAAAGGTAGACAGGAGGTAACCCCAAAGTGTACTAGGGAAGCAAAGAGAGAGCGGTGAAGAAGGGAGAAATTAAAGACTGCTTCCACACATAGGATGTAGAATAATGTTGGATATTGAACAATGAATAGGATTTAGCCAAATTAAAGGAAGGCTGTTATATGTAAATTGACTAACACGTCTAAAGATTGGAAAACAAGAGAATGTTTTAATATGAACATTCTAAATTTCCAAGTTAAGTTGTGTTAAATATACTTGGATAAAGACATAGATTCTACACTAGAGCACCTCTCCTCTGAGCTGGCAAGTCACTAGAAGGACTTTTACTTAAGTCTCACAGTGTCAGGGTTGCTGAGGAGGATGTAAATAAATGTCTGGAAAGCCCAGAGAACAGATACTGTGTGTGAATTACCAGCAAGAGCTCTGGCAGTAGAGATGCAGAGATGCTATGCCTACTTACATGGAGAGCCCTGGCTATGCTTGATCCTGGGAGAAGAAACTGCTGTGACATTAGTCGTTCTGAATACTATTGTGAAGGACACACCTTGTTATAACCTCTCAGGAAAGAAATATGGCAAGGCATATCAGAAAATTTGGAAGAGTGGTTCATTTTCTTTGACCCAGTAATGTAACTTCTAGACTCAAAACAATTCAAATAGACAAGGATATCAAACTTAGTGGAGAATTATTTATTATAACAAAATAATATAAAAATAATTAGAATCAACCTATCTGCTAGATAGATTTATGATTATTTAGCTTATGAAACATCTATCAAATTAAGCATCATGTCATTAAAAATGGTTGCCTATGAAGAGCTTGTTACAACAATGATATTTTTTAAAAAGTCCATGATTATGTATGGAGCGTGATCTCAATTGACAAGTAAAGTCACGTGCTGGCTTTGCAGTCTCCTTTTCTATTTCTCTCTCTTCTCGCCCTTATCCCTTCTCTCTCTGTCTCCACTCCAAAACCTCCACACTGCAGGGTCTTCTCTGTGTGTCAGTGAGAAACAGCTCACATGGAGTAAGAACTGAATGAGTATTTTTTGATGAATGAGTTAACTTTGTAAGAAATACATTTATACTTCTTTGTTAAGCATTTAATATTTGGATGAACTAAAATTACAATCCCTTAGAAATCTAATTATACATTTCTTAAGCATATATTAGAGGAATGGTGAAAAAAGTTATTTTCTTTCTCTCACCACATACAAAGAATTCCTAGCAGTAGGGAGCTGAGTGAGCATAAAACCAGTTCTCTCTTCTCTCTTCTCTCACCAAGGACTCCCTTCATAAATCAAACCCTTTACCATTCCCCAGGTCCCTCTCATTTCATCTCAATCAAGACTTGCAGGATGCAATATTTACAAGGGGGAAAGTACTTCTACTACAAAACGGGCCATTTTTTAATGTAACTCCAATGTGCTGAAGAGTTGCAGTCTTATTTTTCTTATCCTTACCAAAGATCTCTTTTTGTTGTGTAATATAACTTATATGGTCCAGTGCTTCAAAGGATTGAATATGTGGAACAAGGCTGAAAACCCTTGATTGTTACAAATACAGATACCTTGTGAAATAACTAGGAGATGCATATATTAGCATATCAAGCATGATTTTCTCTGGGCAGTAACATTAAAATAGTTTTTAGCTTATTTACACATGCCTGCTTTTTTTCTCCGTTTCTTATAATTGGAATATAAAAATTTTAAACATTTTAAAGTTAGTTGAAGTATACTCGGTAACAATCTTCAATGTCTTTACAGTTCACAAACATTAAAAGAAACCATAATTTAGAGAAGAAAATTATGTGACAATTAAGACAAGCCCTAAAAAACTGTGTTTTGTTTAATTCATTACCAGTTCTGAATGGAATATCACATCACACACTTCCATGTGCTTCATTCAGATCATACTCCTGGAATTATTTTGAGGCAACATGCCATTTGTCTCGGGTATATCAAAAGTTTGCTTTCTGAAAATTCTTCCAGATCTCCTTTGATTTCCTGCAATTCAACTCCCCTGGAACAGTGAGTCTGAATGTCCACTACATCTCTTCTGATTAAAATTTCAGCTTAGTATTTAAGAGATTTGGATCTCACACTAGGCAGGGAAATCTGAATCTCAGCCTTCAGTGATGAGAAGAATAACTACTGTGGTAAGCCAGATGAGATCTTTATGCCTTGTGCTGGTCTCACTAGGCACTAAAAACACACCACTTTTTTTAGTTCTTTTAAGCTAATTTTATTAAAAGAACATTACCTTATAACATTATATAGGTTTAAGATGTGCATCATTGTAAATCAATACCTGTATGACACCACTATTGATAAGCAGAAAAAACATGGTGTAGAATTACATATTTGTTGACTGAATCTATTTTGCTAGATACAAGTCAGTTAAGTTTCAATCATGTTGCTCACCATGAATCAACAAATATATTTTTTAAATGTATGTGTGTTCTGATGATGTGTAGTTTATGTCTTCTACGCAGCCAATATACATTGCCTTTCAGCTGCAACCATCTTCTTTAGTTATTTCCACCTCTTCAGAAACACACTACACCACATACTCTTGCTGCTGAGGATAGACTAATTGAGAGGATGCATTGTGTTATAAAGTAGAATTTGCCTAAAAAGGAGATTGCCATCTCCCTCATTAATATTGCATTACCATACTGTGCCTCTATTGATGTTCTCACAATGCTTTCTACAGCTACTTACTGCGATTACAAAAATATACAGATTGTTCTGTCATTAAGAAGAATAAATGACTTTTGAATGATGCAAGGCAAGGAAAATCTTCTATGATCGTTTTCTCTGACTATATCACACTGTTCTATGATTACAGTATGTGTTTATATGTAAACATTTGTGTGCAACACACAGTTATGTGGTAGTGTTACTTCATTGCTCTTGTACTATTGAACTGTTTAAGACATCTGACTCTCCTGGAGAATGTTGATTTAATGGCATATAAACAAAAGAGGCTATTGACATTATTATAAAGATGTGATACAATTTTCTCTCTTACTCCTAAATCATAGAAAAATGGATGTAAAAGGATAATATTAGAAATATTAGCATATCTGTCTTTATGCAGGATTTATCTGTAAATGTAAATATATATTTAAAAAAACAGAAAACACGCTGAACAAAAATCCTAACTTTTGTGGAAAAATCATTGGACTGGGAATCAGAAAAAAAGATTTCAGATCTGAATCTGTCACTTTCTTATGAAACCCTATGGGCATGATATGATAGTATGTTTATCATTTCTCATGAGCCTGGGCTTAAAAAATAAGACAGACTTTGGTGTGACCAGAAGCTCTACCACCTACATCTGTCTGACCTCAGCAAATTAATCCCTGAACTTCAGTTTCCTTCAGCTATAAAAAGGAGGCAGAAATATTATTGACCTCATGAGGTTTTTGTAGGTGCTACATGGAATAACAATGCAAAATATTAAGTGTGGTGTTTGATAGATGATAAAATCCAATATATAATAAATATCATTATTAATATTAAGAGTTTTTTGGGGGGTGGCAAATTCTTCAGCTCTATAGAGATAACTATGTGATATCACTTGAGAATCCATCCAAGTATAATAGTCTATGATTGAACTAGAGAATACTTATATTTTACAGAAGATTTTCTCAAAAAGGATGCAAATGACAAAAATAACACTCCACATAAATAATAATTAGCTATCTTATTATAGATAAGGATTTGGTACTATGGATAATGTATGTGAGAATTAAAATTGTGTGTCTCTGTATTTCTTTGTTTACTTTCCCCAGTAGACTGTGAAGTTTATGGAAGCAGGAGTTAAATCTTATTCATTTTTGAAATCCCAGTATTCAGCTCATTGAGAGATTTAAAATAAATACATAAATGAATGTATGATTTAATGATGTGATAAAACAGCCTGTCTCTGTCTTTGTGGAAAATATAGTTGAGTGACAGATCCTTTTAAATAGTACAGAAAGGAGTATGTCTTGGTGGCCTAGTGGTCTAGTATACCCTGGGAGCAGTCTCTCATACATCTTCAAGTTTCCAATTTCAAGACCTGAGTGATGGTAATGACAAATGGGAACAACTAAATAAAAATGAAGTTCTTTTCCTCCTCTCCTTCCTACCTACCTACTCACCTTCATTCCTGCCTGCACTTTTTCCTTTAACAGAAGTATGGAAGGAGTAAAAGAAACCTTAGGCTAAAGTTTTTAATTTGCTTAGAATGATTAAATAAAGACTCACTACAGATGTGACATAGGAGTAAAACAAGAATGTGAAGGGAGTGAGCCACTTTGATATCTGAGTAAAGGACTTTCCAGCTTTCCAGACAGAGAGAAGGCAGGTACAAAGGTTCTCATCTGGAGCATGCGGTACTGATTAGTATGCTAAGGGAGCAGAAAGAAATACATATAGTCAAAATGGAAGAAGTAGTAGAGTGATAGAAGATAATGTGGAGGAGGAATCAATCATATTGGGTCTCACAAGGCTTTTCAAATACTTTGACTTTACTTTGAGCAAACACAAAGGATTTTGGAGTTTAGGCAAAGAGGTAATGTGAGCATTTTTTTCATAACTTTGATTACCTTGTGTTGGATACAGTTGAAGTTTGAGGAGGAACAAAGGATATCAGTTAGGAGGTGACTGCTTCTTAGAAAGAAAATAGAATGGCGACATGGACCATCATAGTAGAAATGACAAAAATTTGTCAGAAGCTGAATTGTGGGATTTTCTTACAACGTGATTTGGAAAATGATAGGAGAGGAATCAAAGATGAGCAACCATTAGGAGGTATTTCCAATGGCTGAGATGTTAAGTATATGGGGAAAATAGGTATAAAGAAAAATATTCAGAACTCAGTGTTTCGCTTGTTTAGTTTGAAGTTTCTAGTAGACCTTCAATACGTACTAAGAGGAGAACTGGATATAGAGACTGGAGTTGAGGGTACAGGTTATAGCTAAAGGTATAAATTGGGAATGACTAGTGAATTGATGCTGTTTACAACTATAGAACTGAAATGAGATTATAAAGATAATATATAGAGATATAAAAATGAATGATCCAAGGACTGAGACTGGAATGCTTTAATATTTAGAGGTGGGTGCCTAAGGAGAACCATCGAAAGAATCTGAGTAGAATTGGCTGTGAGAGAAGAAGAGAAAGAAGAGGGAGAGAAGGAGGAAAACCAAAGAAGTGTGGAACATTGACCTCAAGTCAAAAAAACATCAAGGGAGAGAGTAAAGACAACTGTGTCAAATGCTACTTGTAGGTCAGGTAAAACAACTAATAATTAACTATTGTAATTGTCAACATGGAGGTCATCTGTGATCTTGAAAACAGAAGTTTTGATGGAGTGGAATAGTGTGGACAAAAAACATTTTGAAGAGGGTACAAAAAAGAATGAGTGGAGGGAAATTAGAGAAAGCATGTACAAGAAATTCTAAGTTCTTATTTCTTTTTAAAAAAGAGAGAAACAGAATGGTGACAATAGGGGAAGTGGTATCAAGAGGTTTTTTGTTTTCTTTCCAAGCTAAAAGAAATCATTATATATTTGTGTGCTGATGGGAATCATTGACTGGAGAGGAAAAAAAACAATGATATAGAAAAGAGGAAAATTTCTAGAACAATTTTCTAGTTGTAGAAAGTATAAGATACAGTGGACAGTTGTCCTTAATTAAAGATCAGGGACAGTTCTTCAGTCTTGATCAATTAAGAAAAAGAAATGGCAAGTTTAATCATATGGTTCTTTATTTTAATTCTTTGCTAATGATGAAACTAGATTAGTTTCTCTCTCATATTCACAGATGATTACCAGAACAGCCCTGGAGTTATTATTCTAAATTGTAAATGTGTGGAAATCATTTTAATTCAGCAAATAACACTTTCACCTGACTTTTCAGGAATGCATCTATTGCCTGAAGAAAATTACTCCTAAACAATATAGCTCACTTCTGGAACCAGCCATGCAACAATGATTTTTAAGAATAGATGTTTAAATATAGATTTACTATATAGTTTATGTTCTTTTTATAACAGCAATCCATAATAATATTTCGTATCTGAATTATCTTTCTACATTATAAAGCAATACTCTTTAAGGTTCTTTATGATTGCTCTCCATCTTCTCAGAATGCTAATTGTCTATCCTGTACGTCATTTAACACTTTATTAACTGGAACCACCTACTGTTTGTTTCATGTATGTGTGATATATCTGAGAATGTGCACATATCAATGAACATATAATTATAGTTACAGAACATGGGTGACATTTGCTAATGTTTCTGTATTACTGATGATGACTGAAGCAGTGACCTAAAACAATCAAAATTTTAAAAATTCTGGG
The DNA here is from genome assembly GCA_004363575.1 of Solenodon paradoxus. Classification (NCBI taxonomy): domain Eukaryota; kingdom Metazoa; phylum Chordata; class Mammalia; order Eulipotyphla; family Solenodontidae; genus Solenodon; species Solenodon paradoxus. The sequence continues at coordinate 372,209 of RJWH01000955.1, forward strand.
GAAACATTCATTGTCAAATAGTCATAAAAACAGAGGTAGAAAATAAATATAAGCATGAGTCTATGGATTAAAAAAGTCTTCTGGATTACTACAAACCAATGGTAAGCCTCTATGCATTCTTCAAAGGAAAAGATAACTTTCCAAGACAGATATTGGATCTTTTTAAAAATAATATATCTTTTAAAAATTAGGCAAAAATTAATTTTTCTAAGGAAAATAAACATATGAAATAAAATTGCTAGGGCTATTTATATCTCATTATAAGCCTCATATAGAGAAGGTGGCTGTCCATGTATGCTGACAATGAAAGTTTCAATGTAACACCTCACTGGAATTGGCATCCTAAAGGTTTTCATCGGTATACTATGCTAGGAAAACTTGTGTCAAGTCTTGATCCCTATGTAAGGCTGCTCCTCGTCTTCAATGCAGGTTTTACTGCTATGTAGCAGGTTTCTTGAGGGAAGACCTATGCTGTGTCATAACAATGGTATCAGGCATATGAAAGAATCTAAAATATTCTTGTCAAGCTTAATTTTCACAAAAGAATCTTCCAATGTAAACTTCCAGTGATAACAAATGTCTTTGTAGATTGTAATTCCTAATAACTGATGAATGCATGTTCAACACATTGGTAGCTGATATTATTTGGAACAAAAAAGCACAAATTATTATGCTAATAAAGCTTCTTAAGATGTACTAAAAGTGATGTTTTATCAAAATTTACTAGGCTTTACCTTGTTAAAAAAAGTTATAATTCATTATAGAATAGTTGAGAAATAAAGAAAAACACAAAGAAGAAATTACAGATCATCATCCAAAGTCTATGCCCCACATACATTGTTTTATTATATTATCACAAATATTTTTCAAACTAGTTTTGTATTTTATAGCTCCTGATTTATAACATAGTTTTTTAATATAATTAATAACATAACATGTACGGTCTTCCATGTCATTAAGTAGTTACACAAACCATCATTTCTAATGGCAGCATAAGTATATAGCAATACCATAATTTTACTTAGAAATTCTCTGTCACTGGTCAGTAATGTACTTTTAATTTTTCACTATTGTAAATAATGTTTGAATAAATACTCTCATGTATAAACTGCCCAAGTCTAAGGCTATTTCATTAAATTTTTCAGTGTGGAATTATTTTGTCAAACAGTTTATGCATTAAGACTTTTACTATACACTGTCAAATAGTTCTACTACAGAGAGACTAAGGAATTTATACACATCACTGAGTATGAGAAATTTCTCTTTTCCTTCTATTCTAAGGAAGTTTCCTCTCCTGTTTAAAAAAGAATAGTATCAATTTTGAAAAACTCGATAGATAAAAACAAATCTCATTGTTTAAATTTGACTTTTTTTGAACATTGGTGAGTTGGATTTTTAAAAATATTCTGGCTGTTGCTAGTTCACATTTTCAAATTTTTGCTTGTCTTTTGCATTGGTATGGTCCTGTTCTCTTTCTATCGATTTAGTCTTCTTTCACTCTTCATTTGTATATTTATATATTTTGGTCTCTCACACATACCATAAATATTTTTGTTTATTTTATTTTTAATTGTATTAAAAGGTTATGGATGTCGTGAATTTTTTAATAGACAAATCTATTGGTTTAGATAGTACATATTTGTATTTTGGCTACCTAACATTCATTTCCTCTTAAAGAACCCCAATTTCTTTTCTATACTCCCCTGAAAATAGTCCAGTGGGTCTGTAATCAGAAGCCCCACTCCTTTATCCTGAAGCTGAATATGTGGCAAAAGTTGAGTCCGTAAGACATGGTCTCTTTAAAATTTAAAATTTTACCTGAGGAACAAAGAAACTGAAAAAGGTTAGAGTTCATCCAACTCCAGCTGAAGAACCACGACCACACAATTTCCAACTATAAAATCATTCCTGTAATTTTGATTTCCTGGTCTCCAAAGTCTGCCTGTTTTCAAGCATTCACTCTGTAAACTCTTGATCTGACTCCAGTGACTCTATTCCAATCATTATTTTTCAAATGAATCAATCAAGATAAGAAAGGTTATGACAAGGGTATAAAGAACTCCACAAACTTTGTCAAAGTTAATTTCTTACTCAAGTTCTGTGCTGGCAAGAAATTTTTGCTCCTCAAATCACTTAGGACCACAACTGACAGAACTGTAATATTAATAAATTGACATTAGCATACTTCCATAGCTATAAGGGTAAAGAAAATACTAAGGTAAGTCCCTCTGAAATTTTCTGCCCCAAACTGGTGCCATCACTTCTGCTAATCTTTCATTGGTCAAAGCAAGTCATGTGGCCAAGCCAGATAACACAGAGGTAGAGAAGTATAACTCTCCCTACAAAGAGTTGGAAAATATTGGCAAACAATATTAGCACTGGTTACTTTCAGTGAATTAGAAAGATTTCCTGTTTGTTTAAAAACAAAAAACACTTAATGATACAATTTTCTTTTTAGAGTTCTGCCTTTGAAAGGCCCAGAAAGTTTCTTTTTCTTTTTTCTCTTTTTTTTTTTTAGGAAAGGTGCAGACAGGATTGAAAGAGAGCAAAGGCAGGCAGGCAAGAAGAGAGAGGAGGAAGTAAGTAGCCCTTTATTTTATTTTATTTAGTTGCCCATCTTGCTTGTTCCCCAAGCCAGCTCTGGGGACCTTGGAGTGTATATGGGCTGCACCAAACACTTACTCCACCAGGAAACACTCAGAAAGATCTTAACACCAAAATCATTTTCAGAAATTCTGAAATTTTCTTTGAGGTTTTTAAAAATTCTTACCTCAAATTTGTATTATATTTTGAAAATAAGAATGTTTCTTCATAATTAAGTCAAATGCTGTATGACTGCGCTTTTAAATTTACATTGTCTATAAATGTCATTTTTAGAGCTTTTTCAGTAAATAAACCAGATTAATTTAGTTTAAATTAGCACTTCCTAAACTTATAAATCTAAAGAACTATTTTTTCAGGTTAACACTATGAATATCCCATAGCTAGTGTTCCTTTTAACACATTTAGGATATATTATTTTCTCTTATTTGTAATTTATGCTGTTATCCAGGAGGTAGAATTCTACATTTGTTATCCAAAAAGTTAGATAGTTTTTCTAGTACTATATATTAAATAAATTATTCTTGATCCAGTAAAGTATAAAGCATCATCAGACACCAAATTTATCTGTATGAGGGTTTGTTTTCCCAGTTTATATTCTGTTTTAATGACAGTTTAGTTTTGATAAAAGTATAATATGATTTCAATTGCTACAGTTTTACATTTAACTTTTAGGTCTTCTGTTATCCTTTAATGAATGGTTTCCTTATTTTTCATTCAATATTACACAAAACTAGAGTACTTGCTTATGTAAGGAATTGTGATAGACAAAAAATATACAGATGAATAAGACAAGAGTGTCTATACACTTACATATTGTAATTCCTATATACTTATGTAAGTGAGGCTTATATTCAAACCAGATATACAGTCCATAAAAGGTTACTCAATTACTCATTAGAATTTTGATATTTTTGTAAAGAAGTATATAGCTAAAAATTAAATAAGAAAGGATATATTCAAGTCATCCTGGAAATAGATGAGGTTGAACTGTTTTTTAAAGGACAAGGAAGATAAAGATTCAACAGATGGAAGAGTAAAAACCTTAAGCTGAAAACAGATTAGTATGTAGGAAACTAAAGCTACCAGACCCAGACCACAGAATGCATCAGGGAAGGAAGTCAAGTTGTGACTGTAGGGTCAGCGGAAGCTAGGTGATCCCTGTAAACCATGAAAGGAGAGCTTTTATTTTAACAGTGACAAGAAACCATGGAAGTATTTTAAGCACTGGAATTACAAGAGCAGTTATTCCCCTTACTATTATTAAGGAAACAAAAAAAGATTTGCAGCTGCAATGGGCAATAGTTGAAAAGGGAGAGCGGTTAGGAGACAATTCAAGACAACAGTTGTCTAAGTGGTAGAAGAGGAGATGTGATGTACAGAGACATGGAAAATGTTTAGGAGGGAAAATACATTGGATTTAATAATTAATAGAATTTTCCCAGATCAGTTTGGATTCCAAACACTATTATGATTTTATTAAGAGTGAGTTCAAACTCTAAACAGATCTGTGGACAATTGATATTTTGTACATTTATTCTCTCTAACCAGAAGCATAGTTTGTTTTTTCATTTATTCACACCTTATATTATGCCCTTCAGCAGTGTTTACTTTCCTTCTTTGTACAAATCACATTGTACAAATTCTTGCAAGACTAACTTTGAGGAGTTGTGTTCTCTTGTAGCTATTATGGATTAGAATCTTTTTGCTAAATGTGTATTTTACCTGATAGTCACTTTATCTGGTATTGAGAAACCTTTTTACTTTGGTAATTATTTTGTAAATCATTTCGTATGATTGTTTCACTCTTACATAATTTTTTTCTAGCTGATTATCTTGGTTTTCTGCAGATGATTAATTTCTCCTCTCCTGTGGTCATCCCTCCCTCTAACAAACTACTTCCCCAACTTACTGCATTAGAAAAGAGTTCTACACATTATAGCTCATATTCTTATCTTATTCCTAACTCTAAGTGAAATACAAAGTGTGATACTTTCTAAAGAGCATTCCATAGAATTCTAACATAGTTACACAAACAAAGGTGTCTAGGGACAAATAAGCTTGGAAAACACATTTTCAAACTAAGTAAAACTGATTTCTTTACTGCATTGCTTTCTCAGAAGCTTTAATATGGATTATTGATGTTGATTCCATTTATACTAAGAATAAGCTAAGACATAGCTTTTTCAACTTTATCTGAATGTATATACCCCCAGTCCTTTTTCCTCTCTTATTCAGTGTGCTCATATTCTGTGGGACACAGATTTGGAAAATGCTTCCCAGTTATTTCACTGTTGTGTTTCTCTAGACTGGTCTGGTTATTAGCAGGTATCATCGAAAGGAAATATTCCTGTGTAGGGGATTTATTGGTTAAGCAAGATATTCTCCTCACTCTCAGACCTGGGACAATTCCTACCCGCATGTACCCTGGGTCTCATTCCAAGACTGAGAAGGAACAATTCTCAAGTCTCCAATTTAGGTGAACTCAGGCTAGCAGGCAAATGATCTCCATCTTCCCATCCTGTATATGTGATAGTTACTCAAGAAATGTCTGGGAAAACTCAGAATGGATAGTTTGATTTGTTCCTAGAAGTTCCAAACTAACTTACTCACTTAAAAGCTACTAAGAATTAAGCAATTTACATTAATTTTACCCAGTGATCAATATCTCTAGCATTATCTAACCACTTGGTTCCTAACTAGTGCTGACTGAAGTTTACATATGCAAGAATAATAAATATTACTCATTCTAGTGATGGCACAATTCCTGTATGGTCCTTGTCTTTATATGACAATTTTCCAGAAATCCAGCCTAGTCTCAGAATTAAATAAAACTCCTTAACATACTTTACCTAACATCATATTTAAAAAAAAAATCTCGTATCAAGGCAATCTGTTCACAATACAGGTATAACACAAATTGAATGGATGTATTAGGAGAAAAATATATACCTCCACCATTGTGTGATGAGGAAACCTACAGGTAAATTATCAGGACTGACCCCCAGTGCTTTAAAAATACAACATTTATATACAAAGGAGTGTGCTTTCAAAGACATTAACCATCTGTAGAAATGTTACAGCAGCAGCCCCAGTCTTTTTTCCTGACTTCCCTATGGTGCATGTTCCTGCAATTACATTCAGAATTCAAATTGTTTCACATGGAGAAAGCCACAAAATATGAATACATATACATATATGCTATACGAATAACCAATGACGTTCCTTGAATAAAGATATTTTTATTGCCACTCATTAAATTGCTATGTTTGAAATGTCTCAAACAAATGCTTTGGAACAGTGTCATGCCAAATGTACCCACACAAGCAGAAAGGCAACTCAGCTTAAAAAAACAAAGTGCTAACAACCACTATGCTCTGATTGGAGCCACATGGTATTCCGGGATGCCATGTGCTGCCTTTTCCACCCAAATTAACTGGGAATATTTCCTCCTGAGGGCCCCCTCTCCCATTTCCTTCCCCCTCTGATTTAGAACACATTATAAGAAACTTTAGTGTTTTTTATCCCTTATACAAGTATAAGGACAACACATAATGATTATAATCAAATATAGGAAACTGGGTGTTTGTTTTATTTTTAAAATCTCTGAGCTATCACTACTGCATTTTACCTGTTCAAATAAAGAGTCTCCCATTAGCAGCCATAATCACTATAAATTAATTGCCAGGAAGACTCTATTGGACCAGTTGTGGGTGCAGAGCCACGGTGACTGGCTGAGGAGCCTGGACTGAGGATTGCAGTCCTCAGTGGGAACACTCATCTGCAGGAGGCTGCTGAGCCAGGAAGCTCCAGAGGGAAAAACCAAGACATGAAGTTTATTTAGCTTGTTCAGTGTTGACATGAAGAAAATCATTAGACTGTAATGTAGTCAAAGGGCATTTATATGAGAATAGGAATCATGATCCTAGTCTATACCAGGTGTATACAAGGTGTATAGGTGTATACCACCAGGACCAGGCCACAGGGGAGTTTTAAAGAATCAGGCAGGGAGATGCTCTGAGGTTAGGTCATTTGTGTTGACATTTTGGGACTGGTTCTTAAGTCTATCATAATCTGTCTTTGATCAGGGGACAATAGACAGAAGGCTGCTGCGTTTTCACACTCAACAGTTGATCTCATTTTTTGTAGCTATCAAGTAACTGAGTCAGGCTGTTTAATTTTCAACTCTAGAGTTTCAACATGACTGTTTAGAGATCAAGAGGGAGTTGGTGTGCCTCAGAACAGGTTCTCTACCAAGATCTCACAGCTCCCAAGAGATGGAAGAAAGAGTAGAATAAGTTTGAGGCATAACAGATGGAAAAGCTTACTCCACCGTTTGGAATCCCAAGGACTGCTCATGGTAGGTAAGATTTCACTTAGTATAAGAGAAGAGTATATTTCAATCACAAAATAGTAACATTTATTTCATTAAAAGCCAAATTTGCAATACTTAATACTGTTCAAATGTAGAATATTACTTATAAAAAAATCTTTACTTTTGACTTGACCCACATGAAGAAGCATTGGTGCTGGTTTCACGATAGTAGTGCTCCCTAAGTGCCACTATGAACCAACATGACAGCCCAGGAGGTATTTTCCACACAAAATAGATGGGAGGGAAACTGAGGACAACAAGGCACCCATTTGAATGCCCGGGGGCTTGGCAATATTTGCTGTAAATGTCACCACATAAATATTAGAGCCCTCCCCACCTCTCAGGAGTGTAAATCATAACAACCTAAAATGTCATAAAGGGCACCATACACTGCTCAGCTCAGGAGCACATGTTTCATTCACAGCAGGTTGCCTCCCTGCTCCTTGGTCTTCTGTAAATGCTTGGACCATTCCTGCACTTGAAGGGTAGTTAGGACCTGTTCATCAGTTTCAAAAGAGAACTCAAGGATAACTACTACAAGCCCAGAAAACATATGGCGTAATTTTCTGGAAGGAAGAATAGAAGGAAATGGTTCAAAGGGTACTCAATTTATTTTGAAAGAAAAAAAGGTATTGAACAGGTTAGTGGTTGGCTAAATTGTTTTAAAGTATAATTTTAAAAGACAGGTGTGCTAGACCAGGTGTGATGTTGCCTGAAACCAGATCATATTTAAAGAAAACAAAATCTTTAAAAGAAATTGCAAGTCAGTGTGTCATTCCCTTGACATGGTAAGTGATAAGGTTAACCTTTCAGCTCACCACCTCCTTTTCACCACCTGCCTGTATCACTTCTATTATAATCAGGCAGGCTGTAGCACACAGAGGTCTACACAATGAATAGAGCTGCTTCCCATTGCTAGAAACTTTTTTACTCTGACCTAGTCAGAAATTCAATCATCCATCCAGAGGAGAGAGATTTCAAGCCCCTGCCATTACCAAAACATAACATAAAATCATAAAGGCTGTTGAAAAATGCTTAGAGGATATTCAGAGAAAAAGAAAGAATTTCAGAACTAAGCAAATAGAGGTGATTCCAGGCATAGTCACAGATGGGTAAAGAGTGTGTGGGGAAAGGCAGAGCCCCTCTGAAAGTGATCTGTTTCTTAAGATGAACTTGGAGTAAGATCAGGGGCAGACTATGAGCACTTCTTCCAGCTGGTTCTAAGACTCCTGCAATGTGAAGCCTACATCCCAGGGCTGAAGGCAGAACGGTGAGAGGCCCAGGGAAAAACAAATATGGTAGGCTCAGAAAAGGATAAATATCACGTGGATTATAGCAGAAACTGTTCTCATACCCAAACTTGGGTCAGCTGTCAGAGAAACTGGAATTTGGGTGGCCAGAATCTTGAAAATAGTGATAACAAGATTGGAAAGCAGACTAATTCATTGTCGCACAATGACAATTCAGTAACTAAGTGGAAAGTGCACAGAATCTTCATTCCATTAGTGAAAACAATCTTTGGAAATTGTTGTGCTACTGTTGTAACTGGTGTTGTGAATATTCTCTGGCTTGGGAGGGTTGATGGGATGGCCCCAGTAGGTATACCAGGTAGGTGGCTCTGCTGATGAATAGACAGAGCAGATCTGAGTCTCCATGAGCTACACCTGGCATCTCGACAAATAGAAAATGTGTGTTTTTAATAACTGGATTACATGTTTTCTACATTCTTAAACATGGATATAGCTCATGGTCTTCCTGCCTCCAGTGTTGCCCACAAGATCCTGAAAAGTTATACTGCGGCCATCACCTCCCAAACACAGTCCTTCTCAGAGAGAAACCTCTCTGGGTGCAGGATCATGACTTGTTCATCTTTGTAGATCATTCCCTCCGCAACAGCTACCCCACTCTACCCTTCCTAACAATTCCCAAAACCGTGCCTTACACATGACCAGCATTCCATAAATATTTATTGAAGTCAATCTGCTGTAACCTTTTTTGTTCTAGCAGTCTGACAGTGCTAAACATCTAACCCAATCATTTTGAGAATAATGAAACTGCTTTCCTCAGGAGGAAGCATATTTTCAAATGATACTTGTGAGCTTTTTTTCTGATTACAAAAGTTATACATATTCATTATAGAAATTTGGAAAACTCAGAAAAATATAAATAAAATGTGAAACAATTAATCATCCCATCATCTAATTATCTTTTTTATGCTTATTCTTCCTTTCTATGCCTCTTACACACAAGTGAGATGTGTGGAACTGGGATAATAGTTAATACTATTTTAAATCTTTTTATATAACTTGAGAATTATCATGTGTGTCCTTAAATATTCTTGAAGAACATGATTTTTAATGGTTGCAATGTGTTCTACCATATGGATGTTCTAGTTTTCTATAATTTAGCCAATTTCCTTTTTTGGGTATTTTGGTTATTTTAAATTTCTACTATTATAAATAAAGCTCCAGTGAACATCCTAGTACATAAATCCTTATACCCATTTTAATTATTTCCATATGTGAAATCCCTAGAAGCCAATTGCTCAAAGTGACTAAAAATCAAGAATATTTGGGGAAAATATATTACACCTGGGCCAGAATCTAGCTTTATCCATTCAGGTAACACCTTTTGGCCTCAAGGTACAACCTCTTGAACACTTACTTTTTTGGTTCATGGATCTACCATCTTTCAGTCTATGAGAAAACTATCTTCTGTTAGAATTGGTGTTACATCATGAAAGGAAGAGTGACTCTTAAGCCAGACAGGCTGTATTCTAATCCTGATACCTCAATTAGTTAGTCATGTGATGTTGGCTAATGCACTGAGCCAAGTCTACAACTACGAAATGAAGATAAGAAAATGAATGCAAGCTAACTATCCAGTACTTGTTTTTCCCTTCATTATTACTATCAGACTCTTTTTTTTTTAATTGGAGAAGGCATTGTATCAGTGAATTTATGACAGAGTCTGTTTTCCTTGCAGCAAGATAGACTAGAACTTAACTGTAAGATGTAGGGGAAAATTGAGGGATTATTAGGAAGACTTTTTTTTTCCCTATGTTCTCTTGAGATATAATTGGCATATGCCATTGTGTAAATTTAGGATCTATATTGCATGTATTTTGCAAAATGATTACCACAATAAGATTAGGTAGCATATTCTTCACCTCATATAAGTACCTTTTATTTTTGCATGTATGGCGAGAATATTTGGATGAACTCTCTTGGCAAATTTCCTGTATATAATGTGGTATCACTAACTACAATCTACATGCCATGCAAACTAACCCTAGACCTACTTATCTTATAACTGGTACCTTTGTCCGATATCCCATTTTCCTTACTCTCTACCTCCATTTCTGGCTACCACCAATCAGTTCCTTATTTCTATGTGTTTGTCTTTTTTAGATTCCACATATTTAAAGTATCATATAGTATTTGTCATTCTCTGCTTGATTTATTTCACTTATCTTAATGCCCTCAAGCTTCATCCATATACAAAAGTGGCATTTGTATAAATGTGATATGTATATATATAACATTCGTAATACATTCATTCATGGATATAGATGAGGGACACGTAAGCTATTTCCAAGTCTTGGTTATTATAAATAATGCTGCAATAAGCTTTGAGGTACAAATATCACCTTGAATTAATTATTTAATTTCCTTTGGGTAAATATCCAGAAGTAGAATTATTAGATCATTCTACTTTTAAGTTTCTAAGGAAGATTCATGTTTTTTTTCATAATGACTGTACCAATTTATATTCTAGGAAGACTTCTTAAAAGTAGGAATAACTCGGGAAAAAAACATTTTTGCAAGTCCTCTTTCCTGATCCTTGGAACTCAAATGTGATGGCTAGAACTCTAGGGGTCAGTAATTTTGGGATGTTACAAATGAAACCACACTCGAAGAATATTGGAAAAGGAGAACTGGTTCCTAGGTCCCTTATGATAACAGAGGTACCCTTCTGTCCTGGACTGACTCATTCATACAGCTTTAGCTGAGAGAATAAATCCTGTTTGGATAAATCAGCATCGTTTCAGGTTTTCTCTTATAGACACCCATACCTAATCTTCATTGTTGAAAATACCACAGTCATTGTAAGGTCAAAATAATTTTATAATATACTTGACATATAACCTTTCTCAGAGGTTAGATATTTTTTCTGTATAGTTATATCCAATTTTTATTTCTATAACATGCTAACTTGATACTGACCCTCTCTTTTTTTCCCTTCCAATAAGAACCTACAAAGGTAACTCTTCCTCTGATTTTGGTTGAAGCTTTCTTCCTGGTAATCTCAGCAGTCTTTTTGTAATGTAAATTTCTGTTTTTCTTACCACTATTTGCTTGCCTCTTCAAGTTTACCTTTCCATTGATTTACTGGGATTTCTGAACTCACTGTGCCTCTCGGAGAACCAATTCCTGATTTTCTAATTATTAACTCAGAAATTTGCTTACAGTATTTCTCATCAAGGCATAATCATTTATCACAACTTGTTCCACAAAACTAACACATACTTGTGCCTGAAGTTCTAATTCGCATTTTGGATAACTTCACAGATGAGTTCTCTGGCAGATTCCCTGTAAATTAGTCAGAAAACTTTTCTCTTAATTTGGAAACCAGAATATTTCATCACCTCTTCCAAAGCACTGAGGATCCATCCACCGACCTACCTACTACTTCTTGTGACCTGAGAATCTACAAACAGGGCAAGGACTCATTCTTGAGTGGCAGAAATTAAACTAATTTAATTAGTCAACAGTGATTTGACTGAATTCTGTGAGTTGATAAGTACAAAGAAAAAACAGTTATTTGACTTCAAAAATTATCTTTATATTTGTTTGAAAATGTATACACAATTAGAAAAATGGCTACATTGTATTCACTATAGCATTAGTTTTTACAGTGAAAAATGGAAACAATTTAATACAGCCAGGAATATATTATCATGTTACAAGCATAGATCTAACAGTCAGTTATTAAAATTATGTTTATAAAGTAGTTGATTATAAGGAAAATGCTTTTAATATTAGGAGAGAATGAAATGTACATTCTGTCTTTCCTAGTCATTATTATCTGTTGAATTTTCGGTCCTTTCAACACATTTGGGGAACATTTTGGCACTTGCTTTGCCACATTTTTGCCCATTTTAATTCTACTTCATGTTCTTGATGATATGATTATTGCAGCATAACATACATTCACTGACCTGCTCTATGATTTCTAGAATTCCATTGCCCTTCCATTCTACTTAACAACCTGCTTTCATATTGACTCTGGATCTTATTAACCAGAATTTGTATCCTGAATTTTAAAATATGATATCCCATTGATTGACCCAAATCTCCTAGCATTATGCTTCTTGTAAATTCTTACTCTTCACGCATCCATTCCTTAAACTCATTTCTAGTCCAACCCCTTTACTACTCTGTTCCATCCTCAATCAATTCCTTCACATTTGTACTTTTTCCTCTCCAAACAGTAAATACTTCATTCTCAAGTACTCCTTCAGTGTTCAGGCTCTTTGTTCACCACCCCGCCTAACCTATGAAACTCTGAGCCTGAACTAACCTAAACATCAGATTTCTTTGATTGTGCTCCTGGGCTGTGACCCCACAGCAATCTGCCCAACCATGCAGACTTGTACTAAGTCCTGTCTCAGGATCATTCCTGACTTTGTGCTTCCAATTTGTGTTGTTCCCTGGGCATATTACTCTATCTGCTAATGACTACCAACCTGTATAGCTTCAGTCTTGGTTGTCATAACCAAATCTACTCCATCTCTTTCATTGCACAAAAGCTATCTGTTACTTATGTACATCTTCTCCTTTTCCTTTTAGAATCCAGATACCAAAAAGAAGTATCACCTCTTGCTCCAGTGTTTACTTTTTCACTTATTGACATCTCAGATGTGACTTTCCTCCCAAAACTTCTCTTTCTAAGATGGTAAGTGACCACCTTGTTGCTATACTCAGCGGGAAATGGCTACTCCTCAATTTTTCTTTCTACGATGAGGACTGCACTATTCTTATTTTGTTTCATTTGTTTTCTCTTTTGTTTTCTCTTTTTGATAAAAGCTCTATTGAGATATAATTTGCATATCTCACACAATTCATCTATTTAAAATGCATGATTCAGTAGTTTTTAGTAGATGCAGAGTTGTATACCCAACACCACAGTCATTTTTAGAACATTTCACGAACCCGCAAAGAAATTACAACCCCTTTAGCATTTACTATCATTCTCATTATTCCCCTCAGCTATAGAACACTAATCCATTTTCTATCTTTACATATATACCTTTTCTGAAAATTTCACATATACGGAATAATATATTATACAAAATGGGTGTCATTTGCTTTTGTTTTTGAGACTCACAGGATTGTTGTTGGCAAGGTTCATAGATGCTGTAGTAAGGATCAGTATTTCCTTATTTTTTGTGGGCAAGTAATACTTTGTTGTGTGAATAAACCACATTTTATTTATTCATGATCAGTTGCAGGATCTCATGGTAACTCTTGAGAACCTACCAGACTGTTTCCAAAGTGGTTATACCAGTTTAGATTCCAACCAGAAGCATGAGGATTCCACTTTCTCCACATCCTCACCACAGTTTATTGTTGTTGCTGCTATTATTATTATTATTGTTGTTGTTATTATTGTTATTTCCATCCTAGCGGACATGAAGTAGAATTTCATTGTAGTTTTAATTTGTTTTTTGGTGATGGCTAATGACACTGAACACCTTTTTTTGTGTGCTTATTATTGAGTTATAAGATTCTTCATGTATTCTAGATATAATTCTTCTATCAGATACATAATTTGCAGTTTTTTCTCCTCTGTAAGGGACTCTGTTTTCACTTTCTTCATGGTATCCTTTTAAGAACAAAGAGTTTAATTTGAATCAAGTCTAACTTGCCTATATTTTCTTTTGTTTGTGCTTCAGCATCCTAAGAAACTACCCCTTAGTCTAGTAAAGATTCTCCCTGTTTTTCCTTTTGAATATGATGTATCGTAAGTGTTGTTCTTAGTATCAGGTCTTCTCTTGACTTTCAAAGCTAGCTTTCCTCCTGTCTTACTTCACACTCATTTGTTTCTATAGAAAGTGTCTCTTCTCCGCATGTCTTCATTATAATTATTAGCTCAATTTTGACTCTCTCATGTTACCCCCTTTAGACTGTAAAGGTTGATAACAGAAACTTCCTTATTTGATTTCATATTCCCCAGAATCTCTTTTTAAAAAGTCTGGAACTCTGTGGGTATTTTTATTTACATTAAAAAAATGACCTAAGGACAAAGGCCTGATACTAAAATATGGAATGTGTGTGTACATACACATAGATATGTAGTGGTAGATAATGCCTTTTCTTCTCTTCTGTGTTTTTGATAATAAAGATGGAAATAATAGAAAAACATCTGTATTTAAGGAAAAGAGGGAAAGAAGCTAAAACTTTTGACAAGAAGAAAAAGTGTCAACATTGACAACATCCCTAGATTATGAGATTAAATAAAACCCTGTAATTAAAAGTAAGTTTTATTCAAAGCATGATACAAAGATAAAGCTCTCAACAAATCTCAGAGAAGACTCCCTTATTATCATCTAGAAAAGTCCTAATTCCTTTGGAGCAGGACCACTTTCACATATATCTCTAGACCAGCACAAGGCAGGGTACAAAATACATCTTCGTTCTTTTGCTTATTCAGTTTCAATGTCTTAAATGACTACTCGGTGTCAAAAACCATGCAATGTACTAGAGAATGCAGAAACAGGAGAAACCTCTGTCATCATGTCCTTCCAGGCTATTGAAATAGGATGTAAATGCATATTGAGCAAATTTAAATCTGCTTATGTTCTGGACATGCTGTCTCTTTAAAAAATCATTTTTAATGAAAATATATTTCAAACAACTTTTGAGAAAGTTGAAGAAAATTTAAGGAAATAGTAGCAAAACTAAAACCTGTTAGATATTAATATGGAACCTACTTTAGGTGAACTCTCCTAATATCTGTGAGGAATGAAGAAATGAATCAGAACTGGTTTCTGTCTATGGAAATGGAAATGCTCTTTGAGAGAGATAGACACAGACTCAGAGAACATTAACGCAGGCAGACTAGGAGAAATGCTGAAATGGAGGATACCACAAAATACTGAGATAGCTCAGACTAGGGGAGAATTATTGGGAGTGCATCCTGTTATCTTAGGGAAGTTTCTGCTAATGCCTGCCTTTCTGGCAACTTAGGCTGAGTCAGCTCTACAAACAAAATGAGTATCTGTTGGTTTCCCTCAAAGTTTTTCCATTTCCCTTCACCCACACTGATGAGAAAGTATCAGTGAATGCTGGGATCTTAAGAATACGTAGGGAAAGATCTGAGAAAGGATGGAGTTCCCATTTCTTCTAAATGTATGGTATCAACACCACATGGCAGAAAGATCACCTGGAGACCTGCTCAGCAGGTCATTGTTTTGTGTTTTGCAATCCCTGAGCCAGTGTCAGTGTTAAAACACAAATATCATTTTGATTCCAATTCAGCCTTGGCTTTCTAAAGCTACTTTCACTTAAAGAAAAAAGCAGAAGAAATGAATGTCCAATTAAATGTAACTCAATCAGTTTTATCAAAGCAAGTTGATCATAAATCACAAGGATTGGTGCAGTCTAAGTTACATAAATGAGACGGGATTTGGTAATGATCCCATCTTAGCAAATCAATATTCCATGTCTACACAAGGGCGATATGGTCATTCATTTCCTGAAATCATTTAAGTCTGCTGTCTGTAACCAGTTATTTATCTTCAAGTACAGAAGTATATCATTTCAGCTAAAATTGTTACTTGAAAATCCAAGTTTACACTTAAGTAAATTGTTTCTACCCCAAAGGACTGACTCCTATAAAGAGGAACATTCCTTAGACACTCTAAAACAGGATTCCATTGAGAGAGAGAGAGAGAGAGAGAGAGAGAGAGAGAGAGAGGTGTATATCTATATACAGATATATAGAGAGAGATATGTTTACTTTACACCCACTTGCCTGGAACAGAGCAACTACATAGAGTTGCATATATCTACAAAAAAAAAAAAAAAAAAAACCCTTCCCATTATGGTCAGCAGATAATGTTGTGCTAAGGCAAGTTGCAAAAATTTGAGTGATAAAAGTCTTTGTGCTGCCAAGCCAGATTGCTGAAGGTCAATTGTAACTTCCTTTCCAATTATGCTAATTGATAACAGTTTTTTCACCCCTGTTATTGACCCAAGCATAAATGCAAACTTGAAAAATAGCCAAAACAGATCTTCATGATGTCCTTAAAGAAATTTTTTGTTTGTGGCACCAAAATATAAACCTTCTTCCAGATTTCTGGCAGAGCTTGTCTCAATTGCCTTTCTCAAGCAAAGTGGGCCTACACACATTGTAAAATAAACTCGGAGAATGTTCAGCAATCTGCTGTTGGAGGTGCTTGCTAAGTGAGCATCTCTCCCCTCTGTAAGTTAAGTGTGATCATTTCTCTCTTCACCTTATTTGCATTATTTAATGAAAAAATATACAACCTTGGGTTATTTGAAGCTATGAATTTATTAGACCTTTATAATGGATATATGGACCAGTATGGCTGTCTTCATAGCATACATTTTAAGTAAAACAGTATAGCATATATTTGAGGATATTGATGAAATTATTTACCTATTTATGAAAGCTCTAGCATTTCTTCAATAAATATTTAATAAATACTACGAAGACAAGGAAGGTAAGAACTTAATAATTTTGTAGAAAAAGATAAACTTGACATAGAATGGAAGGCGAACATACTCTGAGAGAGAAAAATGGATGTGCTCTCACAAGAGAGTCTGATACTATCTTGGGTCAAAGAATGGACTCTCAGCAATCTTATATTAAAAGTTAGAAAGAGAATCTAACTGGGTAATTCTATAAACAATGTGTTTTCTTTATTCAAACATGAAAGCTTTCAAATGATGTTATCTTTACCAAAGACACAAATCTGTTATTTTTTTTCCTAAACATTGAAAGCATTTTTGGAATAACTGGGTGATGAGTTTCACTGAAAACTTTCTTGGAAAAGAAAAGATGTTATTTTATGCAGATGCGATTACATACACAAACTTTCTTACTCTCTGCAGGTGTTCACATTATAATGAAAGTTATGTGCTCCAGGTGAGCTGATAATACTGACCCCTTCTCTATTTTGAGGAAGAAAATGACAGTTGTACCTAGGACAAGGCATATATCTGTATGCCTTACACTAAGCCAATTTAATTTTTAGGATAACAGGACTTTGCAAGCTTTCTAATTAAAGTCAAAAGAGGGAAAAAGACAATCTTAGACGTCTTTATGATTTGGAGTGGTTTTTACCTCCTATGTAAGATACTATTATTTTCCATAATCTTAATAATGGAAATATCTGTATTTACTCCATTAGATCTTCTTTTGTAATTGTATTTGAACATATTGCAACAAAGGAATAATAAAAGTTAAGGTGGATGATGTGCTATTGGTAGAGCTAAAGAGGACACAGACTTTGCTGCTCACTGGGTTCCTGTGTGCAGGGTTGTGAATGCCAGTACATATCCAGGGGATCAGAAGCAATAAGCAAGTCCAACGTCTGTGAATCTGGGAAATTGTTCTTTGTTCTCTATAGAAAGACACAAGCAGAATCAATCAAATTGGACTTTTATTAGGAAGCTAGTCAATCAGGAGACTAAATCCAAAGCTAATTCTAGCACTTTTCATAACAAAAACAAAAAAGTTCAATTAGACATTGTCTTCTGGTCCTCAGCTAAAATGGAAGCATCTGCCTAATTAGAAAAAGACATCATTCATCCAACACAAATTAGGAGACTTGTCCATGGAGGTTGCATGCAAAATTACATGAGGATGGGTAAAGATTTCTATCATTCCCAAGAATATGTTTACGTAATTGCACAGCCTTTGATGCAATTCTCATTGCATCCTGCTCGGAGGGCTGCTTGAAGGGAGTTATCTCTATCTTTAAGTGAACAAATGCCAAGAATTCCCCACCCCAACATCTTCTCTTAGCAGAGCAAGAAAATGTGTAATTTTTTTTGTCAAATGCACATTTAGCTTTCTTTTCCTATGTTAACTCAATTTCCCAAATTCATTTTTATTGAATTGTTACAGTTTAAAATGTAATTGGCTTTATATAAGACAAAAATTTTTCAGTTGTACTGAATTTTGAAGACACAAAATAGAAAAATAAATTAATGCAAGCACATTTTCAAGAGTGTCAGTTCTATCCTGCATTGCCATCTAGGTGGCCCCATCTAGAGAGCACACCTATCATTTTAAGATGTTCAGAAAATTATTACATGTATGACCATACAAGGAAGTGTACCGTTTGGTTTAGAAGGAGTATGATTACTAATATTACAGCTCTGAATTTTATTACAAGGAAGCCTAGTGCATACAGTCACACATTCAGCAAGAGCTCCTCACCTAAGAACATCTATTAATACCACCTGCACATATGACTATATAGAGTGTTTAACAGAGATCAGCTGTGTCTGAGAAAACTGAAATGTCAGTGCCTACAAATAATACCATGCAAAGATCATATTTGTTCACATGAAATTCAGTTTTCATGTGCAGACTAAATTTTAAAGAAACATTTTACTTTTCTCTACCAAAAGATCATGCCAGAATATTCTTGAAACAAAAAGTAAAATAATATTCAGATTCATTTTATATTTCAGTTCAAATTGCACTCTTTTTATAAATAATTTTCTTGAATAACACTGCATTATAAGACTTTATAAGTTTCAGGATATGCATCATTATATGTCAACATCTGTATATACATGACAATAAGAGCACCACTAGAAGTCCACCCTTACCAAACAATGGACATCCGTACTTGATCCACCCAGACCTCTTTCATCTCCTCAAATTAATGTTTACTAATTTGTTGCTATAGCCCAAAAGTCTGTCTTTGCTCTATTTATTCCTTAGTTTCTTTGGCCTCTCTATGTACCACATATGAGTAAAATTAAATGATATTTGTCCTTCTCTGATTTATTTCACTAAACATAATTCCCTCTTGGTTCATCCATGTTGGTCCAAATGTCAGGATTTTATCTTTTTATAGCTAAGTAATATTCATTGTGTGCATTTATCACATCTTCTTTATCTACTCATCTGTTGATGGGCACTTATTTTTCTTCCAGCTCCTGGCTATTGTAAAAAATGTTCCAATAGATATGTGAGTACATGTATTTCTTAGAATTGGTATTTTTTCAGGAATATAATCAGAAGTGAGATACTGGATCATATAGAATTTCTGTTTTAATTTTCTTTGGACTCCATAACGATTGCACAAATAGTTTTACATCCTCACCCACCACATAAAATTGGTTCTTATTTTAAGATCTTAGGTTTTATATTAGTAAAATGACTATTTGTGTAGTCAGCTTTTAGTTACCCCTGATGGGCTTGTTAAATTTCTTGTATTTCATTATGAAATATTGTTCCTCATTTGAGAGAAAGTCAAGGTAGTGAGTGTGAATCTCAACCCCAACCTAGAGAAGAGTTTAATGGGTAGAAAGGCCATGGCAGGGACTCAATCAACAATAGGAAAGAAATGGCAAATGGGTCACCCATGACACTCGCTACTATCCTTTTGCCAATCTGCTTTGTAGCATGTAGCCCTTGTCCCTCAAGATACTAAGCTGGGAAAGTATCTTCTCTCTAATACTTCTGTGGAAGATTGATAAATGACAAGAAGAAATCACTAGTCCTTATAGAAATCATGGCATATAATTTGACATATAACAAATTCTCCATGTGCACTCAAAAAGGAGGTTAAAGAAATGTGCATACCTCTGTGCTCTGGTGGTCATGCCTTTCCCCCCTCTAACTGCCTCTCTTTTATTGACCTCTATAATATAACTCAAATAACCGCCTCCTAAACTCTCCTTTTATTAATCTAGAATGTGACTCAACCATTCTATCCAGCTATCTTTACCTTTTCCAAAATAGAACTCAACAGAACTCCTGACCTCTTTTATTGCCAAAATTTCTAAAATCTATGACTTTGATAAAAAAACCAAAAATGCCTATGTTCTCCGTTCTTTGTTATGTTTGAATACATTGTACATCAATACTGAACTGAACAGTCTTGGGATGTTGAGAGAGTCAGTCCTAATTATCCTCTGTGTACAACTAATGGCTCTGCCTTTCACTAATTCTCAGCATCATGGAGCTTGGCTGCTCTTTGTCTGAGATGGCCAGTGATGGGACAGAAGGAAACATCCACAGGCAGTAGAGCCAGGATCTAACTTTGTGTAATGACTAGCTCTGACCAAACGGGTTAATGGTAAATAGTTGACCAGACTGGCTTTCTGGAATTTGGGCTGGACATGCATACAATTTGATAAAGATAAGATCCTACAGTGAGCTTCAAAAAAGAAAGAAAATTGTGTTTTTATAGTAAAATTAATCCTTTTGTAATCAAAGGATTCTCCAAACACATTTAATTTTATTTAAACAGAATAATTATCCTATTTCCCCCTCCCATTGAAAGATGGAACATTATAATTAAATGCTGTTGTAGGCACTTTTATTTCTCAGCCCAAATATTTCTATCCTGAGTCCCAGAATTAACACAGTCCATGCAGCATGAGCTTTCTCAACTGCAATATAACCAATTGCTAAATTCTTCCAAGAAAGTCATTGTCATAAAAATTCCTGGATGCAAAGACGATTCCACAGGTTAAATTTTTATTCACTAGAATGCAACTATTTGAATCGAAAAGAACCAATCAATACGAATTTAACATTAAAATCCCTATAAAAGAAAAATACCTATCTGCTGCTATTTACCCTGTGGTAGAAAATGTTACAGAATAATTATCAATCAATTAAACAACAAAATCTTCTTGAAGACGCAATAACTAAATGAGAACATTATTGACTCTACTAATGTAGTTATCTCAGGACAAAATTAATTTTAATTTGTATGTGTGAACATGTGCAGTTTCACATAATACTACAGGAAAACAAACTCATGAAAATCATCATGAAGCCCAAGAACATTATTAACTTTTTAAAATTGGAAAAATGGAAATAGGTAATATGAACAATTGTTGGTTTGTTTTTAACAAAGTGCTGGTCTATGCACGTGCTATCTGTTTTTCTTCTTTCTCCAGTTCTCACACAATGAACTCATGCTTACCAGAGTACAACTTCAATATGAAATAGAGCAAAACAAGACATGGAGCATTCTGGCTCTTTTTAGAGGTTGGCACAAGCACAGGCCTTTAGGGTCAATACTTAGCCAAGCAGGCAGGAGGGATCTTGTCAAGCTCAGACATCAGGTCACAGCGGGTGGCCCGCCTGCCTCCTTGGCCACTCTACAATCCCTCTGAAATAGAGTTATACTGGGGAATGACAGATCACCAGCCCTGGAGGCTACAATCTAATACTGCCTCCAACAGCCAGCCTGTACAAGGCCATAGCACCTAATTGGTGACCCAAAGAAGCCACTCTAAGGAAAAGGAAAATCGAAATTTCAACTGGCTCATATTTGGTCTTTGTTTTCAAAAGTACCCTCAGGTTACAAAGATTTTACTCATCTTTATTTTTGTGTGAGTTTTGGTACAATAATAAGCATGCCCATTTCTCATAAACTTCCTTAAAATGACAGGCAGTTTCACACTATCTCAGCCAACATCAGTTGAATAAATATTTCTCAGAGAAGAAGCTTGACTTACCATTACATACCATCAGTTGTCTTCACTTTAGAATATAATCTTTTGTTAGAAATTCACTATCTGTTCTTGGCTCCATTTACCCTGAACATCACAGAAAAATGTTGATAAGATCTAAGCTTAATAAAAGAGCATATCATTCTTTTCTATTCCAATCATGATTTTGGTTCATTTAAGAATGAAATATTCTGACATCTGACACATTACAATGATAATTTATAAGAACTGAATCTGTTCCCTGGGTATAGATAGCATATATAAAACTCTGTCAGCTAGTTACATATAGAATGCACACTTGTCTCAATCCCATCTCCAAGTCTGACTATGTAGACCATTAATTCATAAACTCAACGTTAACAACCATGTGTTAACTAACATCTTATCTTACCTTCAACATACAGTGTTCTCTTCTAATTCTCATTGCTCTAAAGTAATCCATACTCTTCTGTCTTTGATTTAAAAAAGTCTTCCAAAGCACCCATCTAAAGAATCTTTCTACTTAGACACTATTATATTAAAAAATCAGAAAATCAAATCTTGGCATCAAATATTTACCTGAGTTTGGCTATGTGAATCACTGAGATGTTACATCATACATTATTCATCTATTGCATCAACTTGGGAAGGTACTAAATGACACTAAGACAAATTATTGGTGTTATTTAGAAGAAAAAAGGGATCTGCTACCTAAATATTTAGGACATAAAATATACTTCACAAGATGTTCCTTTGTAATCTGATTTTCTATCTTGAGACCAATAATGTGTGGTTCTTATGTTTTATACTTGGTAAATGAATCACAGCAAAACCTTATTTATACCATTTCACAGATATCACATGAATACTCTATATCTAATACACATTGATGTTTTATTTCATAAATATGTATTGAATAGCAAAATAATAACAAAAATTTCTTTCTTAATAATCTACAACAAAAATGACCTTGGATGTTTATCTTATACTGGGCATGTTAATACTAAATGATCAGATTAATTATTCATTTCATAAATGTGAAGGACAACCATACTGGTCACCAAGAAGCAGAATAAGAAGAAAAACTATAGTCTTTGCTACACAGATTTCCTGTACTAGAAATGGCTAAAGAGTAACCTTTCCTTTTTCCATTGTCTAGCTAACTAAGACTGGGTCCTTTTGGGAAAGGAAATATTCAGACAGCAGTCTTAGAAAATGGACACTCGAGGGAGGATATTTGACCATCTGCTTAATAAATTGCATTGCACAGAGAGTAAGAGGGAGAAAGAGAGAGAAAAGAAGTAGGAGGAAGAGGAGGAGAAGGAGGAGGAGGAAAAGAAGAAGTAAAAGAAATAAGCCACTTCCAATATGTCAGGCAATGCATTTTGTTCACACCTTTCTTATAACAGGTTTCTTTCAAAGGTAAGGTATATTTTTACACTAGCAATACTTTTTAAGATGAGTACATGCTGAGTTGTTTTTTTTTTTAAATCTGCAAAGTGCCTAATTCACATATGGACATTTTAGGAGGGGAGTATTTTAGAATCAGAAAACATTCAGCATTTTCTAAATGCATACCAGTTCATCACTTTCCTCAGGAGGAAAGGTGAAAGCTGGCTTGCATTTTCTCTTGCTGTAAACATCAGTGTATTCATTTTCTGAACATAAAATAATAATGATTTATAATAGCATACCCTCCTTGTATAGCATCTATTGGCTAGAATCATGTTTACTAATGGAATTTAAGCTATTTTCACTTATTATTCATAGTTATACTCAGGTTCAGCTCTAGGCAAAATTGTTAAATAGGCAAAACCTGTCTTCGGTATCTTCCCCTTCAGTAGAAATTTTCCCTGGTGGGGAAAGCTAGACTCATACTTACTAAGGTGTTTATAGCTAATGCAGCAAAATATTCAGTATTACATCTTCCAGGGATATATGCACACTAATAAGGTATTTTTAACATTCCAGAAAAGAAGTGACTCTAAATTTGAGATTTCAGGTCCTAACGGTCCACCAGAGAGGGAGTGTTTGCTGTAGAAGAACTCCATCCCACCCTCCACTATTTACAATGCTTTTGTCAATGTGGGGGCTGACTCTTATAAGACAAAGCACTCAATTTTAGGTATAAATCTAGTCATCATTTATAAGTATATTAGATTAAGCATTTCAATTCAATATGATGGAATAATACTTTGCAAAATGTTACACAATCCGATTAAGAATGTAAGCTTCCTGTTCTCTATGCCTTTTCAAAATACAGAAAGCAAGACACTATACATTTTGTTCTTTATCTAAAAGAAATTCCATGCAGTAAAGAAAAGAACTATAGATGATAGGCAGATTCACTGGTCTCTTTAATGTGTCTATAGATGCCTTATTGATGAGAAAGAACAATGAATCACCGTAGACCTGATATCCAAGTCAACTCATCACATTCCTAGGGAAAGAAAAAAGAATGGAATGAATTTTGATTGGACCTAAGAACCAAAGTTACAAATTTAAGTCATGGACCTGCTGCTGTGAGATCTTGAGCAAATCCTATCTTTCTGGACTATACATTCTCATCTAAATGGAGAACTAAATTTCAGAAGTCCCTGCCAGTACTTAAAACCTCTTGAATTTAAGAAGACATTAATAGATAAACATGAATAATAGTCCAGTTGAAATCCCACTGGAATTAAAAAGGATGGTTTTAAATACTTGAATTACTTGAAAATAATAAATGGTGTTCTTATTTCCTTTTCTACATATTCACACTTACGCCTATTACAGCCTTCCAATCATGATTCATTAAGAAAGAAAAAGTCTTTCTTCCTGATTTAGTCAAATTCTCATTTTAAATGTAATTCGACTCAAAGTTTCCTTTTCTGTGGCCAGTGAAATTACATAAATACAGAAATAGGATTAGAGAATAGTAAGATAATAGTATTCCAAATAATTAATGAGTCTCCTTGTCTTGGTTTATGCAGGGAACATTTCCTACAGATCTATATTTATTCTGTAGTCAAATATATGCCAAAATGAGATGGAGAGCTCAACAACAAATTTGGTTATTACCTCATAGTGGGGGAAGCCCTGCCAATAGTACTGCTTAGCCTTGTTTCCATGAATTGCTTAATAACAGTTAAGTGGCTTTTGAGAAATTGGATTTTCCCCACTTCTCCTCAGGCAGGAACCAGAAACAGGAAAAGCTCTAAATACAGTTAACAGAATTCTTTGCTCCTGACTGTTTCCTGAAGCTGAATATAGATTATGGGTCAGATCAGCTCCATTATTTTCATTTTACATCATCTTCAGATGAACACTTTTTAATAATTGACTACTTCTTGAGTCTCTGACTTAAGTAGTGACTATTGATTGACTAGTTAGAACTTCCGTGTTTTATGAATTGTTCTCTAGAGGTGATAAAATGAGGAAATCAATGCTATTATTTGCATTTAAAGTCAGTCTACAGAGTGAATTAGATTTTCAAAAACACCAGAGACAAAAGATATTTTAGAATGCCATTAGTTAAAAAATAACATTTAAAAAGCCCTAATCATATCAAGGCAAATACTGCTCAAAATATTTCTAAATGTTTTGGAATGAGTGATTCATGTAAAAAGAGTCAAGCCTCAACCACTACATATGGTTTAAAACAGAAATGGACACATTTACCACTATTTCCTGGCACTAAACATGTACAAAGTCATCTTATAACAAAAGTATGGCTTGGAGTCACATAGAACTGTTTTATTCCTGGCTGTGTAACCTTGAGCCAGTGGCTTTGTTTATGTAAATCTTATTTTTTCTCTAAATTAGTATCATAATGTTTCTTCCTCCTAGGATAGTAACGAAGATTAAACAAGGCAATGTACAATATGATGATTGGTTTCTGGAAAGTAGCATCATAAATGATAGTCATTGTGTAACTATTACTAGTAATATTTTGCTGCTGCAAAATACTACTAACACTACTACTATTCCATAGTAGGTTGATAATATATGTTGGTAAAATGAACTTTGAAAACAAGTTTTCAGAGCTCTGCCATACTTTGGTTTGTCCAATGTCTCTCCCAAGTCCCATCCTTGCCGCCTTTCAAGTAGTTAGAAATGCTAATTCAGAACCCCTGTCACTTTCACTTGAACCTTTAGTGTTAGTTAACTCTCCATATTCTCCAACCAGATTTAACTTTTTCTATACTCGTCCATATAACTAAATTTTCTCAGCTTGTTATGCAACCCCGCAAGTCCTAATCATGCTAGCTTTATCATATGTGTGCCCACTCTATACATATTGGCTAAACCCTGGGAGCTCTGATATATATGACCTTGTAACTCACAATTCTCCCTTTCAGTGACACCTCCTCATGTTTTGTCCATATTCTTAATCCTAGAAATATTTGTGCACACTCAGTTATCCAGATTAAAAAACAAACCAGAAAACACTCAGAACCACTCCAACTCTACAAGTTTTAAATTATGAAATTCCTGTACTTCTGTCTACCTTGTTCCCTTAGTTAAAATCAGCCTTAAGTTATGCTCAAGAGTACTGCTATCTATTTTTCTCTATTTTCTTGCAGACTGTCTGTCCCTTCTAATCTCTTATCTTGTACTTATTCTCCCACCCACATAATATGAATGAATTCTTTTGTGGATTCATTGATTCTCTCTTGTTCACTTGTCCTTCTATCTTCTCATATCAATTCCTAACCCTAGGTAGACCCCCAAATCCTGCTTTTTCTTAGCTTCTGGATACAATGTAAATCAGAAAAATCTACAACGTGCTTCACTGAAAATGTACTATGATTGCTCTTCATTTAGTACACTGCCTTGCCTAGCAGTGCAAATGTTCTTGTTCATATTTAATCTGCTTATATTACCTTTCCCAATAGTAGCTATTCAGGTGATTTCAATTGGCTTCAAACCCTACCCTGGTTTTGGTTTCTTTAGCCATACCTGGTCCTCCACTTCACACACACACACACACACACACACACACACACAGGTGCTCCCTCCCTCTGTAATCTCCATCTACCCATACTTTCTTCAGCACTTCTTATTTCAGAAGAAGCATCCCTTATTTACAAAATCAACCCCATGTCTTATGATCATAACCAATCTTTTCTGCTTGTCTTTAGCTCTATATAAACTCATCCTTTTGTTCCCCCTTCCTATAATATCTTTCTCTTGCCTGAATCCATTTCATCACCCTACAAAATATGGCTCATATCTGACCATTATATAATATTTCAGAAGTTTTTTAAAAATTATTTCTTTGACTACTTTATTTACCATCATCTCTACCTTTCTTTCTTTCCAATAAAATTTTTGAAATAATCTGTATCTACCAGTCATTCCTGTGTTCTTTCTAAATTATTTACACCTACCATTCCAAAATTACATCTTATTTCAAAGATAATCAGCAATACATGAGGTCTCCAATTTATAATTCACAGCCCCTTTCTCTACAACATTTGGAAGTATTTATCCTTCCTTCATGAAATATTATTTGCCCCTTATCCACAGAATGCTTCTCCGCTACCCCATCGTCCCACATTCTTTCTCCATACTTAAGCGATTGCATTTTTTTGGCAATTTCCTAAAATTTTATTCTGTATCCTCTTATCTCTCATCCTTTGACCATTACATCTATTTGCACAACATCTTTGAGCAAAACTGCTAAATATATGCCTCAGTTTTATGTGAATAGGTCATAGCCACATGGATATTTCAAAGGTTTTCACATGACAGTTTTAACCAGATACGTATTTATTTGCGAAAACTGGTAAGAAATATTATATGATCCTCCCTTGACACCGTGGGATGTTCAAACCACACACATGAACCCTTTACACTGATCTTCCTAAATACTATAAGAACTTCAAACCAGTTTCCTTTGCCTCCTCTCGCAAGTCAGTTTTGTCATGTTGAGAAGCTGCTTTGCTCTCCCCTAGAAAGATGCATTATGTGAACAGAGAGCTTCCTCAAACCCTTTTGATGTTTGTGTGTAACATCAAGTCTCACATCAAAATCGAATTTTGAGTGAATCCCTACCTGGTTCTTTGGGGTGATCACATTTACTTTTATTAACTTTCTGTTTCTTAATGTAAATGTCTAATTACTCTGCCCCCCTTCCAATTGGCAACCTCATTAAATTCATTGAATGTTCTCCATGATGTTCAAATACATTTCATTTCTCTCTCAGGTTTTCCAATGTTCTCTACTGCCTTCAACATTTTGACCAAGTATTCAAAATGTCCATGACTAAGTTCCAACCATAATTTCTAGATTTCTTTGATATTTTCCTTCATGTATTCTAAAATTTCACAAGCTTGCACCCTCTAGCTTCCCCAACAAGTCTGTATTTTCTACAGTTGCCACTTTTGCTTTCAGTCTGTTTGTTTAGATTGTTTTCATCCCATTGTCTCTCATCCAAATCCTACCACAGTAGAATGGCTAGGATTTTTTTTATTGCAAGAGACATAAAATCCATACCAAACTGACAACATAATAATAATTTTTTAAAAGTATTGGCTTACATAATTAAAAAATCTAAGATATACCCTGGTGGTTTAGCAGTTGAGTTGGCCTTTTCTGGCTGGCATAAGCCACATGTATCCCAAGGACCTGGGTTCATGTCTTGGGGCCAGAGCAAACAACCAAGATGAACAACTAAATAAAAATAAACTAATGTTTTCTCCTCCTCTCTCTTCCATCCTGCCCACTCTCCTTCAGTTCCTGCCTTTATCTTTCCTTTAAAAAAGAAATCCAGGAGAAGTTTAGGCTTCCAGTGAGACTTGAAACAGTGACTCATATAACATCCTCAGGACCCTGTTTCTCTCCATTCAACTTTGAGTTCTGCAGTAATTGGAACCATTATATATTTAAAATACCAAAAACGGTGGAAATGGAGTTTCTTTTAACGTAACTCTAGAAGACTCCTGTATTCGCTCTGATTAGCTCATCCTAGGTGACATGTTACCCTGGACCCAATCATAGCTAATAGGAAGGAGAGCATTGAATGGCTCAGGCATGTGTTATAGTGTTATGTGACCTGTCTGTGAGCAGGAGGTAGAGGACCAGCCAACCACAGTGACAAAAATTGGGGAAGAAAACTGAATCTCCCAAGAATATAGAGATGTTATAGAAAGAAGAAGAAACGGATGCTGGAAAGCAAAATAGTATTTGTCCACCAGATTACCTGTGGACAGAGCACAAATTTCATTTCTTTCTTCTTCTTTTTTTTTTTTTTAAGGAAAGGTACAGGCAGGAATAAAGGCAAGTAGAGAGGTAGGCAGGAAGAGAGAGGAAGAAGAAGCATCTTTATTTTTATTTAGTTATTCATACTGGTTGCTTTCCACCCCCCCATCCTTACCCCACACCCCCTGCTCTCACCCACAGGCCCAGGTCTCAAACTCAGGGATTCAAATTTCATTTCTTTAGTATATAATTAAACATTTCTCCATTGAAAATAGTTTCTGTCTTTAACACCCTATTACAGGTTGTGCTACCTTTTTGCTAACATTTGATTACATTGTGCCTTATGTTGTGACATTTCTGCAAACTCCACACTATACTTCTTTGTGTTTATCACAAGTGTCACATATAAATTATATTTTATAAATGTTTATTGAAGGAATAAATTAATAAATTACACAAGAAAAGCATTAGATTCAATAACAATATCCATAATTGGGTTATTCCATTTTCTTTCCTATCATTTTTATAAATTATTTAATTTTTCTATTGGTCACTTTCTCTGGGGAAGGAATAACTTTAAGTAATCACTTACAAAACTTTAAATGTGGTTAAAATAAAGATGAGATTTATACTACTTTCACCTAAGGGTGAAATCAAAGAATTGTTTTCTTTCTCTTTTCCTCATTGAATTTTCCAAAGAAAAATGGAATAATTTTAATGTACATGTTACAAAGTAAAGTAATGTTGCTGTAGCTTTACAAATAACAGTGACTGCAAATATACTCTTAAAAATTCTCTAGGTCATGTTCTGATCTTAGCTAAAATTGAAAAACAGCAGATTTAAGAAGAAATAACCCATGTAATACTTGTAGCAGACAAAATTTCCTGAGAACAAAATTTCTTCCACACTCCAAAGTCTACTGGCTATAGAGGAGACCATAAAGAGAAGTTAACAAAGATGGATGTAGGAAAAGACTGAGGGATAAACATGGAACTGAGGCTAGATGTGCTATTCCCAAATTGGCTACAGTTACTCCTTCCGTCTGAACAGACAATATGAATCAGAATTGGGACAGTGAAAATTACAATGGGAGAGAATTTAGTGTGTGTGAAGGAGAGAAAAATCAAAGGAAAGAACTTCTGGTAACTAAAGATAATCTTCCCTAGTTATCGTTATAATTAAAGGTATAAAATACATCAATTAAATTATAAAGTATCTAACAGATCTAGGAAATCAATGGTCTATCTCCCCATGGAATGCTGAAATAACCAGTGATTCTTTATTTTTCCCTTTAAAATAAATTGCAACACTATGCCCAAGATAAAGGACTGGTTTTAGTTTTTGAGGTAAACATTAATCACGAAGGTGTGTTTTCCATTCCATCTTGTATCCAATAATTTGAGTAGAGTAATACTATTAAACAGATGTTCAAGCCCAAGCAAAGTAACATCCTGCCTAGTGGATAGCCCAAGGAAATCACAAGACACAGGCAGCAAAGACATACCTTTATTATACAAACAATAGCGGGTTTCTGGAAGGAATCCGTCTCCTAATATTGATCAGTTGGGCATGTTTCCAGTTCCTGATGGTAATCGGTTGAGTATGTTCCTGCACTGCCAGAAAGGAGGAAGAATCTTTGAAAGAGGATATCAGCATGATAGGTCCTAGTGGAGTAGTGATTAGGGCAATTGCCTCCAAAGGAACACAAAGTCATATACTCCTGAGTCGAGTCGCTGGTACATGAAGAAATAATCAGTGTGAACAACTGAATACACATAAAATAAAATTCTTCTTCCTTCTCTCTATTCCTGCCTGCCTACCTACTGGCCTTCATTCCTGCTTACACTTTTCCTTTAAAATAAATAAATAAATAGGATATCAGCAGAAGGAGGGTAGTAAATAGGCAAGAACAGTCATATTCCAGGGAGCATTTATTTCAGTATTGTAAATGTTATCAGCTTAAATGACTAAATAAGTTCCAGTGAAAAGAGGAAAGAGTGAGAATTTTATGGACAGTTTTGGGCATTATTTTTTAAATTATTTACAAGCCTAGTAGAACATATGCTCAATGTTTTGGCTTCAGTCAGATATAGAAGTTTCCTCTCATCACTACATGTCAATATTTCTTAGTGCCATCAGCTTAGTAGGAATTCATTCCATTTCAAATACTCTTATTTTGCAAGTAAAACTGACAGTTCTGAATGAAATATAGGCATTTTCTTGAGTAGAAGTAGTAATTATTTCCATTTTTTATTAAAATAACACATTCTGTAGCAAGGATCAAGGAAATTTAAATTATGAAATGACATTGCCATTAAAGCAGAAATGAGCTAATGGAAGAAAATTCATAAACAAGATGAGTATTTCTACTTTTGAAAATTAAAATAAGTAGTGATAAATATTAATAACAATATTTGCATTTCTAAAATACTTTATATCTTAGAGTCTTAAGAATCAAAGGAAAATGAACAAATAATTATAATGCATAAGAACAAAGGCAAAAAATGATAACATTCCTTTTAACATTTAGCAAACAGAAATAGAATCCAAATAAAAACAAAAATTTGAGGAATTTTTTCTGCCTCAATCTCCACACTTTAACATTCTGAGAAATTAGTTTCTTTGAAGATATTTTTCTCTCAGTGGGCTTTCTTACTCGATGAGCTCCCATGGATCATAGCATGAAATAGGCTTGGTGTGTTGGGACCAAGATGGTGCTGTGTATGTGTATTTTGGAAGGAATACACTCCTTTTTTGCTTTGTTTTACTTTTATTATGGTGTTTCTAAGTGGAAGGTAAAAATCAAATGGGACGGTAAGAACTGAAATCCGTCCATTCCAGCTACGAGTCCTCTAGAAAACTATAAGTAACTTAAGCCCATGGCCATGTTTCTCTGAATTCAGACAGGAGATCCAGAAACTCCAGCATTTATTGTTTGTGCAGGAGTTAGCTCTGTAATATCTCAGTCTCTATGTGACATATGTATGTCAAGATATACCTTTACTAAAATTTTACTGCAATTTTCCACACAAACTAGAAACTCTGGAAGAATCGTAATCTCAGCTTAATTTTAAGAAACTGGAATTTGTTTTTGGTTTTTATATTTTAATATCAAATCCTTATCGAGACTGTGGAAATTTTACCTCTTCTAGTACATACACTTTCAAGGAAAACAAAAATATACGTAAGAAAACAGTTCTCAGAACAAAAACCAATGGTGTTTATTGAGCATCCCAACCATATATTACACATATACCAACACCATATATGACACTATATATATGTTATATGAAACATGCACAGTTCCTTTCTGCTCCCTTGGTCCAGCATGATGGAACTGGTGCTAGGAGGTCCTAGGTCAGGCACTGTGTCAGACTTAAAAGTCAGATTTCTCACATCTAAGCTTGGAAAAGTTACAACTTCTCTAGGCTTCCATTTCTTCATCTGTAAAATAAGAATTAAATTAGATGAGGTGACCTTTCACATAGTCGGTGCTCAGTTACTGCTCTATCTTAAATTAAAAATTCTAGGCAGCGATAATTAAGAAAACTGGAGGACAGATTCATACCTTACTCAAAGTGTATTTCACATTGTACCCACCACTGCAGTTCTAGCACCACTCACCTCTTATCATTTTTACTCTTCAATGCCAGGCCCTCTCCCCTTCCCACTCTAGTAATTACAGCCTGCAAAGTCGAAGATAATTTTGTTGTGTTATATTTGTTCAGTGGGGTATTTTTCTTTGTTTCTTTATATTCCACATATGATTGAAACCATATGTCATTTTTCTTTTTCTTTCTGACATTTCGCTTAGCATAGTCACTTCAAGTTCCATTGATGTTGCTGCAAAAGGACCTTTAGGTCAATTCCATATCTTGGTTATTGTGAACTGCGCTTCTGTGAACACAGGGATATCTTACCTAATTAAATATCTTACCTAATTAAAGTTTTTATATTCTTTGGATTTAGGTTTAGAAGTGGAATAGCTGAATTCTCACAAATCAGAGTTCTTTTCTCTACTCCTCTCCAATACTTGCTGTTACTTGCCTTTTTGCTATAGGCCACTCCCACCAGTGTGAAGTGTTACCTCATGTGTGGTTTTATTGACTAAGGTGTGAACCTATTTTCCTAAAACTTAAATAGTATGGTAAATTAATAAAATATTGAGAAAAAGAAAAAATATGAAAGAGTCATCTGTCATATAAAGAAGTTATTATAAAAATTAAATATGCTTATAATACATGTAAATGTTGTTATTGTAATAACTGAATGACCTTTTCCAAGAAAACTGACATGCCCCAAAGATATATTTTCCAATTCACTTTTCAAATGGAGTTTTCTTAAAAAGAAAATGAGCCTTCACTTTTTATTTAGCCAAACACATGAAATTTGAAATACGCTGCTGGTGCTCAAACTCTAAAATTTAAAAAAAATAATAATTGGGAGGATAGGGTCATATTAGTAATAAAAAGGCAAGTCCATATTAGAAACTACTTAAGAGTTCACAACACATTTAAATTTTATAATGAATACTTGATATATTTTATCAAAAGGGAACTAAAAATAATCATTCTACTGCAGTATCAGGTAAAAGAGGACTTGAAGATAAGAGAGAGGTTAAAAACATTTTTGTGACCTCATTATGAGTTTCTCCCTGGTAAAAAACTTGATTCTTCTGAACAGCAAAAGAAACAAATCAACAAAATAAAAAGGCAACCCATGAAATGGGAGAAAATGTTTATAAATCATATACCTTTTAAGAGGTTATTAGCCAAAATATATTTTTAAATAGACTCATACAACTCAATAGCAAAAATATCAATTAAAAATAGGCAGAGAAACTGAACAGGCATTTTTCTAAGGAAGACATACAAACTGCCAACAGGTACATGAAAAGACATTCAACACACTAATGATCAGGGAAGTGCAGACCAAAATCACAATGAGATACCACCTTAGAGTGGTTATTATCATCAATAATATAAGTCAAATCAATATACTGTATACCTTAAACTTACACAATGTTATAAGTCGACATAGTCTCAAAAAATCTGGGAACTAAACTTTTCTATTGATGCCTCAGATTCTTCTAATGCCTATGGCAAGCTATGTTTAGGGATGACATCATCTGTTCCTGAAAGGGAAAAATACCATAAGGAAAACTTCAGTGAGAAAAGCTTAAGTCTTACCTGCATGTAACTTATCTCTCTCATATATCTATGCAACCTTGGCTAGGACACTTAATCTTCTTAAGCAAATCTCTGTATTATCTATAAAATGGTGATTTCAGCAAGTCTACTTCATTGATTATTTCAAAGAAATGTAAACTCCAATGCTTGGCAAATGATAGGCTTTCAATAAATAGTAGCTGTTATTTATTAATACTATTTCTTCTATCCTAAATTTTTTAAGTTATATATAGTTAGAAAACGTTTCCCAAATGAGGTCAGTTCAAAGATGCTTCTCTTGACCTGGTGCCCATTCATTCCTGTGCCCACTAGCTCTGTAGTAAAGGGCTACATTTAGCATCATCACTCTACTAGAGAGATTAATTGCCTTTTCTGAAATCTGAACAAGGAATAAGCTCTTGAATTTTGATTATAAAAACAGTACTCACCCTGTTTGCTCTAATCCCATTCTGACCCCCTCCTCAGGTCCTTTTCCTTTCTTGCTCACATAGTGTCTAGAACGTCCTACTGGCTGGTTATGTCTGAAGTCACCATTACTTCAAAGTGATGAGGGAGGTGTGGTAGCTGGAAGCTGTGTTATCTTTTAGCAGATGACTAGAGTCCAGAGGCAATAATCATTTCAACTAGCCAGGAAAGAGAGGAGAGAACTATAATAATGTTAGTCAGGTAGTGGTTTCATCCTTATCGGCCTCAGCAGATGCAAACATGCACTGACAAATACTACACCAGAGGGTAGGATAAAGGAGAATTAGAAAATTACTACCTTCAGGAGATACTGGGCTTCCAAATTCGATATGCAATTGTAATATAGATAACATGGAAAACAGATAATAAATAGAGCTTTTAATTCAAAAATGACCTTCAAAGAGCTTTTTCCCTTAGAAACACAAATAGAAAGACCCAGACCTTTGAAAAAGCAGATCCAAATAATAAACATCTTCCCTTGCTACCTCTCAAGTGTACGGCACATCACAGACAGCTTTTCTCAATAATAGCCTTGTAGTGTGCTTTTATCACATATTCTAAAGTTTTTATCACATTAGAAAGATATACTTCCTTTTATCTCATTCCAAAGGTATCTTTTCAATATTCACTGGGCAACTATAGGACTATTTCTAAATGACAGCACAGAACAGTATATGA
Source organism: Solenodon paradoxus (assembly GCA_004363575.1). Classification (NCBI taxonomy): domain Eukaryota; kingdom Metazoa; phylum Chordata; class Mammalia; order Eulipotyphla; family Solenodontidae; genus Solenodon; species Solenodon paradoxus. Next base: position 407,423 of record RJWH01000955.1, read on the forward strand.
TAAACAGGAACATTGCTGCCACTCTGATCAGTGAGCAAGATAAAGAGAACGTGGCCGGCCAGAAAAATCAGCTGAGCTTGGCTGAAATGTCAGGATCATCCGTAATGTAGCAGAGAATTATGCATCACTGAGCCAGGGACCCTCCTCAAGATGAAGGGTCCATGCAGTGCAAGGTTGCAATAGCCAAAGTTCCCTGCAGAAGTGGCTCCCAACCGCAGTCAAGTGGGGGCCACCCATTGTCCTTGAGATGCGAAGGGAGGCACTACACAAAATGGTTCTCTCCTTTAAAGCCATATTTTATAGGTGGCAGAGTCAGAGCATTTTAATTGAGTGGAACTACGTGCACAAGCCTCTTAAGGATCACACAGCCTCTCCCCATTATGACATTGAAACAGAGACTCTTTCAGTTTGTAAATCACACAGAAAATTCTGAAAGGACAGAAGCCCCTCCAGTGTCCTTGAAGTCTCAATCACTTCCTTTTTGCTGTCCTATCTCTGCTTTTCATTCTGAAGTGGATCATTTGTGTCTTGTGTAGAAAGCTTTCTATGGGATAAAAGGGGCAAATGTGTAGCATGCTTTCCCAAACAAGCATTCAAGCATTTGACTGCCATACTAGTTTCTAACAATATGGTGAACTATAATTTTTAACAAAATTATGCGAAAAGTCCAGTTAAGAAAGACTTTTACACCAAAGTAATTAAATTCCACCAAATATAGCAAGATGCATGCATTCTAATTTCTGATTAAAGATCTGAAAAGCATCCTCCAATTAAAGAAATAAAGAGGTATAAACTCGATAAGTAAAAGTTAATAGGAACTGGATCTTAATAATGAATTTACTAATTGATCCAAAAGTAGATGAAGTGATATTCTTCAGGAAATTTCTTTTCCGTTAAGTTCGGTTAAGTTCCTGTAGACCAGGTGCAAAACTAGTCAAAAAGTTGTAAGGTTACAGATGACTTAGTAGACAGGTTTATGACCCCAATAGACACCACGATCCTTTCGCAGGACAGAGGAATTGCAATTCACAAGCAATTGAGCGGAAATTATTTCCTCTCTGAGGTCATTGAACTAACATAACAAAATCTGAATGCTATAACTGGATTAGTTTAGTTGTTTCAAAAACAATGTTAATGATGCCAGGGTTGCAGGGTCAAAGCCCATATGGGCTCATTGTCTTTGGAGGGGAAGGAATGTTGTTTCATGACCAGGGTAAGTTCAGGAGCAAAATCTCTGGCTGAATGGAACCCAAAATCAAGACTTCACCAAAACCCATCAGTACTTCTAGAAAAGCACTTCAAAGGACCACTTCTTTGTACCAAATTATTCCCAATAAATATGATCACTAAAATGAAAACACAGGTCATGGCAGAATCTCATTAGTCAAAAATATGTATGAATAGAGCAAGATTTTACTACATATAAGATTTTACTACTAAGATCTGATTTTACTACATATTCAAAGAGATATAAAAGAGATGAGTAAAAAGAAAGTTCGAAAATTAGTCAGAAGCATAATTGCTTTAAGAAGACAGGACACTATCTCAGAAATAAACATCTGATAGAAGGTTCACAAATAATACCAATAGGGAGAAAAAGAAAGAAAAATCTAAAATGCCCAATGTGGCCACACAAGTTGCTCCCAATCCCCAGGAAAACACCCACCTTATGGGGCCTTCCCCTAACCCCCAAACCTAGTACATGTCCCCATTCACTACAGAATTGAGCCACCATTTTGCCAAGCAGAACAGTTTTGAGATGACTCTTTCCTCTTTGATACAGTGTTTACTAAGTATAAAGTTGTATGCTGTTTAATATACAACTGGACACTTAGGAATAAACACTAAATTCTAAAGGAGCTTATATTTTTCTACATTTTGTTTTGTATCACTGCTAATTAAAGATTAACTACCACTTCTAAATAGGAGTTTGGTGAGTCAGCTCTTGGAAAACAAATTATTTGGACAGCAGCAGCATCAAAGAGCTGACAGATAAGAATCACCACCACTTCAGACCTCAACCCTTTTCTATAAATAAGTTGAGTTCCTGCCTGCTTTCTTGTCAGGCTGGTGCTATGTGCCAAAAGCAATCCATTAAAAACATGAGAATGAGAAAAGAGATGAGTTGGCTGGTCAATCTAATAAATAAATAAATAAAGTAAGGTTAGATCCTGAATGCTAGCATTCCTTCCTATAGTATTTGCTAGTAGAGGTTATTCTTCAAAATGTAAATACAACTAGAAGAAATGTAAGCAAACAAAATGATATAATGGCACAGGATTGAGATTTAATAGCTGAATTGAGAAATGTGTTAATTATGTTTATGAAAAGTCAATAATTCAAACTTCAATTTTCCTGAAAGATCACCCCTCTATTCACACCTACTCTCTGGTATTTTTCATAGCTTTTATGTATACGACTATGAGAAATAGCACCACTATTTCTGCTAATCCTGAGCCAAGTGTTGGTATCACAGTCAGAAATAGACTGAGAGAACACTGCTGCTAAATGATGCAGATCTTCAGGATGTCATCCCAGGAAGCAAAATCCACAGAAAAGTCTAGAGATGTGCTCTTATAAATAGAGACTATGATTTGTTGAATATTCTTCAAATTGCTTTTCTTGAAAATATGTTTCTTGTTCTAACTGATGAGGAGAAAACAGTAAGAAATGTCAACAATCAAAAAGATAGTGCTGATATGTCAAAGGATACAAATATCAAACTTAAATTAAAAACGCCTGGGTTTAATAAGGAAAATGAAATGTAACTAGCTTTTTTTTATTTTATTATGAACAGAAGAACAATCTGCTCCCTCCACATCTTAATGACTGTTGTTACATACCACAACAGAGTGAAACTTCCTACAAAGGACTCAACCTTGGAAACTTCATCTGCATACAATGAACCATCTTGTCGACCAAATATTTCTTGAGTCACATCTGAATTATATCTCAGCATTATTATACTTCCTCCTGGGATATATGATTGCTTACTTGATATTCAGGGACAACAGATGAGGAACAAAAGGTTTGATCCTGGGGCTGACATTTTATATAATAAAAAGTCTGATTACTTTCAAGACTTTTCCTGACCAGTCTAACCCAAAGGCATTACTCTCTGCTTTCCATGAACTCTTACCACTTGCATTCACTTTGCACTTGATCCTAACTGGTAGATTAGTTGTCTATTTATGCAAATTATCATGCTTTCAGTGTAGATGGTAAACTTACTGACACAAGAGCCATTAAATTGAGGAAACATAAGTGATTAATGTTACATATCTATGTAACTCACCCAGCTCTACCTAGCACAAATATTTGTATAGATAATTAACGTACACACATGTAAGTACCTATGTGTATATATACATATTTGCAAACATATATATACATATATATATATATATATATAAAGAGAAAGAGAGAGCAAGAGAGGAGAGAATGTGTGTTAAACAGGTAAACATCCATTACTCAGCCACAAAGTGAAGGATTTAAACTAGATGATCTTTACATTCCTTTAGAACTTTAACAGTTCTTTTTATTCATTTTTAATCAAATTTTATACTTAGATTTATATTTAAATAGACATATAAGAAGACAGAAAAGTGTTTAATGATAAACTATTTAAGAGACCATGACTGAAAATGTGTTTTTTGAGTTGGTTATTTTTGTAATTTAGGCTCAACTCTTTGATTTAAACTAATAAGCTAATTATAAATTCCATTTGTGCCGTAAAACAATAAAGTTATATTTTTTGGTGCACCATGGTGGAGTAGCAGTTTGGTCAGTCACCTCCAGCTGGTGTAATCCACATACATCTCAAGGACCTGTGTTTGTGTCCCAAGGCTTGGGGTGGGGGTGGGGGAATAACCAAGATCAACAACTAAATAAAATAAAGTGTTTCTTCCTCCGCTCTCTGCCTGCCTGCTCATCTTGATTCTTGCCTTCAAATTCCCTTTAAAAAAAGCATACTATATTTCTTTATAATCTGTGATTCTATATCTTGATTACTGAAGTATATTTTACACCATCTAATTAGCAGCAAAGTCAAAGTTCAGTCACTGATTGATGCAGTTCTCCAACATCAACAACCTCTGAAAAATCTTATGAGGAGGAAAATATCTAAACCATCCTATTGAACTGGCTATTCATGTCATCATCTCGCTATTTTCTGCCAAATCTAAATAGCTCATGCATAGGTGATTCAACAAAATTTTACCAAGAGGCTATTATATTTCAGGTAAAATACTACACACTAGGTTTAAGAAAAATTATAAACTACATTACAATTCAAGAACCAACTATGCATGACTCAGCATAATAGAGACGAGCTCAATGTCCTCCTAGTCTCAGGGAAATCTCCCAAAGAAGAGCTATTCAGATGAAATAAGAAAGAGTAGTAGCATCTAGAAAGAAGAGATAGTTTTGACAAGGAATACTTTCTAGACACAAGGAACTGGACACATAAAAATGAAGAAAGAGAATGTTGTTAGAGAAATAATTTTAAGCTGAACAAGTACTGGGGGAGAGAGAGAGGAAGAAATAGAGAAAGAAGGAGGAGGAGAAGGAAGGGGGAGGAGGAGGGAGAGTAGGAAGGGAGAGGAAGTGGAGGATGGAGGAGAATGGGAAGGAGGAGGAGGATGGAGAGGAAGAGGATTGGAGGAGAGGGAAAGGGACCAGAGAAATGAGCAGTGGCTAGATTATTAATGTCATATTAAGAAACTTGAAGTCATAGTCTCAGTGATGGGGTAAACCCTCTGAAATGTCCTGTGATATAGAATTAAAATAATGAAATATTATTAAGCTGTAAAATAAATGGAAGGTGGTTAAGACATGGAATAAAGAGAACAGTTAGAGCATGAGAACATGGTGACTTAGTCTGGGCAGTTAACCACTGAGACAGAAATGATCAGGTTTCCCAAACATTGAAAAAAAGAAGAGTCAGTGGTTGGTTAAGTGAGGGTGAGCACGTGGAGAAGTCAAGGACAATGCCCAGGGATATGCCTTAGCTAAATAGCACTATATCCCTGCAACTCGAACAAAGGAGGCAGCAGTTTTAAGGGGCAGAGTAGAAAGGGAAAAGACAGAATAAGGAGATAATAAATTGAGTTTTTATGACACCGAGTTTGACACACTTGCGAAACAACTTGTTAGAGATGTGCAGTTGGCAACTGGTTTTGTTGGCCTGCAGATTAGACAAGAGACTGACTTGGAGAGAGAATCTGGGAGTCATATAAATGATGACTGAAGTCACTGGAGGACTGAAACAGGAAACTAAGAAGAGAACAGAGACAAAAATCCAATTAGCAGTAACATTTAACAATAGTTGGAGGCAGAGGAAATCAGAAAGGGGACTGAGTAGAAAGAGCTCGAGAAGTAGAAGCAAAACTAAATATGGTCTTACAAAACACATGAAGAGAATATTTTGAGAAGGAAAGAAAGATTAATAAACTGAGTGCTTATGGTAGACAAAGATAAAATTACAGCTATTGGGACAAGGAGACTTTTAGATGTTTAATAGAGAACATTTAGTAGATGATGATTAAAAGCCAAATTGTAGAGCTGGCCTCCAGACCACCCCACAAAACTAACTAGGTACAGCCAACTCTGTCTCTCTGTCTCTCTGTCTCTCTGTCTCTGTCTCTGTCTCTCTCTGTCTCTGTCTCTCTCTCTCTCTCTCTCTCTCTCTCTCTCTCTCTCTCTCTCTCTCTCTCTCTCCCCCTCCCTCTCCCCCACTTCTTGTTTTCCTCTCTGTCTCTGAGAGTGACTTTTACATCTCATTTCAGACATATATTACTACTCTGTAACTTCAACTAAATAAAACTAAAGTCAAGTCTAGGTTGAATTAAAGTTCTACTGACCTCCCACCTCCAAATTCCCTTCATTTCCTCATTTCAAAACAGGGAATGATTTTTCACTTCTCTTATGGTCCCTGCATCCAATCTGTTGAGAAATCACATCTAACTCATCCTCTAGTATTCCTTACATTTTCTCTGCCATCCAATATACACAGACAATTCTAGTTTAAGTCATTTTTATATTCTTTCCCAACACTGAAAGAGATATCCAATAGTCCTTCTACATTCTGCCTCTTGAACAAGCTCTACTTTTCAGCCTTAAGTCGAGCTCCAAATCATGTTTCCCCTGCTTAGAAGATTTGATGCTTCTCCATTGCCTATTTAATTAAGTGAAAACTTCTCAGATGTGCCCTCAGAGCCCTTCATAACTTGACATTTTAAATCCCACCTTTTCAGGTTAGTATTCCTACCTGCTTGTAAGTCCCAAGCAAACAAGACTGCTCAACAAATTAAACCCACAGTTCTCACTTGGTTTCATTCCATGGTATTTCCTTTCTGAAAATCCTTGTATTCCATAAGTCCCATCTCCAATGTTATCCCCAACCACTACCAACTCCTCTCCAACAACACTCCCCACCCTATATCCCAAAAAATGCCTTGTAGCATTTTTGTTATACTTGTCTTATGGAACTCGCTATTTCTATCTTAATTATAATCATTTGTGTCTTGAAATTATTCCCCTCTACTGTAATCCAAGATTTCTATAGGCCAAATCCATGCTTACTAACCTGGGTCACTGGTGGGCAGTAATTGTCAGTTGGTCCAAATAAACGAGATTCCATTGCACATGTGTGAGCATTTGTTAATAGAGCTAATTTTTTCTTTTCTAATGGCATCTTGAACTGAGGTCCCAAATTGGCAGCTGGAGGCTGAATCTGGCCCACAGATGTGTTTTGTTGAATCCACAGTTATTTTTTTAATTGAGTTAACATTCTAAAATGGAATATTTTACATAAAATGCCAGATTTTCAGCTTCTCTAAAAGTAGAATGTTCTGTCAACTGTGTGCGCATATTCACTTCTGAGAGTAAGTGACCGGAACCAATCTGCCTGCTCTTTTTTGGATGGAGTGTGGACTCTTCAGTTCACCCCATTCCCAGTTCACTAGTGCAGCCTCCCTGGTCCACCTACTCCCTGATGTTACTAATACATCTTGGTAGGCATTAGAATTTACAACCACTGGTCTAAAGTCCTTGCAAGGGTAGTCTGTAGAATACATGTGGGCCATGTTTTCAGCTGAGGACTATTCCTAGAATTGAATTGGAGGGGTAAATTAATTGCATCATGGTATTCCTGTCTCCCTCACCTCTATACCACACTGCTCTCTAATCTCCAGCTGAAAGATCCTTCTATGTAAAGTGCTATGCTTTTTCTTATCAGAATATACCTATCTTCTAATGCAAGTTGGATGATTAGTATATGCTCAAATGTTAATGAATTGATAATAATAATATTTCCGGGATGGGTATAGTACAAGTATGGCAAATCTGTTTCAAGAACAATGCTATATATATATATATATATATATATATATATATATATATATATATATATATATATATAATGTATATGTACATGCATGTACATATATATATAATGTATATGTACATGCATGTAGGCACACACACTATGACAAAAAACACAAATCAATTACTATCCGCATAGGTCCTTAGAAGTCATCTCAATGCAGCACTTCAGAAAGTCACCCCCATTAGTTTTGAGATGGTTCTAAAGTGGACATCAGATATCCTCCATATATACATCTCTTTACTGACACAACAGGAGTGAATGGACAGAAGAGATACTATTAGTATCATTTTGGAAATGAAAAACTTGATTCCTAAAAATATGTCACTTGTTCAACTTTAGGGAAGGTATGAGATAAATTTAAAATTATGCCCTCAATGTCAAAGTCTGCTCCCCTATAGGAAGGGAAAAATGTAATTTAACAGCTCACCAGGAAGAGACTTAAAGATTTCAGCTGATTTAGTAACATAGGAATTAAAATATGACGTGAGTTAAAAATTAAAATGTGGGCTCTCCTTTATCAAGAGGGGTGATGTTCCTGCCCCTGTGTCTTCTAGTTACTTCCTTTCTACAGAAATAATCAAATGGTGGACAGACAACAGAGCATAAAAAGAAAAGTTGAAGGAATTTTCGGTGTCTTAGAAAGTGCAGAAGTCAAATTCACTGATACCTCTTCTGGCCCAATTTCCTTTATGCTATAGGTCTTTCAGATAACATACGTGCATTTTAGCAGAGAACAATAATGCCTCAGAGAAAAGGAATAAGTGGGTAGATTTGAGACTGATGTGCCAGAACCACATAATTTATTGCATTATACATACAATATTTTTTATTTATTGTATAGAGTAATCTATCACTAGACCTCAAATCATACCTCAGATCATTGCCTTATTTTCCTGTAAGTAAATTCAATTATATCAAGAAAACTCTGTAAAACACCTTCCAGAATAAACACAAATATCAGGGTAAACTTAACTAACAATCTGCATGAATTGCAACTTTTGTGATTTTGGTCCTGAGTTTTGGGTCAATACATAACTCACCTTGAGAGAGCTGTTATGGCACCTGGGGTTGGGAGGAGTGAAATTCAGGGGCTAGATGAGTTAGGCAAGAGTTGGAGGACAATCAGATAACACCATAATTACAGTCGTGGGGACCCTGGACAGTGAAGTAAGTCAAGCCCTCTTTCCAGAGAAAGAGTCAAATTGGAGAAGAGTTGAACCGGGGAGAAACAAAAGAACAAATGCCCGGAAGTACCAAGAAGAGTAGTTATTATTTTACTACTTTTTCCACTTTTACTGGAGTATAATTTATATAAAGCATTGTATTAATTTAACACAATGATTTGATATATGTATAAAGTGATTACAGTGAGTTTACCAGTAAGTTTTGTTAATAACCATTGCACCATATAGTTTTGTTTTCTTGTGATGAGCACTTTCAAGATCCACTTTCTTAGAAACTTTTAAATATACAACACAGCATTGTTAACATATTCACTATGTTACGTTATATCCTCCAAACTGATTTATCTTAAGTTTATACCTTTTAACTACCTTCACTCGCACCCAAACCCCATATCTGAAAATGACCATCTGTTCTGTTTCTATGAGTCTGGGTTTTTTAGATTTCACATGTTAATGAAATCATACAGTACTTGCATTTCTCTGACTGACTTATTTCACTAAGTATATGCCATTAAGATACATCCATGTTGTCACAAATAGTATGATTTCCTTCTTTTTATGCTTAAATAATATTCCAATGAAGTGTGATTCTGTTCTTGTTTACTGTGAATAACGGATAGTATAAATAATGATAGAATGAACATGTGAGTGCAGATATTTTCTTAGAATTTATATCCAGAAGTGAAATCACTAGATCATATAGTAGTTCTGTTTCTATTTTTTGAGAAACCCCTTTACTGTTTTCCACAGTGGTTGTACTAAGGTACATTTACCAAGAGTACACAAGAATTCCTTTTTCTCCAAATCTTCACTAGCATTTGTTTTATCTTGTATTTTTTGATGACGGCCATTCTAACAAGTGTAGGGTGATATTTCATTGTGGTCCTGACAGGCCTTTCCTTAATGATGACTAATGTTGAGCATCTTTTAATGTATCTATTGGTCATCTGCTTGTCTTCTTTAGAAAAATGTCTATCTCATCCCTCTATCCGTTTTTTCATCAGGTTGCTTGAATTTTAGCTACTGAATTGCATGTATTTTTATGTATTTTGAATATTAACCTCTTATCGTATGTATGATTTGGAAATATTTTCTCTCATTATGTGTAGGCAGCCTTTCATTGTGTTGATGGGTTCTTTTTCTGTGCATGTATTTATTTTGTTTTTGTTTGTTGCCTTTACTTTTGGTATCAAATTAAAATAAAAATATTGCTAAGATCAATGTTAAGAAGTTGCTGCCTATGATTTCTATTAGAAATTTTATGGTTTCAGATTTATATTCAAGTCTTCATATATTTTGAGTTTTGTTTTTTTTTTCCATAGTGTAAGAGAGGGATCCAGTTTCATTATTTTGAATTTGACTTCCAGTTTTCCCAAAATCATTTATTAAGGGATTATTCTTTCTCAATTATATATTCTTGGTTTCATAAATTAATTGACCATATGTGTCCTGTTTTTTTTTCTGGGACCCCTATTCTGTTTCATGGATCTATGTGTCTGTTTTTATGCCAATGCCATGCTGTTTAGATTATATTAGCTTTGTAATATGGTTTGACATCAAGATGTGCGGTACCTTTAACTTTTTCTCTCCTTGACTTTTTTGTGAATTTTTGGAGTCCTATGTGATTCCATACAGATTTAAAAATTTTTTAAATATCTTATGAAAAATGCCTTGGGAATTTTGATGACTTTTCCATTGAAGCTATAGATTACTTTGTATAGTATGGATATTTTGACAATAGTAGTTCCTCCAATCCACGAATACAGATTATTTTTCCTCTTACTTTTGCCTTCTTCGATTTTTTTTATTTCATCAATATCTTTCAGTTTTAAGTGTACAGATCTTTCACCTTCCTGTTCAAAATTTATTCTCAGGTATTTTATTACTTTGGATAGTATTTAAATGAGATTTTTTCCTTAATTCTCTTTCAAAAAGATCATAGTTAGCTTATAGAAAATTAGCAGATATTTTTATGCTGATTTTGTGTCCAGAAACTACTAATTACAGTTTCAACCGTTTTTTGGGTAGAATCTTGAAGTTTTTTACATATAATGTCATGTAATCTACAATTTTTAACTGTCTTACTTCTTCTTTTCTAATTTGTTTCTTTCCTGATTGCTTTTGGTAGGACTTTTAAATAGTATGTTGAATCAAAGTATTCAGAGGGCCATCCTTGTATTGTTCCTAATACTAGAGTAAAATCTCTAAGTTTTCACAATTTAGCATATTAGATGTTGGCTTGTCATATATAGACTTCATTATATTGAGGTATGTTCCTTCTACATCCAGTTTATTAAGAGTTTTTTAATTCATTAATGAGTGCTGAATTTTGTCAATTTTTTTGCATCTATTGACATTATTATAAGATTTTAATCATTCATTTTCTTAATGTGGTGCATCACATTAATTCATGGATGTTAAGCCATTTTAGCATCACCCTATATATATATATATTATTTGATCATGGTTATATCTATTTTCACTAAAATATTATATTGAAGGAAAAATTACATTACAACATTGTAGGTTAAGGTGTGCATCAGCATAAATTAATAGCTTTATATAAGACATTGGTTATCATCAATAGTAAAATTCTATTCTTCAACATACAGTTGCTCTCCTTTATAATTTACCTTGGTTTGCCAGTCTCTTTTTCCCTTCTGGTAAACACTGCTTTTGTCCTGTTGATTTAAATTAAATTTTGGTTATATTTGGTTTATTTTCTTGTTTGGTTTTTCTGTATACCACGTATGAGTGAAATCATCTGGTGTTTGTCTTTGTCGTTCTGACTTATTTCACTAATCCTAATTCCTTCTAGGTCCATCTTGCTGTAGCAAATGATAGGCTTTCATCATTTCTTTTTATAGCTGAGTAGTGTATCCACTTAATGGACACAGGTTGCTTCCAACTCTTTACTATTGTAAATAATACTGCAATAAACATGGGGATAAATATATCTCTTCATATTCGTTTTTGGGGATAAATAGAAGTGGGAAATGGAGTAACAGAATATGGAATTTCTATTTTTAATTTTTCTGAGAGTTTCCATATTACCATCCATAATGGTTATACCAATTTATACTCCCACAGTGAATAAGTTTCCCTGTTCTCCCTATTATCAAAAAAAAAAACTTGTTTCCAATCTTTTGGGTAATATCTATTATCACGAGTGTGAGTTATTTCATGATTGTTTTGATTATAACCTACTTTAAATTGAAAAACAGTTAATCTTAACTCATTCTATCCACATTATTATTCCCCTATCCCCACAAGTTATATTTTTGGTGTCTTGCTTCCTCTCTGTGAGATTTGTTTTCTTTTTCACTCTGTATAAATCCTTCTAGTTTATTTTACAAGGATGATTTAGTGGTGATTGATTGCTTTAACTTTTATTTGTCTGGATGTATTTTTCAAATAACTCCTTCAATGCTAAGTGAAGACCTTGCAGGGTAGAATATTCTTGATTGCAAGTCATTTTGTTTCATCATTTTGGATACATTCTGCCTCCATTATAGGCCTCCCTCTCTAAGCAATTGCTAAGCAATCCACAGTCATATGACAATTCCATTGTTATATGACTCTAGCTGCTCTTAAGATACTCTATCTTGGGGGTTTTTTTTGCCATTTTGACTCCAACATCTTTTTTTTACAAGATGTATGTATAAGTTCATTTCTTCAGAGTTGTTGGCAACCAAACAAATTCTCTTGATGTGTATCTGTTTGGGTTAATTTGTTTAAAACCTTTTGAGCTTCGTGGACCTGGACATTTGTTTTCTTCCCCAGGTTGAGGACATTCTCAGCTGCTATTTCTTGAAATAAAATTTCTCCCTTTTCTCTCTCTTCTCCTTCTAGAATTCTTAATATGCAAATGTTGTTCCTGTTGATATGATTGATCTTTAGGGGTAATTTTCTCTGTCTCTTTATTTTGTTTTATATTTCTAATGATTCGACTAAAGGGTTTGTATTAGGATTTCAGATTCCAAAGTATAGGCCTGCATGTGAGACCTCCAGCTGCTGTGGTCTGTGTCCTCCAGGTTTCAAGAAGGCAAGTTCAGCATCAGCCCCAGGCAAGGGTGTGTCAAAGTCTGCTGGAAACTCTCTCACATTCCTTGCCGAGAAAGTTGTAGTGTTTTACCCTGAGAAAGCTCCATCAACAGAGTTTTGCATAAAAGTACATAGCTACTTGTGCCAGGGTTTTAGGCTCTGATTGCGTGCCACTACCCTAGGTGAGAGCTGTCTTTGTTACCAAAAGAATGTAATCACAAGAACAAATGGTCAGATGTCACAAAATATGTTGCTCTAGAAGATGAGGATTTGGTCATCTGACTTTATTCCAGTGTTGTGTCTACCAGTGCTGGTGCCACATAAACAAAAGAGAGCTTGGGAACGACACCCATCAGTGTCTTTGTTCACTAGTGGACTATCCTTATTTTTCATTCTACCCACTGTAGCTTTTGTTTCAACAAAAAAAAATCCATTAATTGCATCTGTACACAATTCATCTATTAGCTCCCCTTGTGTTCTCTGCTACCCCAGCATCCCATAGTTCTTCAAAGGAAAGTTCTTCTATTTTCTACGTGAGGATTTATGCACTAAAACCCTTCAGTCTCTGGAAATAGGCACCATATCACTTGCAATACTCACATTGACATTCCTGCCAAGACAGTATCTTGGCTTATCCTATTTTTTCTGGTAACTTTTATCACTTTTCCTTATGGAAACAAAGGACCCCCCAGTCCTCAGTTCTTTTTCCAAGGTCATGATTGTATCTAGATGCAGTTTTATTGTGTCTGTTGGGAGGAGATGAACTCAAGATCTTGTTAGTCCAGCTTCTATATCTATTTGCATCAAGGATATTATCATTTGTAATTTTATTTTTTGTAATTCCCTTCTCTATTTTTTTTATCAGTGTAATGCTGACCTCATAAAATGAGTTTCTAAGTGTCTTCTATTTTTTAAGGAAATTGAGAAAGACTTCTATTCATCCTTTTTGTTTTAAAGGAATGAAGATGAGTAGGCAGACAGACAGAAAGAGAAAGGAGGAAGAAGCACTTAATTTTATTTTGTTACTTAGTTTTTCACACTGGTTGTCTCTCCCCAGACCTGGAACTCTAACCTACACTATATGGCCTGTATCCTTTGGAGGTGATTGACCCAACCATTACTCAAACAGGGTGTGTGCCAGACTCGTGTTAATCTTTAAGTGTTTGGTAGACCTCTTCAGCAAAGCCATTGATCTTGGGCTTTTGTTTGCTAGAATGTTTTGGATGACTGATTTTTTCTTTATCTTCATGATTCAGTCTTATTAGGCTGCATGTTACTAGGAATGCATCCATTTCTTTCAGGTTGTCTAATTTTTGGCATATGAATATGATTTTTTTGTATTTATGTGGTATTGTTAATGTTTTCTAATTTCTTATTTTGGTTGCTTCTCTCTTTCTGTCTGTTAGTCTAGCCAACAGTTTATCTATTTTATTAATCTTTTCAAAAAGCCAGCATAGTTTCATCGATTTTTTTCTTTCATCTTTTCAGTCTTTAATTCATTCACTTCTGTTTAGCTTTTTGTTATTTTCTTTCTTCCTTCTACTAACTTTGGACTTAAATTATTCTTTGTTTTTAGTTCTTTGAGGTGCAAAATTAAATTACAAAAAGTTAATATAGCAAGCTAAAGAACACTAAAAATCTGGTGGTTGGTATAATGTGAAATACACATAGAAAGAAAAATTTAATATTCTAAAATTAATATAGCAATATAAACAAAAGAAATTATTTAAAAAACAAAATTAAAGATGAGTAAAGATTATTTTGGAGAAAAGATTATTTTAAAAATTAAGTTACTTAAACTCAATGTAAACAAGTAAGCTGATTTTTCCTATGTTTCCATAAGTTTTATTGTCTTATTTATTTGTCTCAAGAAATTTTTCCTCTTGATTTCTCATTTGATCCATTGTTTGTTCAGTAGCATGTTTTTAATCTCTACTTATTTGTGTATTTTTTCAGTTTTCTTATAGTTGATTTCTGGTTTCACACGATTGTGGTCAGAAAAGATGCTTCATATGATTTCAGTCCTCTTAAATTTCTTAAGATATGATTTGTGAGCTAGCAAATGATATAACCTGCAAAATGTTCCATGTGTGCTTGAAAAGAATGGGCATTTTGCTGCCGTTGAATGGAATGTTCTGTAAATGCCTATTAAGTCTCCGTGGTCTAATGAACAGTTTAAATCCAATGTTTCCTTATTGATTTTCTGTCTGGATGATTTACCTGTTGCTGAAAATGGGATATTGGAATCACCTACTTCTATTGTACTGCTCTCCATTTCTCTCTTCAGGTCTTTTAATATTTCCTTTATATATCTATATGCTCCTGTGTTGGGTACATATTTATAATTGCTATTCCCTCATGTTGAATGGACACTTTTATCATTACATAATGACCTTATTTGTCTCTGTTACAGTATTTGTCTTAAAATCTATTTTGCATGCTAAATATATGTATACTTGCTTTTGTTTTTGTTTTTTAAATTTCTGTTGCAAAAAGATATCTTTTTCCATCATTCACTTTCAATCTGTGTATGTGATTATATCTGAAGGGAGTCTTTTGTAGGTAACGTAGGTAGGTATTGTTTTTTATCCAGTCACTATATATTTTGGTTGAGTAACTTAATCTATTTACATGCAATGTACTTAGTTATAGATATTAATTTACTATCAGTATTTTGCTAATTATTTTCTAGCTGTTTTATAATTTTCCATTCCTTTTTACATCTCTTTGTCTCTTCCTTTGGGTGATTTATGTGGTGGTATGCTTATAATCCTTTCCTTATCTTTTACGTATCCATTTTAGGTTTTCACTTTGTTGTTATCATAATAGTATATTGCAGGGGGAAACAACTAGGATGAATAGCTAAATACATTTTTAAATGCTTCTGCCTCCTCTCCCTTTCTTTCTGCCTAACTACTTGCCTGCCTTCCTGCCTTCTTCCTTCCTCTTAAAATTTTTTTAAGTCTTTTTAAAGCTGATAACAACTCACATTTGAAAGCTTACTAAAGTGCTACAGTTTTACTATCCTCCCATGATATTTTATATTTCTGATGTTACAATTTACACTTTCTTACCGTGTAACAAATTATTGTAGTCATAGTTATTTTACTACTTTTTTCCTTTTACCTTTATACTAGATTTATAATGGAGTTATCTACTAGCGTTACAACATTAGAGTGTTCTTAATTTAATTATATTTTTACCTTTACTGATGAACCTTGGATGAGGGCTCAAAAGGGATAGACTTGGATTATTCATAGAAATAAATTATCACTCAGCTTGCACCTGAAGCCTGAACTAGCACTCTAGCATCAGACAGTAAATATTAGGACATGCCACCCAGGAAGACCCCACAGCAAAATGTACTCCACAGAAATAAGAAAACTGTAACACAAAAAGAGAACAACTGGGACACTGGAGAAAGGAAGCCTCAACAAAGCAAGCTGGTCAGCAGAGAAAGAAACACTGTACATTACAGCTTCTCTGTTAACACAGAGAATAGGAGTGACGAGATTGTCAAGAGAATAGAGTTTTCAGACATAAAAGTATAGCATCATCCAGAAGCACCAACACTTAGAGGACCCAGATATGATTCACATTCGCAGGCACAGTTCTAGTTATACAGGATTTCAGGTGCATTTTCTGTTAAGCCAGGAACCAGACTCACAACTATTGTAGCCTTAAATTTAAAGGTGAGAGCAGTAAGAAAACATGCCTGCCAGAGAAGAAGGAGTGTAACAGTCCAAGAATAATTGTGATCCATCATAATTGAAGCCATCTCTCAAATTCATGGAATTTCTTTGCAGTTATCTGGTCATACAATATGTTATCTAAGATCTCCAAAACATAGGATTATTGCAGTTATTTTGTACCTTTACAGAGCTGAGAAGTAGTAAAAACAACATAGCTGGTTCATATGTACATGTTCATATGACCCTCCATGCCTGTGCATGCATGAATGCACATGAGTGAGCACACACATATTTTTGCTTCCTGGTTCTGAGTCAAACTACGACTCAACTACATAGTTTGACAAGAACACAGATAGAGGAAAATAGAAACAGTATGTTCTTGCATATCATGATCTGGCAATACTAATCTTACTTTTGTCTACCTCCTCAGTGGAGTATAACCTCACCTTCTACTAGATTTTCAAAAGCAGTAAAAACAAAGCATACATTCCCAGAGAACAAATACTTTTCTGCTTCCTATGTGGTCATGTTATACAAAGTACCATGTACAGGCGGCAACTTATTAAGTGACTTTTAATGATTCTGATGAGATACCAAGAATTATACAGTGCAGAGATACAGATTATCTAGTCTGTGTGCTAAGATATGTTGTATTCCTTTACCATCCTAGGTTAAACTTATGAAAGAAAAAAGGTTAATGGCATCTACTTTCACTTAGTTAACCGAATAGCTTTGTTTAAAGGAAAATTACAAAAGAAAAATAAAAAGAAAAATGTTGCTTGTAAAAAAAATTCTTAAAAATAGTGATTAATGGATATACTTAACAGGGTATTGCTTACATTCATCTCTGTCATAAGTTGCCTTGATAGCTTTTGGAGACCTTTATCTTTGTTAATTTTGAAAGAGATTATCACAAGAAATGTGTTTTGAAACATCGCCTTTCATTTCTTAGGATTGAGCAGTAGATTCTCTAGGAGTGTAACTCAAAACTTAATGAAAGGGTCCTCTCGGTGCCACTGAGGCATGGGGAACTTGAAAGCATTGCTTGTTCTTCTCTGAACAGAAAATGCCACTGTTTCCTCCATGCTCAGGAACAGATCAATGTCTATTTCTAAGAGTCAGGCTTGGGTTATAACTCAATATTAAATGCTTGATTGAGTTTTTTCCTAATCAGCCACAGTATATAATGTAAATCCCTTTTCTAGGAATAAAAAGGCAGAAAAAAAGAACAGGATCCTAAACAATCTATACACCAGATAAAAGAGGGATATGAGGTCTGTTCTTAATAATACGGTGGATTATCATGGCATAACTTCAGAATCCTGTAACTCTAATGAAGTTCTGCCATAATTTAAGGTAACTAGTACTAGGTAACAGGTGACTCTTAGTTATAGAAACTGGAAATCTTGATATTTCTTTCTGAATATTTTCAGAAGTAATAGATATACCCAAGGTGGTGAACTAGTAAGATCTTAAGCTCACCTCTTCTCCAAATGCACAACAAAATCACATCTAAATACAAAATACAGCTTTCTAAAAAGCTATTTGGTAGAGGGGGCAGCATCTCCAAAGGAAAAATGATAGAAAACTTCAGAAAGGGTAGGAAAAGTTGAGGGGTAGCCAACTTTCCTTGAGTTAGAAAAACACCAGAGCTTATTCCCAGAGACTGAAGGACTTACTCTACATTGGGTGCCCCGGAACCTAGAATGCACCCTTAAGGAGAGTATGTGCATCCTTTTATGGAAAATAAAAGAACTTTCTTCTGAAGAACAGTAGGACTTGTGGGGCTGGGGGCACACAGACCTCGGTCAGAAAACAGGAGAACCAGTATATGAAGTATACACAGAAATAAGTGAGGGATTTTTGTTTGTTGAACCAAAAACTTTGGCAGGAGGAATAGTCTTCCAGTGGACAAAGACACTACTGGGTGTCCTCCCGGAGTCTCTTTTGTTTATGTGGCACTGGCCCTGGAAGATACTATATTGGATTTAAAGTCTGCAGTGGGGGATGCCATATTGGAACTAGGTCAGAAGTCAAAACACACACACCTCTGCCATCAGCAGTGCTTGCTGCTGATAACAGTACAGTTGTCTCCTGGTTACCATGCTTGTGACCACCAGGGCAGCAATCACCTGGGATAGCAGCAAGCAGTCAGTCTGTGGCCCTAGCATAGGCAGCTGAATGCTCCCTTCAAAGATCAGTTTGTAGATCTGTCAGCTCTGCTGTGGCAGCTCTCACAGGGAGGATCACAAGAGAGACTCCAAAAGCCTGAGAAACACCTGTTCTCCCATCAACCCCCAACCTCGGGCTGCTGCTGACCAACCTACTTGTCTGAAACAAAAAGCCTCCTGAACCTGGCAGCTGGAGCGCCTGCCCCAGGCCTATACTCTGCAGCTTGAAATCCTAATACGAGACTATTACATCAAGACAGGGAAAACTCTTTAGTCTAATCCATAAAAATAAAAACAGGGTACAGAAGAAAGAAAAAGAAGAGGAAAGGAGGAAGAGGAAACAGAGAAATTTACTCCAAATGAAGGAGCAAAACAAAACCCTAGAGAAAAACCCTAATGCAATGGGATTAAGTAAACTATCTGAAGATTTCAAAGTGAAAATTTTGATGATTCTTACTGAAATTAAGAAAAACAATAGATGAACAAAATAAGATCTAAAATAAAGACAGAAAAAATATGAGAAAATTTCAAGCAATTTATAGAACTAAAGAATAGCTGAATTGAAAAACACAGAGAAGTTCCCAGGAGACTGGAATAAGCTCCCAATCAAATCAGTAAGCCAAAAGATGGGGAGTGGAATAAACCCAAGCAGATCATCAGAGAAAAAGTAATTAAACTAGCATAAGAGATTTATGAGATAACATGAAGAGGAGCAACATTCACATATAGGGGCTCTAGAAGGTGAAGAAAGGAAGTAAGGGGCAGAAACTTTAATAGAAGAAATAATAGCTAGTTTCTTCCCTAACTTGGGAAGCTCAGATTCAGGAAGCAATCCAGATCCAGGAAGCTCAAAGAATTCCAAACAAAGTAAACTCAAACAAATACAGGCTAAGACATAGCAATTAGAATGACAAAAATTCAAGATAAAGAGAGACTCAATAGCAGCTAGAGAAAAATGAGTTACATACCCGGGAATCCCTATAAGATTGTCTGCAGGTTTCACAACAGTAACTTTACAGGCCAAATGGAATGGCACGACATATTCAAAATGCTGAAAGGAAGGGACTTTCAACCAAGAATACTCTACCCTAGTAGATTATCATTTAGAATTGAAGCCATGGTAAAAAAAAAAATGGATTTTCAGAAAACAAAAGTTAAAGGAATTCATCATGATTAAACCAGCCTTGATAATACTAAAAGGATTTCTATGAAATCCCATTTAGAAACAGCAAGACAGCAAAAATATAAAATGTGGGGTGGAGGGGAGAATAGTAAAAATATGGACTGTTAGAATGAACTCTGGATTAATTTACTTGCAATTTAATATAGGTTATAAGCAAAACAACAATGAGATTATCATCCCACATCTGTGAGAATGACTGTTATCCAAAACTAGATAAAACAAAGGGTTTTGAGGACGCACAGAAAAGGAAAACTTTTGGAATGTTGGTGGAAGTGCAAATTTATGCAACCATTATGGAAAGTAGTATGGAGATTCCTCAGAAAATTGAGAATTGAAGCTCCATATGACTGAGTTATCCCACTTATGGGTATTTACCCCGGAAAATTCTAAATGAAGAGATATATGCACCTTAATAATTATTGTAGTCAAGAGCAAAAAACAACCTAAGTGCCAAAATCTACATATGAGTAGAGAAAGAAGATATGAAATACATACACAATGGAATACTACAAAGCTATAAATAATGAAATCCTGCCATTTGGAACAAGTAAAACTAGAGAGAAGTCAGAAGTAGGAAGTCAAATATCACAATTTCACTCCTGTGTCATATATAGAGAAACAAAACAAACAAATAAAACAAGTTAAACAAAAATAGACTTTCACTCTAATGGATCAAACTATTGGTTACCAGAAGGGAAGATTGGGAATAAGTCGAGTAAAAGGGGTCAACTACATGTTAAAGAATAGAATCAGACTGTTAATGCTGGACTTAGTGTATTATATACAGCTGTTGATTTGTTGACTTATGATGATGTACTCCTTAAATTCATATAATGTATAATGCATTGTTCTTTCAATAAATATTTTAATTGGAAAAGAAAATACAGTGATTAAAAAAACAAAGAAAAAATAATAGAGATTTTGGTATTCCACAATACCACAATTTTACCTTTCTTATATGAGCAATCTTATTGAATAACATATTCAACTGAGAATCACTGATCCACTATAATTTATAAAGAAGCTACAGGAAGCAAAAAACTATTTCAAAGAAAGAACTTAAATGAATGCCAGGAGTGTCTGATACTTTCCTAATATACTTGTCATTAATGTCCTCTTTCATTGTGCTTATGCGGCTCATGGGCACACTTCTAGTAGATGTGTCTACACACATCTATTACCAACTGACGGCCACCATTCTGCTTAAACTTGTTATAGTCTAAGAATGACTTTGTAGAAACAGACATATCCTTTTCCTAAGTGGTGGACTGATCCATCCAAATAGCAAATGGTTATTATATAAATCTTGATTTAATTTGGGTAACATCCAAGTTATCTTTTCACTGTTGGTTCACAAATTCAAGTTTGTTGTTATATTTTAGCATTTACTAATTCAACCCCCTGATGGAGAGGCATGGTATTGGTTCTCCACCATATGCAAGGGGCGCCTAAGAACACTGAGAGAGTTATGAATTGGTAACTTAACCTAAGAAAGAAGCGGTGTTCAGAGGGATTAAATAATTTATCTAGTTCTCCAGGGCAAGACTGTGGATGAGCTAGGATTCAAATGCAGATCTGCATGATTGCAAAGCTCATTGTTTTCACATAATACTCACCATTCAACTGATTCACTTTCACTTGCTCTGTGTGAATGACAAGGGCTAGAAAAAGAGATTGGAGGAAGGGAGAATGGAGTAGCAATGTGTTCAAAGACTATACAAGCAAATGATTTTCAAGATAGCATTTAGGAAATTCACATCAAGGCTAGAAACCCAGACTGCAAAGGAAGGCTGTCAGGGATTACAGCAGCAGAGCAAGGTAGGTCATGAAGAAACAATGTGTCAGCAGCCCCCATTCCTACAAGGGAGGGCAAGGACAAGATGAGCTGGAATCTGGACGAAGCACAAGGAAGAGACATTGCCTTGGTGCTAAGACAAAGGGCTGCCCCCAGACCAGATGCATTACTCCCTTCTCACCTTGGTTGCGCCCATCCTCAACAAGTCTGGCCTAAAGCCCTCCAGGAGAGAAAAATGGTAAACAGCTGACAGGCTAGCACGTGTGAGAGCAGAAGCAGACTCTCTCCTCTGGCAAAGGCATTCCCTTGACAGGTGGCAGGAGGAAAGCCTGTTCCCAATCAAACTGAGCTGGATGGAGGAAGCTAAGATGAAAAACAAACTCTCTGTCATCCCTTCAAAATCTCCACATGCAATGGGAAGTGGCTGCTAAGCTGGACCTTGGTAAGGGAGAAGGAAGCCTTCCCAGCTGAGACCTGACCCATAAATGCCAGTGGCCAACTCCCTGCCTGCTAGAGACCTAGATCCAGATGCATCCTGACTCATGATGATGATGATAATGGCACAACACTTATTCAAAACTCATGGACAAGCACTTGGTATGTATTTCCTTGTTTTATCACCCCAAGAATCCTGGAGTTTATCCATTCTACAAGTGAGGGCCTTGCAATCCCCAACATAAGTAGGCGTACACACTCCTATAGAGAGTGTCCCAAGTCTAAATAGAATGTCAGACCCCAAAATCTCTGCCCCTTCATCTGCAGCCTAGTAACATATTTTCAACCAAACATCATAACCTAGGACAGGGTAAGCAGAAAGGACAAGTGAGAAGAGAAACATGTGCACACATGCACACATAAACATTTCCTATGTCAGCATTTGCAGGTTTCATAGGCATTCCCAAATCTTCCTTTTTATTTTTAAAATTACCATGCATTTTCCTCTTTCTCCTGGAAGATATATCTTAAAACACACTTAAACACAGAACAATTTTTAAGCAGGAATATAAAGTTCTGTCTTCACATCCCTCTTAAGAACAGCTTTCTTGATCACCTTTCCCCAGAATTTGACTTTCTCAAAATTTCTAAAATATTTGTTTTATTTCAAAAGAACTATAAGTCCCTTTTTCAAAATTTTAGACAATATATATTTTTTAATTTCCCATATCCAATTTTCCCTCTAATTTTTCTACAGAAATTCTACAATAGTTAAAGGACTTGAGTGAATCAGAAATAGTCTCAGCTGGCATATTTTCCTCCTAATTTTAGGTCATGAGTTGTGGAATCTACCAGTCAAAAAACATTAGTAAAAGACAATGAAAAGTAAAAAATATTTTCCCTTATCCTTAATTGAAATATAGGCCTTTTATCAATTTTGACCTATCAAAGGGACAAGAATTAGTGCTTCACATAAAAAAAAATGTATCTCAGCTGTTCACCTGAAAGCTCTATTTTTAATTTTACACACACCACTGGAAAGTTTGTCAAAAGGCACAACCACATTAGCAGTTGGTTGTGTCTCACACGTGATTTTATTTCTACCACCAGCAAAACACTTCAAAGAAATTCCCAGTGTCTGTTATGCCTAAAGTAATTTGTTTTACTCAGTCACACTCTCCTCATTCCCAAGTGGGCTCTTCTTAACAAACACTGAGACAGAATCTGAAAACAACACTGGAAAAATATCCTGGAAAAATGGTTCACATTCTAATGGGATACAGATGGACTGTGAGCCTCCCTGCCATATTTTTTTCTTTGCTAGTTTCCTTTCTTATGTCTGAAGGTTTATTACTTGCTTTCCTTCTTAGTTCCTGGGATGCTTGAATTAACCCACTGGATCTTTCCATGATGGTGGTCAAGCCAATGGCCCATAGTCAGAAAAGGGCTCAGCTTTATGACTTGACTGACTGAGAGCATCCCAAGGCTTAATATTGTATTTCCACACAGTCTGTAACAGAAGATGCTCATATTAGTCAGGTCCAGCAAGGTGACTGGAAAGCATATTTCTGTAAAGGTATTAAGCTTTATTTTTAAGTTTTTAATACCCACATTAAGAATGATGTCCTTGGAGATTATGGAAGTTTATCCATATTGGCATTATTAGGTGGAATATCAATCAGTAAAGCTTAGGCTGCCAGAGGACTATTATATTAGGAAAGCAAGTCAGGATGTTAATGATTTTGCCTGTTATCAGTGCTAACTGGTTCACAAGACTGAGAAGGATTATCACCTGACACTTGTGTATCCTTGCTGAACTTGGAATGCGACAGCTTAAATCCAGCCAAAATTAACTATGTCAAATGTCACTGAAATGGAAATAAAAATCAACTAAGTATAATAACACAAGAGAAGATTGGACTTGGGAACATGGTAGAACAGGACTCAGAAGACAACTTCAGTGCTCAGTGGTCACCCCGAGGTCTCAGGTTGCAACTGCATTGTTACCCAGTCTTCTCCCATGTTTCTTCTAGAAAGTCATCTTACTTCCCACTTCACCAAACACTTCTAGTAAGACAGCACATGACCCAAACCAGTCAAAGATCTTCCCTAGGAATCTCTGACTTTGAAATAAGAGAGGCTGGGTCACTGTGCTTGAGAGTGGAATCCCGTAACTGTCTAGTCAGTTCCAATTTCTTCATATTCCAGTTCCTGCATCCAACTCTACCATTTCCATATCTTGGTTTCATGAGCCATTGCATCTCACTCTCATCTCAGCTTACTTGACATGGGTTTCTCTAAATAAAAATAATTCCTGATGGATAAGAATGCCATGAATTAATCTTTCTGGGCCTTTGTGTATTTAAAAAAAAACTTTAAAAAGTTACTGCGCCACTTGAAATATAGATTTCTCTGCTGTCACTGATAAAATCTGAAATAACAACTTATTACAGGTAGAATTTCAAAACTGGCTTGCCACTCTGATCTGTGAGCTTGTCAAAGGATCATGTTCCTTGAACTGGATCACTGTCTTCAATCCATATTCCAATACCATGATCTTGCAAATCCCCTTTCTCTTTAAGACTGATTGGATCCTTACATGAGTAAAGAGACTTTTTAATACCATTTCTCTGCTGGTCACCTTGAATCCTTTGGCCATGCACAGTCCATCAGAAGAATGACTTTTCACTGAGAGAATTACAGTTTAAAGATTTGCATTCAGAAGGCCTTGATTTAAATCCTACTTCCATTACTTGAAGCGATGAATATGGTGTTGGGAAAACTACACTTTCTAAGCTTCGGTAACTTCATCTTCCAAATGAAGAGACTAAAGATAACCTCATTGACCTGTTATGAAAACTGAATGGTACACAGTAAATCATCAAGAAATTGTTGTTGACCTGTGCCATTATAACTACATTCACTATCCACCTGGTCATTAATCTTTAGCCGTCAAGCTGTTGGCCTCTCTTAGCAGTCAGCCTCCACACATGAGATGGTTTCCTCAATCCATCTGGTCTTGGCTTCTGTCTTTGTTCTGCCTGACAGTACTGCCAGCTCCCCAGGTATTTGAATGTACTCAATCCCACCCAAAGCATGATGAACTTGTTCTTGGCAGGTCTTCACATATCTTTATGGAATCAATGATTGAATGTACACATGAATTAAATATAATGCTTATATTCATTGTTTTTCTAAAGATGCACCAAAGATCTCTAAGCAAAGACTTATAATCAATTTCCGTGGGGATCACGCAAAGTTGATAAACATGGTGGCTTTCCCTAAAAGACTCACTCTCTGCCTTCAGTATCATTATTATAAAGGACACTTGAGTCAGTTGATACATTATCTCTTCTGCATATTCCTAACAGATATCCTAAAACTTACAGACTAGCAACTACTATGAAGTAGTTCATTGTTGCTTCTGAGATTCTGAGATTAACCCAACTCTAACAAGTTGGTGGTCTTGGTGGTAGACATGAGTCAGTCAAAGCAATCTGTGCTTTCTCTCCTTCCACAGGATTGCTTCTCACATGAAAGTCCATGCAGTTGAGGGGCCAATCACCAGGAGAGAAAGTAGGTAAGTAACATGGACTTGAGCTCCACCATGAATCCTCTGCTGGGAAAGAATTTCCAGGCTCTGGCACAAAACCCAGGAGCAGCTGTTCTGCTCTAGGAGTAACTCTGGCATCTAATAGCAGATAAAACTGAAAAAGTGTCCAAA